>NW_019168004.1:5644174-5697935 GCF_002303985.1 Durio zibethinus
AGCATTTCAAATCTCCAATACATGTGGTTGGTGAATAAGACCAAAGAACTGCTTGATAATTTATAATTGAAGAAGCATTACTTATATATAATGTGTTAGGTAGCAAATCCTATTCAGGGGAAATAAGGTGCTTAAACATGCAATCTTTTGATTCACTTCCAAAGAACCTGAAAGTTAACAAGATCTAGCTAGGACCATAATTGTGCTTGAAAAAATTTCCTAACAAGATTTAGGATTCATATACCTGTCGCATTTTCGGCCGCCTTCTAGCAGAATGCCTAACACATGCAGCAGCACATGCAACCAGGCGTGCCATCTCATGGCGGACAAAATTGTTTTCCAGGCGCGGATCCACCAATTGACTTAAGTTTCCATTCTCCATTGCACTTGCGCATAAGGGTCTAGCCTGTTAATGAATGTATAATTGAATTTTTCCGTGTCAGCATCTGGTGTATCAAGACATTAAACTTATATAGTAAAAAGGAGACACTTCGCACCCACTCTACTAAGCTCTCGTCCATATCTGAGGTCAGGTCTAAAGGCCGACGTCCAGTTATCAATTCCAAGAGCACAACACCAAAGGAGAAAACATCAGATTTATCTGTCAGCTTGCCACTGGATGCGTATTCAGGAGCTAAGTAACTGCATTTGTTGATTATAAGAAAATTCATCAAAATTACTCTAATCAGATATAACCAAAAGCTTGTGGATTCAAAGTATTGAACCAATTTTCCTCACCCAAATGTTCCCATGACACGAGTTGAGACATGAGTATTGTCATCTTGAGTAAGTTTAGCCAACCCGAAATCTGCCACCTGCAGGTTCGCAATTCAATATACATTTCGAATAAGCTGAAACAAACAAAACAAATCCAATCAATTTATTTCAAGGTTGTAACATACCTTGGCTTCAAAACTGAAATCGAGAAGGATATTGGCGGATTTGATGTCCCTATGAATGATGCGAGGGTGGCCTGTGTTTCCTCAAATGGATTATAAAAGAAAAGGAAGGAATGTGGAATAGAGAGTTTACTAATGCTATATAAAATTATACTTACAATCTTCATGCAAGTATGCAAGGCCTTTGGCTGCTCCCAGAGCAATTTTGAGCCTAGTAGGCCAGTCCATGGTCGGAAGACCTTTCTCTGCAATCAAACAATGATAGCATAAGATATGACCAGTTACACCTCTAGCATATATAATGTAAGCTTGACTCATCTCTAGTCTATCAAAGAATCTTATTTGATGGTCTTTTTATCTGAATCACAGAATCCATAGGTGAGTAATTAGAGTTGTGGCCAAAAAGTGTAATATCATCGTTATCCCGTTGCATACCCTGAAGGTGGAATTCAAGAGTTTTATTAGGCACAAATTCATAGACCAACATCTTTTTATCTCCTGCCATGGAATACCCAACAAGGGACACGAGATGACGATGATGGACACGACTGATAATCTCAACTTCAGCTTGAAATTCACGTTCACCCTGTCCGCTACCAGATTTGAGACTCTTAACAGCTACTTCTTTGCCGTTGGGCAAAACTCCTTTGTGGACAAACCCAAACCCACCTTGACCCAACAAGTTAGCTTGAGAGAACCCATGAGTTGCGACTGCTAGCTCTTCATAGGTGAAAGGGCTTTGGTTGAGCCCTAAAGGCGATGGATATGCGTGTGGCAAAGTTGGACCATGTAAATTGGAGCTCATTTCACTAGAAGATGGTGTTTGCCCTTGTGGTGATGGTGTTTGTTGCCATCCTCCACGACCTGCATTTCCACCACGAGGCGATGGTAAATTAATGACAAGGTGATCATTAGCTTGGTACCTCTTGTTCATTTGTCCTGCTTGGGCTAGGCTTGAGGCATTTCCCTTTCTAACACCACCTATAAATTAATGCATTATTAATCAAAAAGCATGATTTTTTAGAAAGATCACAGTAACATTTTTTCTCGTATTACAAGGGATTACAATTAGTTTCTTGAAATATACTTACCTTGTGGTGGCGTAGAATTATTGTAATATTGCATATGATTATCAGACTTCTTTTTCTTTCTGTTGCATGTAGCAATAATGAGCGCTATAATGAGAGTAAACAACAAAACAACGCCAACTGAAACACCTATTATAATTGGCAAAGACTGCGATGATGAGGTATCCGATTCTGATTCACTCACAATATTAGTAGATGATGGTGGAGGTGACAGTCTTGGCGAGGAAGAAAGAGTTGATGAGCTATTTTCGGATGTCAACTTTGGTGGTGGTGGTGGTGATGATGATGATGATAGAGTAGGATTAGTTGTGGCAGCATTATTTTGATTGCTGCCATTATTATTAGATGGAGATGGTGGTGACGATTCTGATGATGACGAAGGTGGTGTTGGTGGTGATGATGATTCTGATGATGAAGAAGGTGTTGTTGGTGAGGATGATGACGAGGGTGGTGTTGGTGGCGATGTTGATGACGAAAGTGGTGTTGGTGGCGATGATGATGACGTTGGTGGTGGTGGTGATGACGAAGGTGGTGGTGGTGGTGATGACGAGGGTGGTGTTGGTGGTGGTGGTGATGGTGATGATGAGGTGTGGTGGTGGTGATGGTGATGGTGATGATGATGATGAGGGTGGTGGTGGTGGTGTTGGTGTTGGTGTTGGTGGTGGTGGTGGTGTTGGTGAAGAAGATAAAGATGAAGGAGTGGAGATGACTTTGACTCTTCGGGGGTGGTGACGATTTTGGTTGGTGGAGGTGAAGCTGAATGTGTGGCGGTGCGACGGCGGCGAATTTATCTGTCGATGATGGAGGTGGTGATGAACTAGATGGTGAAGGTGGAGAACCTTCTGGGGAAGAAGCCATTTGGGGTATTTCCCGAACGAAGGTTATCCTTAAAAGGTGCCAGAAAAACCCCTCCTCTCCTCCTAACGATGCCTTTCAAACACCTCTGCAATGAAACATTCGACAAAGAAATTAGATAGAAAGTAAAAGAAAACAATAACAATCCTATCAACAATCATCAATCTTGATTACAACTGCGCATACCATAGGCTTAGCCATGAAGAAAAAAATATATATAGGAAAAAATTGCTGTTAGCCAATGCATTGGAAAATAATGAGAAAAATGAGAAAGAAAAGAAAAATAGAGTACCTGTAGGAGAAAGGTAAGAGGATTCTCAAAGTGAAAGGAACAGGAAGAGAGTTTTTTTGCTAGGTAATAGCTTCATCAAACATTCTGAGAACCATGAGTTTCCTTTTTTTAGCTGAATCATCTCCGAATCTCTATTTTAAGTTCTAATTTTAAGATTTTTTTGTTATTTCTTTTCGGCCAATGTCTATATAAGTTGTTTAATTGACAGCACAAATTTAATGTAAAGCAGTGAAAGGTACAGGCGATTAATTTATATAAGTTGATTTAATTAATTAAAATTTTCTTTTAACGAAAAAATTTTAAATTTAAATTTTTTTTATAATTATTTATTGAAATCATTACGAATATTAATTTATAATTATTTATTTTAAATTATCATATTAAATATATTTTATTTTAATTTAAAAAACTGTATATTATATTTGGAATTAAAAAAAAAAAAGATTAATTTATGCTGTTTCTTATACTCGGTCTATTCTCTTATACTATAGAGTTAGTTATGCCATTTTTACTTATACAATGGCCCAACAAATTAATTTCTATTTTTTTTTTTTGGATAAATGGTTTTCATTAAATCAAAAAGCATGAAATGGCAAGTGATTTTTTGTCAATATTTGTCTCCTTACATTGATAAAAATGGCCACCGACTCCCTTGAACAACCATATATTTACTAATATATTTGGAATGACAGTGGCATACAACGGCTAATGGGAGGGAAAAAGAGGGGAAAATTGGCTAAATATTAAATGTTGCTCTCGTGAGAGTCGAACTCAAGACCTCCCGCTTACTAAACGGGTGCTCTAACCAACTGAGCTACGAGAGCTAGTTGAAAAGCATTCGTCACTCTAGTATTTTCTAACAATTACTAACAAATCAACCGAAGCAACACTCCCGTTAAACGGAACAGCAGTCCAAGCTGTCACGCAAAATTTCCGGCCCATATATTTGAAAAACCCAAAATATAAATACGAAGATGCCAGTTACAGGTCAGTCCGGTATTTCCACGACTTGGAAGAGAGAGGGAAAAAAAAAAGAACAAGAAAAAGGAGTAGAAGAAACTTTGCAAAAAACGCTAGAAAGTTCGGTCAATTTTCCTACCGAATTTTCTCTTTGCAGACAAACAAGTGCACGAGCACCTCAGTCACTCTCTCTCTCTCTAGATATAGAAAATTTTTCTTCATCTATAGATCCGCCGTTTCTTTAGTGTTTCTTACGATGCCGTCTCGCCGTAGAACCCTCTTGAAGGTCATCATCCTCGGCGATAGCGGGTTAGTTAGTTTCTTTTTCTTAAACCTGTCCGTATATTTATCCTTATAGATTCGTATGTATTTTTCTTTTCCAAAAATTCGTTTCTAGGGTTTTCCGTACGGATCTCCCGATTCGAATTACTGGTCTTGTTTGTCATAATGCTCTAGCTAATTTCGCCTGTGATTTTCTTTAGAATTTTTATTAATGTTTTTTTTTTTTTTTTTAATTCAATGCCTATGATTGTGATTGATCTGTGATTTGCAGGGTAGGGAAGACGTCTTTGATGAATCAGTATCCTGCAGCAGTCGTTTTTTTTAATTATTAAAAAAATTGAAGTCGTATTTACTTATTAATTTATTGTAATTATTATCACTACGAGTTATGGTTTTGTTTGCCTTTACATTTTGCTTTTAGATATGTAAATAAGAAGTTTAGCAATCAGTATAAGGCGACGATTGGGGCTGATTTTTTGACAAAGGAAGTGCAGTTTGAGGATAGGCTTTTCACCCTACAGGTTAGATTTCATACTGAGCTTTATATTTGATTTATTACAGAGTTAATATCCATTTTTTCTTGTGCTAAAATACAAGCATTTTGACATTTTGAATAGCTTGATTCAGCTGTTGGTTTTTTTTTTTTTTTTTTGGGAATTTAATTTCTCATGCTGAGTATGGTGTGTTTTGGACGAAGAAGAGGCTTGGTTTTTATCTCTAGCTCATGAACCAAGCTTAGCTTTGATGGAATAGAGCTTAACCATGATTTCTTAATTACATTTAAGATCTGTAACAAATGCATCTTACTTTGCACTATGATCTCATTAATTCAGAACTGCCAGTGGCAACCCTTTTCTATTCATTGTAAGTTCGTAGATGGTTTCTTTTTCTCTAGTTATATTGTTGACGAGGTGCAAATTTGTGATGATTGACTAGGGTATTATGTTTTTCCACTCATCGATTGGACTTAGGTTGATCACTGCATGAATTTTGTCTTCATCAATCAGGGTTTATCATATTAGGCAACCTTATGGACCACCGTTGGGCGTTTATCTAGCAAATTGTAGCATTACATTCTAAAGAGATTCAGGTCTTGTTTTAGCTTTTTTTAGTGGCCACTTTGCTTGAAATGCATCAACATTATTTTCTTTTCCCAGATCTGGGATACTGCTGGGCAGGAAAGATTCCAGAGCCTAGGTGTCGCTTTCTACCGTGGTGCTGATTGCTGTGTCCTTGTGTATGATGTCAACTCAATGAAATCATTTGACAACCTTAACAACTGGAGAGAAGAGTTTCTTATTCAGGTATGTATTCTGAACTGAATTCTGCTGAAAACCATCAAACCAACTCTCCGGGATTTATTCAGTAGAGAAATGATGATTTCAGAAATCTCTTGCAGGCAAGCCCTTCAGATCCAGAGAATTTCCCATTTGTTGTTTTGGGAAACAAAGTTGATGTGGACGGTGGAAACAGTAGAGTGGTATGTCTTTTTTCTCCCTGCTTTACATACTCTCTCTTTCTTTCTACAAAGATACAATTATCTGCTTATTGTGGACACTCTAGGTGTCTGAGAAAAAGGCTCGAGCATGGTGTGCCTCAAAAGGAAATATTCCATATTTTGAGACATCAGCCAAGGAGGGAGTTAATGTGGAAGAAGCTTTTCAATGCATAGCAAAGAATGCCCTAAAGAGTGAGGAAGAGGAAGAAATGTAAGTTAAAAATCATAAACAGTTCTATTCCTGCAAATGTATACATTCCTAGTTAATTTTTAATTATGGAAAAAACCTTAAGCTGTACTTTAGTAGCGTTTGCTGTAAGACAAATTAGTTGCTGCATATAGAAATGCAATTCGATAGTTGAATGAACAAACTCCAGTGGCAGCAGCTGAAAGCATAACTGCGTCTTAAATTTGCTCTGCAATTTTAGGTTATCTCATGCGATATTCAATTATCTTTGTCTGTAACATTTGATTATTGCAAATTATGAAGTGAATTTTCTTTTTGGTAACTGAGAATTAGCAATATTTGCAATCAATATTTATTTTTGAGGACCCATACTGAAAGTTGTTAAGAGCTTGGGTTCTGAAATTATTTTTCAATAGTTTTATTTCATTTGTTTTTGTATTGTCTGACTTACACTTAATTTCTTTCTTTTTTTTCTCATGTTCTTATGGTGGATATTTTGTTCCTGAAGATACTTGCCTGACACCATTGACGTTGCAAGCAGCAGCCACCCAAGGTCAACTGGATGTGAATGTTGAAATATATTATGTGATTTTTTTCTGGTTCAGTAAAATTTATCATTTAAGTGTTACGAATGATTTGGCATTCCCAACCATTTTTATGGATTCATATCGGGGCTACGCTGTGCAATTAGTGTTTGTGTGAGAAACAAAATGGTCTGTTAATGCTTTCGTTGGATTTAGTTGTCTGGTGCCTTTGTAATGTTCAAGTTCCTCATTCGTTCAACATTCTTGTATTTAGCTCAACGCTACCCGAGTATTGTCTGGCTAGTAGACTTGATATTATGATTGTTGGGCACTTCAAATTTCAAACTAGGATTGTTTTTTGATTTATGTTTTATTTGTGTTTGACATAAAAACGTTACCATATGAATTGTTATATCTCTGACACAATCTGATTTTCAGAAATCAATGTTGCAGTTTGCAGTTGTCGCATTTCCATATTTGCATATCACATTAGAGGAAGCAGAAATGCGTGGTGGTCAGCGATTTTGGGTTACAACATATGCCTAATAAGAGAACATGTCAAACTTGATTGAAGCTGATTGATTAACCGAAGATTTCCTATCTACATCTTGCTTGCAAAATCGTAGCGGTTTATATCTTCGTCCCTTGTGATTTTGACTAGCTTTTTCTAAGCGTCGCCAAAATACAGCTCAGATATAACCCCTTCTGATTATTACACTAAGAAGCCATTGCGACTCATGGTCTAAAAGTTAATGAAAACAGGAAGCTACTTATCTAGAGAACAACAGAGAAGAGGGAGCTCCAATCCAAAGACTCACGTCATTTATAACATTAAAACATCTCTGTCCGTTTATAAATAGAATACACCGGTTGCATCTGCCAGACTTGCACCTTAAGATGCCCAAGAATTTGGTAAGGTTATGGATGATTGATTTGCACCACCTAATTTCATCATTGAGTACCCATAGTATTAAACTACCAACAAGCCTTACAAAAATACGAACACAGAAGAAAATTCCAAGTTAGAAGGCTCAAACCATTTTGACTAGAATAGGATTGAAGGGAGAGCAATAGCCATCTGCTCCTTCCTCCTAGGACAATGAGATGCCAGCTTCACATCTAATGTAAGGCAAGTGGTTTCCAGATTGCTCAGAGATAATCAATGCTGTGGCTGGAATTAGCAAATGAAAAACATCAAAATGAATTTGCTATTAATTCAGCCGAGTAAAATCTCAAGTTCTTAAAAGCACCCAAAATGACTGGCAACACTAACAAGAACAAAAACCACAAGTACAAAAAGAGGCACTCACCTGGTAACTCTACCCTCATGACAGATGGCTGTCGTATAAGAATGGATGAAAAATACTATCGACAAGTAAATTTGAATAGACTACTTTGTTCCAACTGAAGAAAGATTGTCCTCGCTAGCAGGTCGAATTGAGCTTCCTGCAACTGTTGTGGATACAAATGGGTTGGAAGGGGTAGGTTCCATAGGCCCCATGAGTCTCGACATTGGCGGCCTTGGGGCTGTCATGCTCATAGGAGGCCTTGCAACTGAATTTGCAAAGTTAGTTGCAATTCTATTTGCAGTATTTGATGGTGGCATTGCTCTAGAGGAGGAAGCTGGCAAGCCCAGTTGAGCAGCAATTATCTGTGCTCGCTCATGGTAAAGCCTCTGTCTTGACCTGTCCAATTGCTCCTTCACCCTCATCATGACACCCTCCATTTCATTGAAGAAATCTAATTTGGCTTCCATCTTATGTAACTGCATTGAATTAAAGCCTCCAAAAACTTAGATTTAGCTCCAGTTGGATATAGAAGGAGACTCCCTGGATTTTGCAACTAAATTACCTGCTTTTCTATTAATGATGTGGTAAGCTGTAGTATTTGGTCCTCTTCCTGGTCTGCCAGAAGTTTTGCCTTCACTGCTGCAGCTGAGAGTGCTGTAACGGCAGCACGCTTTAATTATCAATGTTATTATCACCTTTTCTCTTTGTAGAGTCACAGATCTCGTTTTTACCTTCTTTAATCTTGTCTGCAAAGAACAATAAGATAAAGGAGACAATATAAAAATGAAGTAAGCATTTTGCCAGCTGGTGGTTCTTATAATATATTGTTTATATTTTACTGAACATTATAAAACCATTCCTATGTATCAAGGCTCAATTTTCCAAGCTAATCTGCATAAAGCCAAGAAAAATTATGTTTAACCTTATAGAACCAAGCATTGCTTCTGGCGCACCGTACATATTTCAAATCAGACTTGTTAAATATTTCAACAAATTCCCATAAGATATTAACTAGCATTTTCAGTAAAGCTGGTTTCTGTTATGGTGACGTCCAAACTATAAACAAGACATTTATAGAAGAAAAAGAAGAAACCTGTGGTTGCTCCATTTTCATTTATTGAATTTGATGTGACTGGTTGCTGGGGCTCACTCCTTTCTGATGGTTGTGAATCAGACACCAATTCAACATCATTTGATGCCTCTGTTTGCTGAGCAGACTCCCCACCAGAACTTGATTTAACAGGTTGTTGCTCATTCTTTGCTCTGGATGGAGAAGAGGAAACTGTCTCTAGATTTTCTAATGCCTCTGCTGGTTCAGATAGATCGCGCACTGGCTTTGATGCAGCTGCATCACAAGGCTCATTCTTTTCCAATGGAATAGAATCGGACATATCTACTTCCTTCACTGCCTCTGGAGGCTCAGAAAGCTCTTCAGCTGAGGTTTCCTTCCCCCCAGTCTCCCCCAGAGAACTTGGTAGAACTTGGGATGCGAAGTTATCTGATTCCCTCGCTACACTTGGTTGATGATCCTTTGATTGATCAATAATGCTGGATTCATTCAAATTAGCCTTTTTAACTTCCTCGTTAGTTGCAAAAGTGCCTGGCTCTTTTTTATTGTTGGATAGATCATTGGGGGAAGGTGATGTCACCTTTTCTTTAGGAAGAGAAACTTTAGCCTTCTGGTCCCCATGGTTGCGAAATGAACTTTTCTGATCCAAAACTGGAGTGAACTTATCCTCCTTGAGGCTTTTGTCTTCTGAGATTTTGACATTCTGAGCATCCCAATTACCCGTCTCATTGACAACACTGTGTGTCTCTAACTGACATCAGATAACATTCACAAATTGCTAAGCAAAATATAATCTTGAAATACGTTAGCATACCTCTCAGAACCTGTTGCTTCCTTCTTGTCATCAGGTGGATCTTCCAAAAGACAGCAGTTCCTTGCAGCCAGTTGAATGCTGGGAGAATTACCTGTGGAAGTCTAATCTTCATTATTACTTGATTGATTGACTTTATCTATTTTAGTTAAGTCTCTCATTTTTAGAATAAGGAGTGATTTGGGTAATTACACCAAATCCATTAGATATTTTTCTATTATGTGTAGAGAGTAAATTACTCATTTGATTAGCTGTTTTAATCCATGAAAATCTTGGGTTTTAAGGCTGAGAATATTTAGTCTTTAGCCTATATATTTTTATGCAATTCTAGTATTGTAATTAGAAAAATATAGAAGAATAAAATAGTTTTATTCTAGAGATTTCTTCACTACCAGATAACGATTTCAATGAACTCTGGGCTGAAGCAGCAGCAATGTTGGGTCCAACCAGACGTGCAAAGAACCCTGCCTGCAGATGGAGCAACCTTAGGTTGTAATATATCACCAATGAAAACACACACGAAAAGGTTGAATGGTGAAATAAGTCAAGCAAAAACATTTTCAACAGAAAAGTTGCAAAGTTTAATGAAGCAAATTTTTTTATGCAGAAGTGATGATGATTGTTCATAAAGTAAGCATGAGCATGTAATAGGTTAATAAAGGACTTCGAATAGCATAGCAATCATTTAAGAGGATGAGGAAAAATGGCCATGAAAAAACTATTGCCAATGGGAAGAAAAGCAAAATGCCATTAAACAGCATCTTGTAGTTTGGTCATTTATTTGATCACCAAGCTTCGAGGTTGGGAAATTCTAAATGTTAGTCCAAATATGCTCAGTGCCAATTTCATGAAAAATAATTACCAACAGTCACCTAAATAGAATCGAAAGACTAGTTTAATTGTTTCTTTAGCAGCTGAAGAAGTCAGGTTAAATGGTATAAGTACAATCACATCAAGTCATGTCCTCAACCTTTTCCAATCAACACATTTTAACTTTGAAGTACATCATCAAAACAAAACTTTTTCATAGGAAGCAAACTTGATAAAGCCCTTTAAAATTATTCTAAAAGCACAAATAAATGATTCCCTGATAATTTTTAGGATAAGAAGATTATTTCAGAAGCCATGTACAAAATGGATAAATTTAGAACGTTAAATGAACTCAGTTTTCCCTTCAAATACATCAATTAATAAAATCTCAATTATGCACTTACATGTTCAACTTACCAATGCCATGACAGGATTTCCTACATCAGCAAATGAGAGTGTGCTTTCAGATGTTAAATTATATCCAACAGCTTCAAATGCCTCCCTTAGAGCCATAATTGCACAATTTTCAGTTATGTCTTGTCCATTTTTTGCTACTTTGGTTTCTTCTGACTTTGATGTTTCCGGTCCACCTTTTACACCAGTTCCAGTTTCAGGTTTCGACATTCCTCACCAGCCCTCACTTCTTTTTCATCTTCATGTTTTTGAAGTTTCCATTGGTGTAGTCTGGGCCTGATCCTCTTGGGAAGTAGTCTTACTCTCTGTTGTTTCAGGACATCTTTAGGACAGATGTTTCATCACTCATTTACAGCAGGTCCAGCGGTTTCTTTGGAATCAAGGTTTAAGTTATCATCAGAATTAAAGAAGTAGATCCTCAATTAGGCATTTGAATAAAGTGGCAGTATGCATTGTGTTTTGTTTTTGTATGAAACATGCCTCTGAATCTCATTCCAATTTTCTTTTATAAAGTTTAGTGCCTCAAGGAGAAGGAGGGTTTTCACTGATCTGTCCACTTGCCGCCTAACTCAGACCATGGGCTCTCAGCAGGTTCCATGAGAATAAAATGCTGAAAGAAGACATGCCAGGAGCCAAACTTCCCATGTAAAGCCAATTGGTACATAAGGTCAAAATCTGCCTGTCAAATACAAGCATAATTAGCATCATAAAGAAATGGAACAATAAGTCAATAAATAAAGAAAAACCAATTTACTAAATTAGTTATATTTTCCATTGTGATCATTCTATTTGCAAAAAGCTTCAAAGATTATTGCCTTATTGTTGTAAGTAGTGCATCAAGCATTAAACAGATTGTGCAGGTGGTGCAAACCATTTATGTTGATTTCTTATTTGCTGAACACCTGCTTATATAACAGTTGGACAAGGAGTGGTAGCTAAAAAGGTTTGAGGATTTCCTTATAACTTGGCTAGAGCAGAATATGTCATATAAATAGATCTTGTTGACGAAGAATTCCCTCTTACTCTCTTAGAAATATAAGACTTGCGAAAAAATGAGCAAAATATATATACAAACATACATATATAAATTCAACCCAGGCAAAATTGAAACATTTACTACCACCATAAGGAACACTCAGACAGACATGACTAGTGCAGTTATTTTTCTTTTCCTAGTGCACTAAATAATTTGAGGTTCAGACAATTATTTATTAGCCAATAACTAACCTGCTTCTGGCAATGGTAGCGCTTCCAAGGGCAATCAGCTGAACAAAAGTTGCAATGGTACTCAACAGATGGCCCCTCAGGTCTCACCAAGTCCTCAGAAATTGCAGACTCTCGAAGAAACCTAGATGGTACAGATGGAGTTGAAAGGTTAGGTCCGGTAACAACTTGTGGATGTGATTCAATTGCCTCAAAGTGAAACAATTTTTCAAGCAAAGAATCCTTTTTGGCCATCTGATCCCCATCAGCATTGGGCACAGCAGAACCAACTGGAGGGAATGGATGAAAGTTAATCAAACCCCAGTAGTCCAGGAACTCCAATACCTCCTGCCTTGCATCCAAGTCACCAACTTCAAGATCTGCCAGGTCTTTCAACTCAATCAGTGCACCTGGATTTGCATGAAATTTCTTCATAATACAGTTTCGTATATCCATGTACACATCATGGGTACGCATTGGGGATTTCCCATTAAAGAAAGAAGGCAAGACATGCTCCTCCAGATGGTGAACTTTTGTCCATGAAAACCATCCTGTGAGAACAAAAAGTGGATGAATACAAAAATTGACAACAGGAGGAAACACTAAAGAATCTAATGGTTCATTGTCATCTCCTTCAATCTTTACAGCATCAAAATAAGAGGTTTCCAATGAAGCCAATTTATTTAGAACCGTAGTTTGCACTCTGCTAATGTAACTAAGATCAACATTCTCTTGCAAGGTTGACAATCAGTGAGCACAAGAAACAGGATGAATACTTATTATCATTTCCTTGTGAAAAACCATAATTATCAGGAATTACAACAGGATTAACATTTTCACATTCCCTCCATTTTGAATCTCTCATTTTTTTTTATCAAACAAGTGGCAATCCTTAAACTGCATTGACATTTCAAATGCAAAGAAACATGGTTAAACCCTCATATGCTTTTCCTGGTAGCCAAGTGAAAAACAACCAATAAATCGGATTCCAAGTGCAAAAATAATAAGGGTTTATCGTAGCATTCGTATTATCATGTAGAAACAAATAAAGAAAGAAAACTCCCAATTTAACAATTCAAAAAAAATTAAAAATTTAATTTTTTTCTTGTTTCCACTTAATTTAAGACAGAATTTTCAATTCAAACTGCATTGAACTCCTAAATCAACATAAAACAAAATAAAAAATCCACATGCTTTCTCCAATTCACTAGCCCCAGAAAAGAAAATTCACCTCACTAAGTTGCAAAAAGAAAAGCTTCAACTTTCCATCCCTTTTGTTCCCATTTTCCCATCAACCAAACAAGGAAAAAAAAAGAAAGAGAAAAACTCACCGCATTGATTAGGAACCACATGCGCATTATGTCACGAGATTAACAGCCTCAAGCTCAGCCCTCAATCTTCGATTCTAAAGCCTCCCACTCTTCACTTGCCTATTAAATTCGTCCAAATCTTCAGCTTTTACACTCTCTTTTACCAAACTTATCTCCTCGAGCTTCGCGCCACCCGATCCTGAACCGAAACCCAAGGCTAGGTTTCCTCTAGGCGCCCCTTGGCGGGCCCTAGTTAAAGGACCGTAATGGTTGATCGGAGAGTGGGAGATCAAGTTTGACTTCTCTCGAGTAACCCGTTTCGACGGAGTTAATGAAGAGCTCGATCCGTAAAGGGAATTAGCTTTTCTATTCTGTGCTCCAGCTCGACGGCGCGTTGATGCCGGCTCCGGCTCGGCTGAGCTCTGCCCCGCCGGTGAGATTCCTGCGTCCCGGCGTCTCCTCCATCACGGGTCGGGCGGGTTGGTTTTCTGGAAGGGTTTTCAGTGGTTCCAGTGTGAATATTGTTGCGGTGTGAATTTGAGATTTTACCATCGCCAGGGTTGGGTTTTGTTTCTTCCACGGACAACAAAAGCGTTTTCCCTAATTAAATGAAAATTGATAATCGTGTTTGGTTGCGGTTCACGATAAATGATAAAACATTAATTTATGGTTAATCCAAAACCGTTGAAATTAAAATGTCAAACTTGTACAACTTTTTAATTAATGGAATATCTTAACATTTGGTGTGAATGGCTACACTAGATAGCTCCCTTCCAACAGTTTTCAGGGTTTTTTTTTCCTTTTATCCTTTAGTTATGTTTTTTGGCAAAGCTTTTAAATTTATTTAATTTTTCTTATAGAAATTAGGTAAAGGGTTATTCTATTATTAATAATTAACAAAAACGGATTATTCTGTCAGGAATTTTTTTTTTTTTGCAAAGATCAGATTTTTTAAAAAAATATTTTTGTTTAAATTATTACAAATATGAAATATTAAATTTATATATTCTTGTAAAATATTAAAATTTATATATTTATATAATATTTTATATAAAAATTATATATCACAAAAATTAAAATGATAATTTTTATTTTATTAAATTCGTATATAATTATTATTAAATTTTTAATCTCATTATTTTTTTATCATATTCATAAACTATATCTATATCGTGTTCTAAATTACAAATTCTATTGTAACCCATTCCAACTGAGGTGGAATATGTTTATGCCATTTTGGAATCGAAACATGTTTATAACCGTGGCTGTAATAGACGAGAAGAACAGAAAATGCTACATTTGATACCAGAATATCAATGCTTTTAGGATCGATTTTGTGTTTTGGAGAGAAGATCTTTCACAGCTGTAAGAAGAACTTCTGCTTCACTTAAAGAAACCATTACGTGGTATCTCGTGAGCGAAGGAGGCAGACAGGATTCATTTCCCACAGCTGCTCTGTCCAGCATTTTCACTTGGAAATCAATGAAATCAATGACCAGTACAACTCTCAAGTTATCTATGAGGTAAACAGAGGCACTCTATTAGTGCAGTGAAGCACCATGGCTGTTATAAATGTTAGGAAAATGGGATCCAGTCCCATGTAAGTAGTTTTGGACCAAGTAAAGGTCATAGGCCTTGATCTTTTATTTTACACAGAGCCTAGCTATTTAATAAAAAGAGGTGGGGTTGTTTTAATGTGTGTATCGACAACCAAACAGAGAAAGAAGAAAAGCCAGGAAAAGCAGAGAGAGAAAAAGGAGAAGGGAGGTTGGTTAAACGAAGTCGATCCGTGGTCCGATTGAGTTTGAACATTGTCAGGAGGTTTATGATTCAGAGTTATACATTCTGAACGGTGAAGATCGGGTTTGAAGCTCTCTAGGAACAAATCCAGGGTGTATTTGTTGAGTCACTTATTTGGTGAGATTTCTCTAATTTTTCTCTAGTTGTTGATTAGCTCTAGTTTTAGCTAGAGAAGAACTTTGTATAACTATTATTTGATAGTGAAGATTTTTCTGGTGGCCCGTGGTTTTTTTCCTCTACACTGGAGGGTTTTCCACGTAAATCTTGGTGTGCTTTATTTTCCTGCGCATTTGATTATTGATTGTTGTCTATTGCTTCTGTATTGTTGTGATTATTGCTTCAGGCGCAACAAGTGGTATCAGAGCCAACCCTATACCGTTCGATCCACGCCAAGCACCTCAAGGGAGGTAGGCAGGGTGGCCGGCCTCCGTGACGAGGGCGTCACGAGGTTGGATGCGGGAGAATGTTACGGACCTAAGGGGGAGTCCTGAATCCCACATCGAACATAATAGGAAGGTCCCTGGGGTATAAAAGGGTTCACACCATCTCCGCCTTGTGAGGCGCCTTTTGTAGGACAAAACCGTGAGACTAAGGGGGCCAGAGCGGACAATACCTCACAAGGGTGTGAACCGTGGCGGAAGGCTGATCTGGGACGCCGGAAGGGTGAATGCCCAGGTCCCAGAGCCGCGCGGGTTCGGAGCTTAAGTCTCGACCCGTGACAAGTGGTATCAGAGTGAGGGTTATTTTGAAACATCGATACAGAAGCATCCCAGGATAGAAGTAAATTCTGTTTGAGATCATAGAGGGTGATACAGGTTCCATGATAAAATTGACAGCATCGAATTATTCAATTTGGAAGCCTATGATGGAGGATCATCTATACTGTAAAGATTTGTATGAGCCAGTATTGGGTGATTCGGCTAAACCAGCAGATATGAAAGATGAAAGCTGAAAGAAGCTAGGTAGAAAGACGCTGGCTACAATCAAAAAATAGGTTGATATCAGCGTGTTCCATCATGTAGCGCAGGAGTCAGATGCTCACATTGTTTGGGAAAAATTGGCAGCATTGTATGAGAGAAAAACAGGTATGAATAAAGTTATGCTTGTTAAAAAGATTGCAATTTTACAGTACAGGGATGGACAATCTGTTACAGAGCACTTGAGTGATTTTCGAGATATATTTAATCGGATGACTACTATGGAGCTTAAAATGGATGATGAAATGAAGGCATTATTTCTTTTGGGTTCATTGCCAGACAGCTGGAATACTCTAGTTGTGACTGTTCTTAATTCAGCTCCTGATTATAAGGTGACATTGGAGATGGTAAAGGACAGTATGCTTAATGAAGAAGCGAGGCGAAAAGATATAGACCCTGGGAATCAAGCTCTGGTCACAGAGAACAGGGGTAGAAACATCGACAGAGGTCAGGACTCAAAAGGCCGTGGTAAGTCTAAACATAGATCCAAATCTAGAGGTAAAGTGAAGTGTTTCCATTGTGGTAAGCGGGTCATATAAAACGAAATTGTAGAATCTTGAAGCAAGAGCGAAAAGATGAGAAAGGCAAGAGTTCAGATGATGGCAATGTTACAACAGTGAATTCAGATAATGATTCAGTTACTTTGATTTGTACACATGGTGATTGTAATCATGTTAGTGATCCCGGCATTGAGTGGATAGTTGACACAGGAGCGGCATATCATTGTGTTCCTAAGAGAGAGTTGTTTACAACTTACAAAGCAGGAGACTTTGGTTGTACCAAGATGGGAAACAAGAGTGTGTCACAGATTGTTGGGATTGGTGATATTAGTGTACAAACTAGTACAGGCTGCATGTTGACTTTAAGGGATGTCAGACACATTCCGGATATGAGAATGAACTTGCTTGCTATTAATGTCCTTGATAAGGAGGGATATGAAAGTCGACAAAAGAATGGACAGTGGAAGCTTCTCAAAGGATCTATGGTAGTTGCAAGGGGAAAACTATGCTGCACAATGTATAAGACATGGATGCAATTGAACGGTAACCAGGTAAATACCGTTGAAAATGATGCTTCAGCAAACTTGTGGCACAGGAGGCTGGCACACATGAGTGAAAAAGGGTTACAGGTTTTGGCAAGGCACTCTCTCATTCCCTTGACCAAAGGTATGTCTCTCGATTCATATAATTATTGTTTGTTTGGTAAGCATCATAGAGTTTTTTTTCGTAAAAGTTCTCAGAGAAAAGAAAATAGATTGGAATTAATTTATTCTGACGTATGTGGTCCCATTGAGGTTGAGTCATTAGGTGGTAGCAGATATTTTGTTACTTTTATTGATGATGCTTCACGTAAGACTTTGGTGTATATGTTGAAATATAAAAGTCAAGTACTGCAGTATTTTCAAAAATTTTATGCCATGGTTGAAAGGATGACAGGGTTACCCTTGAAGTGTATTCGAACTGATAATGGCGGGGAATACACATCTAAAAGCTTTGAAGAGTATTGCTCAAAGCATGGGATCAGGCATGAGAGGACAGAACCTGGAACACCGCAGCATAATGGTATAGCTGAAAGAATGAATCGCACCATTGTGGAAAAAGTCAGATGTATGTTGAGGATGGCAAAATTACCAAAGCCATTCTAGGGTGAAGCAGTCAACACAGCTTGTTATTTACTTAACAGGTCACCATCAGTTCCTTTGGGCTTTGACATTCCAGAAAGAGTGTGGACAGGGAAAGATGCTTCATACTCTCACTTGAAAGTTTTTGGGTGTAAAGCATTCATGCATGTACCAAAAGAGCAAAGGTCAAAACTTGATAGTAAAGCTACACAGTGTGTGTTTGTAGGATATGGTGATGAGAAATTTGGCTACAGGGTATGGGATCCAGTAAAGAGAAAGACAGTCAGAAGCAGAGATGTGGTCTTTCATGAAAAAGAAACCATAGCAGACCTTGAGAAAAATGAGAAGACTACACGAGTTACTATTGAGTGTGATGTTTCAACACCGACAGGGATTTCACAGGAAAGAGCCACAGATGGTGAAAATGAGCCAGAAACAGAACTTGGGGATATGGATAAGCCAGTTACAGTTGGTGATGAGCCAGATGCTATTAGTTTTGAGCAGGGGGAGCAATCCTCTCTACCTGAGAGTGTTGAGCAGGGGGAGCTACCTTCGGCATCAACTGATGTAGAGTCTCAGCCTAGGAGATCTACTAGAGAGCGCAGGCCATCTACCAGGTATCCAAGTTCAGATTTTATTTTAGTTACCAGTGAAGGAGAGCCAGAAAGCTTTCAAGATGTGCAGGTTACTCCGGATAGAGAGCACTGGTTAAAAGCAATGAAAGAAGAGATGGAGTCATTGCGAAAGAATGGTACTTATGATCTTGTTAAACTTCCAACAGGAAAGAGGCCATTAAAGAATAAATGGGTGTTCAAGTTGAAAAAGGATGGTGACAAACTAGTGAGGTACAAAGCTCGATTGGTAGTAAAAGGTTTTTCTCAGAAACCAGGCATCGATTTTGATGAGATTTTTGCTCCAGTTGTAAAAATGAGTTCTATTCGAGTGGTACTGGGATTGGCAGCTAGTTTGAATCTTGAGCTTGAGCAACTTGATGTTAAAACTGTATTTTTGCATGGTGATTTGCAGGAGGATATTTATATGAATCAGCCTGAGGGTTTTGAAGTTAAGGGAAAGAGCACTTAGTTTGCAAATTGAAGAAAAACTTGTATGGCTTGAAACAAGCTCCTCGACAGTGGTACAAAAAGTTTGATTCTTTTATGGTGAGTCATAGCTATAAAAGAACAGCAGCAGATTCTTGTGTGTATATTAAACAATTCTCTAATGGTAACTTCATTATCCTATTATTATATGTTGATGATATGTTGATTGTAGGACAAGATGCTAGTATGGTTTGCAGGTTGAAAGAACAATTGTCTAAGTCCTTTGATATGAAGGATTTAGGTCCAGCAAAGCAGATTCTTGGTATGGACATTATCCGAGATAGGAGAGCTGGAAAGCTGTGGTTGTCACAGGAAAAGTATGTTGAACGAGTGCTTGGTAGATTCAACATGCAACATGCTAAATCAGTTAGCAGTTCACTTGCCAACCATTTTCATCTAAGTAAGAAATCTTGTCCAGTGTCTAAGAAAGAGCAACTAGCTATGTCTAGTATTCTTTATTCTTCTGCAGTCGGTTCTTTAATGTATCTTATGGTTTATACAAGGCCTGACATTGCTCATGCAGTTGGTGTAGTGAGCAGATTTCTTTCTAATCCAGGGAAGGTTCACTGGGAAGCAGTAAAATAGATTTTTAGATATTTGAGGGGTACCTCAAAAATGTGTTTGACTTATGGAGTTTCACAACCAATTCTAGAAGGGTTTACTGACGCTGACATGGCAGGCGATCTTAATGGTAGGAAATCTACTTCAGGGTATTTGTTCACTTTTACAGGAGGAGCTGTATCTTGGCAGTCTAAGTTGCAGAAGTGTGTTGCTTTGTCAACTACAGAAGCTGAGTATATTGCAGCAACTGAAGCATGTAAAGAAATGTTTTGGATGAAACGTTTTCTTTTTGAATTGGAGTTGAATCAGAAAGAGTATGTGGTATTTTGTGATAGCCAGAGTGCTTTAGATTTGAGTAAGAATACCATGTACCATGCTAGAACAAAGCACATTGATGTTAGATATCATTGGTTACATTCAGTGATTGAAGAACAGCAGATGCTATTGAAGAAAGTCCATACTGATAAAAATGTGGCAGATATGTTAACTAAGATACTTCCCAGGGAAAAGCTTGAGCTTTGCAGTAACTTGGCCGGAATGAGTTCCCTGGCCAAGGTAAGTTCCAAATGAAATTGCTATGGTGATGAATCTCCTTCTAATGGGACTGGAGGGGGAGATTGTTAGGAAAATGGGGTCCAGTCCCATGTAAGTGGTTTTGGACCAAGTAAAGGCCATGGGCCTTGATCTTTTATTTTACACAGAGCCCTAGCTACTTAATAAAAAAGAGGTGGGGTTGTTTTATGTGTGTGTCGATAACCAAGCAGAGAAAGATGAAAAGCCAGGAAAAGCAGAGAGAGAAAAAGGAGAAGGGAGAGTTGGTTAAACGGAAGTCGATCCGTGGTCCGATTGAGTTGGAACCTTGTCAGGAGGTTTATGATTCAGAGTTATACATTCTGAACGGTGAAGATCGGGTTTGAAGCTCTCTAGGAACAAATCCAGGGTGTATTTGTTGAGTCACTTATTTGGTGAGATTTCTCCAATTGTTTCTCTAGTTGTTGATTAGCTCTAGTTTTAGCTAAATAAGTACTTTGTATAACTATTATTTGATAGTGAAGATTTTTCTGGTGGCCCGTGGTTTTTTTCCCTCTACACTGGAGGGTTTTCCACGTAAATCTTGGTGTGCTTTATTTTTCCTGCGCATTTGATTATTGATTGTTGTCTATTGCTTCTGTATTGTTGTGATTATTGCTTCAGGCGCAACAAGTGGTATCAGAGCCAGCCCTAACCGTTCGATCCACGCCAAGCACCTCAAGGGAGGTAGGCAGGGTGGCCGGCCTCCGTGACGAGGGCGTCACGAGGTTGGATGGGAGAATGTCACGGACCTAAGGGGGAGTCCTGAATCCCACATCGAACATAATAGGAAGGTCCTGGGGTATAAAAGGGTTCACACCATCTCCGCCTTGTGAGGCGCCTTTTGTAGGACAAAACCGTGAGGCCAAGGGGGCCAGAGCGGACAATACCTCACAAGGGTGTGAACCGTGGCGGAAGGCTGATCTGGGACGCCGGAAGGGTGAATGCCCGGGTCCCGGAGCCGCGCGGGTTCGGAGCTTGAGTCTCGACCCGTGACAAGTGGTATCAGAGCGAGGGTTATTTTGAGACATCGATACAGAAGCAACCCAGGATAGAAGTAAATTCTGTTTGAGATCATGGAGGGTGATACAGGTTCCATGATAAAATTGACAGCATCGAATTATTCAATTTGGAAGCCTATGATGGAGGATCATCTATACTGTAAAGATTTGTATGAGCCAGTATTGGGTGATTCGGCTAAACCAGCAGATATGAAAGATGAAAGCTGAAGAAGCTAGGTAGAAAGACGCTGGCTACAATCAGAAAATGGGTTGATATCAGCGTGTTCCATCATGTAGCGCAGGAGTCAGATGCTCACATTGTTTGGGAAAAATTGGCAGCATTGTATGAGAGAAAAACAGGTATGAATAAAGTTATGCTTGTTAAAAAGATTGCAACTTTACAGTACAGGGATGGACGATCTGTTACAGAGCACTTGAGTGATTTTCAAGATATATTTAATCGGATGACTACTATGGAACTTAAGATGGATGATGAAATGAAGGCATTATTTCTTTTGGGTTCATTGCCAGACAGCTGGAATACTCTAGTTGTGACTGTTCTTAATTCAGCTCCTGATTATAAGGTGACATTGGAGATGGTAAAGGACAGTATGCTTAATGAAGAAGCGAGGCGAAAAGATGTAGACCCTGGGAATCAAGCTCTGGTCACAGAGAACAGGGGTAGAAACATCGACAGAGGTCAGGACTCAAAAGGCCGTGGTAAGTCTAAACATAGATCCAAGTCTAGAGGTAAAGTGAAGTGTTTCCATTGTGGTAAGGCGGGTCATATAAAACGAAACTGTAGAATCTTAAAGCAAGAGCGAAAAGATGAGAAAGGCAAGAGTTCAGATGATGGCAATGTTGCAGCAGTGAATTCAGATAGTGATTCAGTTACTTTGATTTGTACACATGGTGATTGTAATCATGTTAGTGATCCCGGCATTGAGTGGATAGTTGACACAGGAGCGGCATATCATTGTGTTCCTAAGAGAGAGTTGTTTACAACTTACAAAGCAGGAGACTTTGGTTGTACCAAGATGGGAAACAAGAGTGTGTCGCAGATTGTTGGGATTGGTGATATTGTTGTACAAACTAGTACAGGCTGCATGTTGACTTTGAGAGATGTCAGACACATTCCAGATATGAGAATGAACTTGCTTGCTATTAATGTCCTTGATAAGGAGGGATATGAAAGCCGACAAAAGAATGGACAGTGGAAGCTTCTCAAAGGATCTATGGTAGTTGCAAGGGAAAATTATGCTGCACAATGTATAAGACATGGATGCAATTGAACGGTAACCAGGTAAATACCGTTGAAAATGATGTTTCAGCAAACTTGTGGCACAGGAGGCTGGCACACATGAGTGAAAAAGGGTTACAGGTTTTGGCAAGGCACTCTCTCATTCCCTTGACCAAAGGTATGTCTCTCGATTCATGTGATTATTGTTTGTTTGGTAAGCATCATAGAGTTTCTTTTCGTAAAAGTTCTCAGAGAAAAGAAAATAGATTGGAATTAATTTATTCTGATGTATGTGGTCCCATTGAGGTTGAGTCATTAGGTGGTAGCAGATATTTTGTTACTTTTATTGATGATGCTTTCACGTAAAACTTGGGTGTATATGTTGAAATATAAAAGTCAGGTACTGCAGTATTTTCAAAAATTTCATGCCATGGTTGAAAGGATGACAGGGTTACCCTTAAAGTGTATTCGAACTGATAATGGTGGGGAATACACATCTAAAAGCTTTGAAGAGTATTGCTCAAAGCATGGGATCAGGCATGAGAGGACAGAACCTGGAACACCGCAGCATAATGGTATAGCTGAAAGAATGAATCGCACCATTGTGGAAAAAGTCAGATGTATGTTGAGGATGGCAAAATTACCAAAGCCATTCTGGGGTGAAGCAGTCAACACAGCTTGTTATTTACTTAACAGGTCACCATCAGTTCCTTTGGGCTTTGACATTCCAGAAAGAGTGTGGACAGGAAAAGATGCTTCATACTCTCACTTAAAAGTTTTTGGGTGTAAAGCATTCATGCATGTACCAAAAGAGCAGAGGTCAAAGCTTGATAGTAAAGCTACACAGTGTGTGTTTGTAGGATATGGTGATGAGGAATTGGCTACAGGGTATGGGATCCAGTAAAGAGAAAGACAGTCAGAAGCAGAGATGTGGTCTTTCATGAAAAAGAAACCATAGCAGACCTTGAGAAAAATGAGAAGACTACACGAGTTACTGTTGAATGTGATGTTTCAACACCGACAGGGATTTCACAGGAAAGAGCCACAGATGGTGAAAATGAGCCAGAAACAGAACTTGGGGATATGAATGAGCCAGCCATAGTTGGTGATGAGCCAGATGCTATTAGTTTTGAGCAGGGGGAGCAATCCTCTCTACCTGAGAGTGTTGAGCAGGGGGAGCTACCTTCAGCATCAAGTGATGTAGAGTCTCAGCTCAGGAGATCTACTAGAAAGCGCAGGCCATCTACCAGGTATCCAAGTTCAGATTTTATTTTAGTTACCAGTGAAGGGGAGCCAGAAAGCTTTCAAGATGTGCAGGCTACTCCGGATAGAGAGCACTGGTTAAAAGCAATGAAAGAAGAGATGGAGTCATTGCGAAAGAATGGTACTTATGATCTTGTTAAACTTCCAACAGGGAAGAGGCCATTAAAGAATAAATGGGTGTTCAAGTTGAAAAAGGATGGTGACAAACTAGTGAGGTACAAAGCTCGATTGGTAGTAAAAGGTTTTTCTCAGAAACCAGGCATCGATTTTGATGAGATTTTTGCTCCAGTTGTAAAAATGAGATTTTTGCTCCAGTTGTAAAAATGAGTTCTATTCGAGTGGTACTGGGATTGGCAGCTAGTTTGAATCTTGAGCTTGAGCAACTTGATGTTAAAACTGCATTTTTGCATGGTGATTTGCAGGAGGACATTTATATGAATCAGCCTGAGGGTTTTGAAGTGAAAGGGAAAGAGCACTTAGTTTGCAAATTGAAGAAAAGCTTGTATGACTTGAAACAAGCTCCGCGACAGTGGTACAAGAAGTTTGATTCTTTTATGATGAGTCATAGCTATAAAAGAACAACAGCGGATTCTTGTGTGTATATTAAACAATTCCCTAATGGTAACTTCATTATCCTATTATTATATGTTGATGATATGTTGATTGTAGGACAAGATGCTAGTATGGTTTGCAGGTTGAAAGAACAATTGTCTAAGTCCTTTGATATGAAGGATTTAGGTCCAGCAAAGCAGATTCTTGGTATGGACATTATCCGAGATAGGAGAGCTGGAAAGCTGTGGTTGTCACAGGAAAAGTATGTTGAACGAGTGCTTGGTAGATTCAACATGCAACATGCTAAATCAGTTAGCAGTTCACTTGCCAACCATTTTCATCTAAGTAAGAAATCTTGTCCAGTGTCTAAGGAAGAGCAACTAGCTATGTCTAGTATTCCTTATTCTTCTGCAGTCGGTTCTTTAATGTATCTTATGGTTTGTACAAGGCCTGACATTGCTCATGCAGTTGGTGTAGTGAGCAGATTTCTTTCTAATCCGAGGAAGGTTCACTGGGAAGCAGTGAAATGGATTTTTAGATATTTGAGGGGTACCTCAAAAATGTGCTTGACTTATGGAGTTTCACAACCAGTTCTAGAAGGGTTTACTGATGCTGACATGGCAGGCGATCTTGATGGTAGGAAATCTACTTCAGGGTATTTGTTCACTTTTGCAGGAGGAGCTGTATCTTGGCAGTCTAAGTTGCAGAAGTGTGTTGCTTTGTCAACTACAGAGGCTGAGTATATTGCAGCAACTGAAGCATGTAAAGAAATGCTTTGGATGAAACGTTTTCTTCTTGAATTGGGGTTGAATCAGAAAGAGTATGTGGTATTTTGTGATAGCCAGAGTGCTTTAGATTTGAGTAAGAATACCATGTACCATGCTAGAACAAAGCACATTGATGTTAGATATCATTGGTTACGTTCAGTGATTGAAGAACAGCAGATGCTATTGAAGAAAGTCCATACTGATAAAAATGTGGCAGATATGTTGACTAAGATACTTCCCAGGGAAAAGCTTGAGCTTTGCAGTAACTTGGCCGGAATGAGTTCCCTGGCCAAGGTAAGTTCCAAATGAAATTGCTATGGTGATGAATCTCCTTCTAATGGGACTGGAGGGGGAGATTGTTAGGAAAATGGGGTCCAGTCCCATGTAAGTGGTTTTGGACCAAGTAAAGGCCATGGGCCTTGATCTTTTATTTTACACAGAGCCCTAGCTACTTAATAAAAAAGAGGTGGGGTTGTTTTTGTGTGTGTCGACAACCAAGCAGAGAAAGAAGAAAAGCCAGGAAAAGCAGAGAGAGAAAAAGGAGAAGGGAGAGTTGGTTGAACGGAAGTCGATCCGTGGTCCGATTGAGTTGGAACCTTGTCAGGAGGTTTATGATTCAGAGTTTTTACATTCTGAACGGTGAAGATCGGGTTTGAAGCTCTCTAGGAACAAATCCAGGGTGTATTTGTTGAGTCACTTATTTGGTGAGATTTCTCCAATTGTTTCTCTAGTTGTTGATTAGCTCTAGTTTTAGCTAGAGAAGAACTTTGTATAACTATTATTTGATAGTGAAGATTTTTCTGGCGGCCCGTGGTTTTTTTCCCTCTACACTGGAGGGTTTTCCACGTAAATCTTGGTGTGCTTTATTTTTCTGCGCATTTGATTATTGATTGTTGTCTATTGCTTCTGTATTGTTGTGATTATTGCTTCAGGCGCAACAAAAGTAACAGCCACTTCCAATCCTTCCTCCTTCGAAGCAATCTCCTCCACCCTGCAGCTATATATTTTAAGATCTTTAAGTATTGGAAGAACTCTAGCTACTGAGGGTGGAAACATATTCTTGAGACTCCAACAATCCCAAACATATACGATGCATAGATTTTGAAAGGTTAAAATTCCATGGGGATCCTTGTTCCAAATATGCTTCAATTTTGGTAGATGAACAATATTCAATTCTCTCAGTTGAGTGGCTATAACATGTATTTCTTCCATATTCAACCTTTGAAGTTCAAATACTTCTTCTAGTGAACCACAACTGGATATTTTCAGAGTTTGCGGTTGTTGGAATGTTCCCAACATGTTAGATGGAAAAATGGTCAGCAACTCATTACAGTGTTCAACTCTCATTTCTTCCAGTTTGCAAAAGGAATTTGCAAATAGTTGGTTGTGCCATATCATCTTCATGTTTCTTAAATAGGAAATCATCATTAATTTTCTTCAAACTAGGAAATGCAACCTGTGTGCAATACATGCCATTAATGAGTGAAAAGATAATAAGAGTTATAATTCCTACAATCAAGGCCCAAATCAAGACAAAGGGAACATAAATAGAAAAAGGAACATTGACAGTTATCTACCTTTTCATCAAAGAGAGCTTGCATAGAGAAATTTTGGTTGTCCTCCAAGGTAGATTTGTGTATGAATCCCTTCAATTTAGGAGAGTGCTCTATCTCCAATAGCTTCAATGATGGGAATTTAATACTATGATTATCTGAGCAAAACCCGATAAGATGTTGCATATTCTTTATTTTTAGAGAGTTCAATTGAGGAAATAAAATCATAGACTTGTTTCTTCGTCCATGTCCTCTGTGAATATTATCTCTCTTAGGCACTTGCATTCAATTATCTCAAAGAATTTGAGGTGCTTTAGACGTCTAGCCATATAAAAGGATAATAGGTGTTTTAAATTGCCACAACCTTCAATGATCAAGCGTGTCAGATTTTGAATGCAATAAGATATTTCAGAAAGCTGATTGTGCCATATCCGTTCAGTGCTAATCGAGGACAATCACAGGTTCTCCATGCATGGGAACACCATCTACACACAAGTAATTCTGTAAAAATCTTACCCTTTTATGTTTAACTACTGAAATAAAAATAAACTAACAAAAAAGAATAGAAACACTTCTTTCAGCACATATATATAATTACATAACAAACTATGATGAAAAAGAAGGAATGATGCTTGCAATGCAAGTGCCATGCCATTATCCACTCCCAAGATAACCAATTCAGTGCCTTAAATAATAGTTGAGTTATGATGAGTTAGTATTAGACAATCATTGGTTTTTAGATGAGATTGCTCTAAATCTCAACATCATTTGTACCTCTTTCTTTCCTTTCCACTTGGTTGGTTAAAAACAATCTCAAAAATAAAAACTGGACCCCTTAGGTGACACCTAAACTATAGAGGATCCAGATTCAGATCTCCACTTCAAAATCATACAAATGGATAGTAAACAAAATGTTTCCAACATTCTCTCTAAAAATTTCTCGCTCTTGTTTTCTTTACACATCAAATAGCAAATTAGAGAAAATGATTATCTGATTAAAAAGAAAAAAGGGGAAAAAAAATAGAGGCAAGAGAGAAAATGACTATCAACCAAATTCAGTTGGATCCCCTAATTTTCAGCTTTCTTCTTGAACAGCTAGATTAAACTACAAATGAGTTTTTTTTCCTACTACAATATCATAAATTTGTTACCAATTCAATTCTTATTGTCGCAAACTTTTAAGTTAAGCTCTATTTGATTGATGCCTTCGCTAACTGCTAGTTGCTTTTTGCTTTTGCTTTTTTTTTTTTTTTCTATTTGCAAAAAATGAATAGAAAGCAAAAGGTAAAAAATAAAAACAGAAAAGAAAAAAAAGGCAAATAGCAAATGTATTAACCAAAAGGAGCTTTAATTTACTACATTAGAAAAATGTTTAATCTTGTCTTATTAACCTATTTAAAACTAGACTAGAGAACAAATTCTTGTACATAAGATCTGTAGTAAAACCCTTACACATCTTACCACTTAAGCTAAACTCTTACATAGAAATATACCAAAAGGATGCCTACAAAACACAATTTTCAAAAGGGATTAGGGAAAACCTAGTTGAGTAATGTTACAAGCCAAGCAAATTATTCTCCAGTTTAGATCTTGGGTCCATAACAAAATAATGGGCACTTAGCAAAAAAAAAAAAAAAAATCTGGGATATGAATTTAATATTTGAGAACATCCTTTGAGATAATGAAATCTAAAGGATGTCAGAAATAAGACCAACAAATGCCATTAAATTAAAAAGGATAAATAAATACCTTTTCATTGAAAAGTGGCAATTCCAGTGGCCATATGGAAGTAAACACTCTCTGTTTCCAAAGCAAAAGCTAATAAGTTGTGGTAGAGCCTGAAGTGTCAAAGACCGTAGTTGAAGAAACTGAACTTTATCAACCGCATCATTGTCATTAATGATATATTGAATCTCCAAACCGTTTTGGATATGGAGTTTTTTCAAATGTGGAAGACCTTCCCCATCTTCTAGCGCATTTAGCCCAAGCCTGACACCTTTCAAATCATTTAGGTATAAATCTTTAGTTTTATTTAACAACATTTGAGTTCCATGATCCAAATCATCAATGCCTGTATCTAGCTTGAGGTTCAGTGTTCTCAAATATTCATTCCTATCAACCCAATTACACTTCTCTCCTAAAAAAAATGTTGTATCTTTCCAACGAGACAAAGGCTTCAATTCTGCAAGACTAGCATTGCTCCGTTGATCGGCATGTCCCTCTGCTTCCCATTGGACAAGACTCTTACTGTAACGCCTCCAATCCCACATCAGGAGGATGTGTGGATAAAGAATGATATATATGTAGATATTTAATCCCAAACTTGTGAGGCGCCTTTTGTGGGACAAAATCGTGAGATCTTCGGGTCAAAGCGGACAATACCTCGCAAGTTGGGTGCGGGTCTCTACAAATGGTATCAGAGCGGTCACCAGTCCGCAGTCATGGGAGTCATTAAGTGCTACACGGTGGAGTCATGGGAGTCATTAAGTGCTACATGGTGGAGCCGTGGGAGTCACTAAATGCTACACGGTGGTCTGGTATGATCTTGGTTCTGTAGATGGACTCGGCTTGACAGGGACGTCATGCATTAAAAGGTGGGGAGATTGTAACGCCCTCAATCCCACATCAGGAGGATGTGTGGATAAAGAATGATATATATGTAGAGACTTAATCCCAAATTTATGAGGTCCTTTTTGTGGGACAAAACCGTAAGACATTCGAGTCAAAGCGGACAATACCTCGCAGGTTGGGTGCGGGTGTCTACACTTACCCACGTATAATTCTTCTAATCTGGACGAACTTGATAAGACATTTGGTGGGATTACTTTGAGTTTGGTGCAATCATGCATTTCTAACTACCTTAGCTGAGTCAACCGTGCAAATTCCCTGGGTAGTATATCAATATTAGATCCCATGAGGCTAAGAACTTTTAAATCATTGAGATCGCCTATAATGGCTATATCTCCTAGGACACAAGTCTAGGCGTAGCGTACGAAGGTTTGTTAGGAGACACATTGATGAAGGGAAGGAGGGAAGATGCATTTCAGTCACTTTTAATTATCTTTCGTTTCCTAAAAAAAGTTAGCTGGTATTGTTAGAGAAGCATCCTTGCTACCCATATGGAAGAAAGCAAGTTGAGGACATTTCAACTCATCAGGAAGCTCATTAATACTAGCATAACACAAACTAATCCTTTTGCACATTCTCATTGTATCTTCATCAGGCCAATCATTTAGAACATCCTCACTTTTTAACACAAGCACCTGGTTGTTCCTAGAAGTGATTGCCAAGGCAACATCAGAAATAAGGTCATGCATATCAAAGCGATCAGAGGTGAAACTATCAAGTAATAGACAGGAAGTCTCGAGGTTGCACACCAATGACAAAAGTCTTTCTCGTGCTTCTTCTACTGTGCCAACACAACACCATCACATAATCCCAAACCCATGGTAAATTTTGTGTAAATCTAGATCTTCATTATTACTTGATTAGTAGACTTTATCTATTTTAATTAAGTTTCTTATTTTTAGAATAAAAAGTGATTTAGATAATTACATAAAATCTATTAGATATTTTCTTATTATAAATTACTCATTTGATTAACTATTTTAATGCATGAAAATCTTAGATTTTAAGGTTAATGATACCTAGTTTTTAGCATATATATTTTCATGCAATTCTAACATTGCAATAAAAAAAATATAAAATAATAAAATAATTTTATTTTAGAGATTTCTTCAAAGTTCAACAAGTCTTGAATGGCAACATGGTGACCGAGTAGACTGCAAAGCAAGAAAGTATGTTTCAGTTCCTCATTTTCTAAATGATTGTAACTCAACTCTATAGCTGAATATAGATGAGCTGGTATCCCTGTGAAGTTTGTTGGGGAAGGTCTCTGTAGTTTCCTCGGAGCATCATTCGATACAAATAAACCTTTGTTTCTTAAAGACCTTGCAACTGTTGTAATGGCAACCGGTAATCCACCACATTTTTTTGCTACTTTAGCTGCTGTAGATCGCAACTCAAGACTCTCTACACTGTCCCCAGCCATCTTTTTAAGAAGGACCCAAGCTTCACTTTCTTCCAAAACACGGATTACAAAAGTTTTCTTAGCATCAATCCCATTAGATAGAACATCTTGATCTCTTGACGTCAGTAGTATCTTGCATCCCTTCGGTTGATCTCCAAGAGGAATTCTGACTTCCTCTAGATCTAGTCTCGCCCAAATATCATCTAAAACAACAAGAATCGTCTTCTCTTTCTTCAACCGTTCACATAACCGACATGCTCTTCCGGTTATACACAGCTCATCAAACTTCAATCCCATTATGTCTGCAATTTGGTTTTGAATTTTCTGAATGTCAGGAGTCTGAGCTACAGCTGCCATAACCACTGAATCAAATAACTTATCCTCCTTGACTTGTCTTGCGACTTCTTTGACTAGTGTGGTCTTGCCAACACCACCCATCCCGTACACCCTTAACACGCTGATACTGGCATCTTTCAAAGCCTCCATGATCTCATCAAAAACTTTTTTTCTTGAATCATAGTCCTCAAAATCTTTGGCAGAGGTGGGCACTATGTCTGGGAGAGCAGCAGGGCACAATACCCTGTTAAATTCACCTTGTTGGAGGAACTCATCAACAGCTTGGGCATCTTCTCCTGCTTTCTTGCTAAGCTGGTAACGAGACTTGATATTGGGACACAACCCAATGCAACACTTGTTCTTCATTTTCTCTTCAAGATCCTTCACTTCTTCACTGATCATCCTGTCCACTCTAATCAGCCAATTTTGGACATCCTTTTCTATTATCTCCATGTTCCTTTCAGCAACATCAACGGCATTCTGCACTCTCTCCCGTCTTTCTGTCAACATCTCAACTTTTTTCTCGAAATCCTCAACCCTTCTCTTATGGAGGAATATGTAACCTATAGGACGTTTAATTTGAGAGAATATGTAATTGACAACTACAGCAACAAGGTTGCTAGCAGCGCCAGTAGCAATAGTTTCCATTTTTTTCAGATTTTTTTTTCAGCGGGAAACAACAAGGAAAGCAGACTCAAAAGAAAATGACAATATTAATGAAAAACAGCAACCAAGCATGCAAGACACCAAATGACTTAAATCAAATAAACGAAATGATGAAAAATTGGAATGGTTTTTCACTAGTTTGTCATCCTCTTTTAGCAATTAGAGAGCAAATGAGAAAGTGTAGAATTAATCAATTTGATGATAAAGAAATGAGAATTAAAAAGAAAGTTTGTGGACTTCTGGTGAAAAGTTGAAGAATGCAAATATTGTAGCATCAACAGAAAAGAAAACCAAACCCGCAAAAGGAAGAAGAAAACAGCAACAAACTTTGAAGTTTTTGAAAGTGCTTTGAGCATCAATCAGCAATGCATTTTTCATCTATAGCCAGAATTCAACTAGCCATGTTATATATAAAAAGAATAAAAAAAGTCAAAGTTAGGGGACAAGCTTGAGCTAGGATGAGTGTCTCAAAATTCAAGGTTGCAACTGGAACAAATTCTTTTAACCAAAAAGAAAACACTTAACAAAATTTTATATATTTCTTTACTCTCTCCATCCCATTATCCCATAATTAGTATTAATTAAGGTTTTTTGAACATCATTATTTTTTCAAAACTGGAATAAAATAATGTTCTAATACATATTTTTCAAAATATAATTCAACTAAACAATGAAATAATTAAAGTCAAACTTAAAAAATTATGATTAAAAAAAATCAAATTAAACCCGTATTTATGATAAGGAAGAAGTAAGAGTTACTATTCTATTTGGCTGCCACCATGGCCAATGCCATATGTCCTGGTTGCAAAGAATTAATTTCTCAAGAATTCATTGGATTCGACATATATAAAGGCTCGAAGAAAAATGTAGGGGACAAAGCCAAAACCTTGCTGCTTAACAAGAAAAATAATCATCTAACTAAAAAACAAAACAAAATAAATTAATAATTATTAGTGTAAAAGAAATTCAAGGAGATAGGGATCAAAATTTGTAAACAAAACCAAAAAATAAATGAGATAAAGAAAATGTTGTTTAAATGGTGGAGAAGAAAGCTTGTCTTACCACTGCAGCAAGTGACTATCCGGGGCATCGCAATGCTGAAATTGCCAGGATTTAGGCTAAAATTGCCACTTTCAAGGATTTCCCAGAAAAATATACACAAATTTTGCATTCATAAAAACTATGTAAAAAACACAGTAATTAAGCATCCAACTCTTAACCAAAAAAATCCAATGCCGCAGTTATACCTAACAACTTTATCAGACCCAAATCAGAGGAAGGTGTGGGCCGTGGGAAAGAAAGGAACGAGAAAAGGGAGAATGCACCATCGGCAGTAGGGTCAGTGAAGGTGACAAAGGCTTCGGCGACGCCGGCGGCGGCAGTGGCGCTGTTATGCGAGAGCGGATGACGAGAAAAATAGAGATATATGATTTTCTTTTTTTCCATTTTGTGTTTTCCGGTTAATTTGCAGTAATTTTTTATTAATTTTTCCAGCAATTCTTTTGTTTTGTTTTTTTTTTAACTAAAAATTGAGTGGATGAAATTATGGCTCTAAACTTTAAGCCAAATAGTATTCTAGTGATTGAGCAATATACTTAGATAACAACGAGTCAAGTTATTCTGGAAATTCCATTTTAAAATTATTTAATTAAATTATATTAATTAATAATTGTTATTTAGTGACGTACTAATTGATTATATAAATACAATATTTAATTATTAATAAAATTTTAAAAAATTTAAATTTAATTAATTAATTTTTTTTAGTCAAATTTGAAGATTACTCAAATAATGAGTGAAATTAAAACTAAATTCAAATAATTCAATATCTGAAATAATTTTGGATATTTAAGAATTAAATTAAATTTTTTAAAATATAAATAAATAATATTTAATATCAATATTTATAATTTTATTAAATCAATTAAACTAAATTCAAGCAATTCAATTGAATTAAAAATTTAATTTATGCATGAAATAAAATTTAATCAAAATCAAATCAAATTTTTTAAATATAAATTTTCAAATAAAAATCAAACTTTGATAATATATTAATTTAATTATCAAAATCAGAATTAAATTTAAAAATATTTAAATTCGATTAGTCTTACATCCTAAATGTACCTTCCCAACAAACGCATAAATTTTGTGAAAGTAACAAATTTAAAAGTAACAAACTCATATTCTTTTGAAAAGTATCAGAATTAAAAATAAAAAATATATAAATAAATAAACAAGTCTATCTATTTATTAATTGAGATATTGGGCTATATTATCACATAATTCCTACTTTACATAATTTAAAATTTCAAACTCCAAATTTTTACAATAAAATCTTAAACTATATCTCTTTAGTGAAAATCCATGTGTTGTTTCTAATAAATAACGTCATTTTCAATTATTAAAAAAGAAAAATAAATAACGTCATTTTCAGTCAAAGAATGAGATGCATTGCTATAATTAATAGTTTTTTATTTTATTTTAAATGAGAGGCATGGGAATGAAAAACTATGTGGACTTGCTTAGTAACTTGGCTAATAATGAGATGAAAATGGCATTAATGTTTTGTACATTATTATAAATATATAATTATGATTAAATTTGAATGCAACCATTTGATTCAATTGTAAATTCAGTTATAATCTAAAAGAGTTGAGTATAAAACCATTTTCTTCCTAATTTTAAAAAATAAATAACACTTACATCGATAAAATTTGATGAATAATTAAAATTTTAATTGAATTAAAATCAACATTTTAACTTAAATTTAATATGATATCAAAACAAATTCAACCTCTTTTAATTTTCTCCTTTTTCATGTTAGGCGTATGAAATATAATTAAGTAATAAAAAAAATTCTTAAATTAAGTTGATATATTAAAGTATAAATATGTCAAAACACTCCACTATCATTAATTTAGTTTAAATTCAATGTTTGTCACAAAATTTAATATGATTTGATTTGGATTATAACCTTTAATTATAATATATTTTATTAAAAAAATTTTATAATTCTTTATTATTTAAAGGTGACGTAGAAATGATACAAGAGAGAAATGGAAGCAGATAAAGGTGTAACGCAGACTCGTAATATAATAAGGGAAGACATGGTGGAAGAAAGACTTTAGCCCCAAGTCAACGAAGTTGCTTTGAGATTTCTATTTTTGACTCTGAAATTTATTTTTTATTTGTCGAGCAAACAACTTAAAATGAATGATAATAGATAAAAAAGCTCCCTTTAAATATAAAAATCACATTAAATTTAAGACTTAAAATATATCAAACTATATCATTTTAATAGATTTACATCACATATATATATATATATTATTTGTTAAATTTAAAAAAATTATAAAGATGAATTATAAAACAAAACTTATGTTTTGATGTCATATTAAATATTCAATTTAAAATTAATTATCAATAAATAAAAAAATCTCAACTTAAATATGAGAAAAAAACCTCAAAATTTAATAAATATAGAATAATAACATTTTAACATTGTTAATGAAAGCCCATTTATAATTTAAGCAGGAAACGCAAGTTCGTGCCTTGCCTTGGAGTAGTTTATTTTTTTTATGAAATTATAAATATTAGAGAAATTATAATTCATGTTATAATTAATTATCACATCTATATATAAAAAACCACTAAATCAAATAATAAATAAAAATATAATTAAATAAATCTAACTTAAAATTAAATTAAATTCACATATTATAAAACGTAAATTTTAAAATTTAAAACTAAACCAAATGTTTCATTGACTGAAATAGCTTATTTATTCACGAAATATATGAAACAAAAATTAAAAAAAAATATTGAGACCAAATTCTTTATCATATTATAGGTCAATATTAAATTGAGACTGTTAGATGCATCCTTTTAGATGCATCCTTATTTTTTCTCTACACATCTTAATTTTTTTTCAACATTTTTTATAAATAAAATTTTTTAATTATTCACTTTCTAAGATTTTATAATTTTTCAAAAATAAATTTTTAAAAAATCATATAATTTTTTGAAAATAAATTTTCAAAAAATTATAAACTTATCAAAAAATTTAACTTTTCCAAAACTTATGTAAAAATAATAATAATAATAATCTCATTTATAAATAGTTATAAAAAGAAAAGGTACATTAGAATTTCGTTTACTTCTAAACATATTTGTATCACATATCCTAATCAATCTTACAAACCATTCCATCATTTTTTAATGATACATAGTGACATTTTGGGTCCCTTCAGAGTAAATAACATTATTGGCTCTCGATGGTTTATCATATTTATTGATGATCACACCAGGATTACTTGGGTATTCCTTATGAAAGAAAAACCAGAAGTGGGCCAACTATTCCAAAACTTCAACAATATGATCCAAACTCAATTCAAAACCAAAATTTAAGTGTTAAAAACCGATAATGAAAGAGAATACTACAATTCAATTCTTGGATCATATCTAATGAAGCATGGTATAATTCATCAAAGTTCATATGTCAACATTTTTCAACAGAATGGCATTGTTGAAAGAAACAATTGACATTTGTTGGAAATTGTAAGATCCCCCATGATGGCTGCCTTTGTACCTAAACATTTTTGGGGTGAGAATATTCTTACTGCTACATATCTTATAAACAGAATGTTGTTTCGAGTCCTGAAATTTCAAAACCCTTACCAATCCTTGCTCAGTTTCTATCCTCACCTTCGAATCATCTTGTCTATTCCAATTAAAGTGTTTGATACACTGCATTTATTCTTACCAGCCAACAAAACCAAAGCAAATTAGATACCAAATCCATCAAATGATTATTTCTTGAATACGCCCCAAATAAAAAAAATACAAGTATTACTCACCAGTAACAAAGAAATTCTACCATTCCATGAAGGTTAATTTTTTTTGAAAATCAACCTTACTTTCCTAAAATTGCCATTCATGGTGAGAATTCAATCACACGTGAATATCAGCTTTAGGAAGATCCTATTATCAAACCACCAAAAACTTTTCAAACTTCCTTTCACATCCAAAACATTAAGCAAGATCCTCCAACTTCCTTTCAAGTCCAAAACATCCAACCAGATCCTCTAAGCCCGAAGTTTACTCAAGGGAAAACAAATAAGGAATTGATTGTCTATTCAAGAAGACAAAAAAACTCAGAAGGATATATAAGAATGTAAACTTTCAAAGCAAAACCAAGAATCTGAACAAATTTCAAAGATACTTGAAACCAACACAGGTAATACTCTTATTGAATCTTATTCAATTGAATCTTTTGATGACCTTAATCAACTGATTGCTCTAAAGAATAATGTTAGATCACGTACTCAACACTCAAATTGTAATGTGGTATCTTATGAAGATTTATCACCCAATTATAGGGCTTTTGTTACCATACTAAACAATATATAGATTCTCAATAATATTCATGAAACACCTATGCAACTAAAATGGAAGATGGTTGTTTTAGAAGAAATTAAGGCCCTAGAAAGGAACAAAACATGAGAGTTTTAAAACTACCCAAAGAAAAAAATCCAATTGAGTGCAAATAAATTTTTACTGTCAAGCACAATGCAGATGAAAGTATTAGTAGATTCAAAGCTTTCCTTATTACAAAAGGATTTACTCAATCTTATGGTATTGACTATGAGGAGACATTTGCTCTGCTTGCAAAACTTAATTCAATCCAGGTGTTATTATCATTGGCAGCAAATCTAGATTGGTCATTCCACCAACTAGATATCAAAAATGCATTTCTTAATGGTGATCTAGAAGAAGAAGTTTACATGAAAATCTCTCTAGGAATAAAAAATTAGAACAATTCTGGCAAGATATGTAAGCTTCAAAAGTCTTTATATAGTCTCAAACAATCCCCACGTGCATGGTTTGATAGATTAACAAAAGTGATAAAGAGGTACGACTTTGTACAATGCCAGATCGATCACACAATGTTTGTTAAACATTCATCTAAGGGAAAAATAGCCATTCTTATTGTCTATATGGATGACATTATTCTTACTAGAGACTATGTGAAAGAATTAGCAATCTAAAGAACCTCATAGCCAAAGAATTTGAAATAAAAGATTTGGGGCACTTCAAATATTTTCTGGATATAAAAGTAGCTTGCTCAAGGAATGAATCTTTGTTTCACAATGTAAGTATATCCTAGACTTACTAAAGGAAACTAAAATGCTTGGATGCAAACCTGTTGATACCCTTATAGATACAATAAATAAGGTAGGAATAAAAGAAAGAAATGCACCAACATATAAGGGTAAATATCAAAGACTTGTTGGGAAACTCATCTACCTTTCTCGTACAAGATCCAATATCAATTTTTTAGTTAGCATGGTAAACAAATTCACGAACAATCCAACTGAGGAACATTTAAGGGTTGTGCATCAAATCTTATAGTACCTAAAGAAAAGTCCTAGCAAATGATTATTTTTTAAGAAAACATCACACCGAAATGTTGAAATTTATATTGATGTTGATTGGGCTAGATCCGTTATTGATCGAAGATCTACTACTGGTTATTATACCTATGTGTGGAAAAATTTGATTACTTGGCAAAGCAAAAAGTAATATGTGGTGGCTAGAAATAGTGTAGAAGCTAAGTTTAGAGCTATGTCTCATGGCATAATGAGAGAATTTGACTAAAAATGTTGTTAGGGGAGTTAAAGGTCTTTGCAGAAGATTCCATGAAGATATTCTGCGACAACAAAGTTGCTATAAATATAGCAAAGAATTATGTTCATCATGATAAGACTAAACATGTGGAAATTGATCATCATTTCATCAAAGAGAAGATAGAGGAAGGAATTGTTACATTAGTTTATACTCTCGCATGCTTCCAAATTGCAGACATACTCACCAAGGCTCTCTCTCTAAACAACTTCAAGAATCTAAAATCCAAGCTGGGCATGATTGACATCTAGCGCCCAGCTCAGGGAGAGTGTGAAAATTTATTCTTCATTATTACTTGATTAGTTAACTTTATTTATTTTAGTTAAATCTCTTATTTTTAAAATAAGAAGTGATTTGGTTAATTACACCAATTCTATTAGATAATTTCCTATTATGTGCGGAGAGTAAATTACTCTTTTGATTAGCTGTTTTAATGCATGAAAATCTTAGTTTTTAAGGCTGAGAATATTCATTTTTTGGCATATATATTTTCATGCAATTTTAGTATTGTAATAAGAAAAATATAGATGAATAAAATAGTTTTATTCTAGAGATTTCTTCAAATTTCAACAAGTCTTGACTGGCAACATGGTGACCGAGTAGACTGCAAAGCAAGAAAGTCAGTTTGAGTTCTTCACTTTCTAAATTATTGTAACTCAACTCTATAGCTGAATATACATGAGCTGGTATCGCTGTGAAGTTTGTTGGGAAGGTCTTTGTAGTTTCCTCATAGCATCATTCCATGCAAATAAACCTTTGTTTCTTAAAGACCTTGCAACTGTTGTAATGGCAACCGGTGATCCACCACAATTTTTTGCTACTTTAGCTTCTGTAGATCGCAACTCAAGACTCTCTACACTGTCCCCAGCCATCTTTTTAAAAGGGTCCCAAGCTTCACTTTCTTCCAAAACACCGATTACAAAAGTTTTCTTAGCATCCATCCCATTGGATAGAACATCTTGATCTCTTGACGTCAGTAGTATCTTGCATCCCTTTTTGTTGATCTCGAAGTGGAATTCCGACTTCCTCTAGATATAGTCTCGCCCAAATATCATCTAAAACAACAAGAATCGTCTTCTCTTTCTTCAACCTTTCACACAACCGACGTGCTCTTCCGGTTATACTCAGCTCATAAACTTCAAACCCAATATGTCAGCAATTTGGTTTTGAATTTTCTGAATGTCAGGAGTCTGAGTTACAGCTGCCATAACCACTGAATCAAATAACCTATCCTCCTTGACTTGTCTTGCGACTTCTTTGACTAGTGTGGTCTTGCCAACACCACCCATCCCGTACACCCTTAACACGCTGATACTGGCATCTTTCAAAGCCTCCATGATCTCATCAAAAACTTTTTTTTCTTGAATCAAAGTCCTCAAAATCTTTGGCAGAGGCGGCCACTATGTCTGGGAGAGCAGCAGGGCACAATACCCTGTTAAATTCACCTTGTTGGAGGAGGTTATCAACAGCTTTGGCATCTTCTCCTGCTTTCTTGCTAAGCTGGTAAAGAGACTTGATATTGGGACACAACCCAATGCAACACTTGTTCTTCATTTTCTCTTCAAGATCCTTCACTTCCTTCACTTCATTCACTTTTCACTGATCATCCTGTCCACTCTAATCAGCCAATTTTGGACATCCTTTTCTATTATCTCCATGTTCCTTTCAGCAACATCAACGAGATTCTGCACTCTCTCCCATCTCTCTGTCAACATCACCACTTTTTTCTAGAAATCCTCAACCCTTCTCTTATGGAGGAATATGTAACCTATAGGACGTTTAATTTGAGAGAATATGTAATTGACAACTACAGCAACGAGGTTGAAAAGTATCAGAACAACAAAATAAAAAATAAATAAATAAACGAATCTATCTATTTATTAATTGAGATATTGGGCTACATTGTCACATAATTCCTACTTTATATAATTTAAAAATTCAAACTCCAAATTTTTACTATAAAATCTTAAACTATATCTCTTTAGTGAAAGTCTAAGTCTTGTTTCTAATAAATAACTTCATTTTCAATTAAAAAAAAGGCAACAAGTAACGTCATTTTCAATCAAAGAATCACATGCACTAGTATAATTGGCAAAAGAATATGAAAAATGACAACTTGTTAACAAATATTAGTTTTTTATTTTATTTAAAATGAAAGGCATGTGAATGGAAACCGTGTGGACTTGCTTAGCAGTTTGGCTGATAATGAGATGAAAATGGCATTAATGTTTTCTACATTATTATAAATATATAATTATGATTAAATTTGAATGCAAACATTTGATTCAATTGTAAGTTCACTTATAATCTAAAAGAGTTGAGTATAAAACCATTTTCTTCCTAACTTTAAAAAATAAATAACATTTACGTCAATAAAATTTCATGAATAATTAAAATCTTAATTAAATTAAAATCAGCATCTTAACTTAAATTTAATATGATATCCAATAAATTGCATTTTAAAATATTTTCCATTTTTAATCCAATAAATTGCATTGAAAATATTTTCCAAGATCAGATCGATCAAACCCATCCAGATATTTGGATCAAAACACGGAAAATCAAGATTAATCAGCCAAAACTTTTAGGTTTTCATACCCACTGTAAAACCCGTTTCCAATTCTGCAATAAAAAGAAAGGGACTACCATAGATTGAAGTTAAAACTGCTATGTCCAAGCTCCATTTTGGACATATGCAAATAGCTAAAAGAGGAGCACGTTGTTTCATAGAGGAACCAATTTAATAAGACAGCACTTTTCTTTTCTTGCGCCTTTTTCCCCCTTTTTGGCCCAACTGAAGGAGATAACTATCATTAGTAGCTTCGGTCAATTACAACGCTGAGTTAAACTTAAAAGATGAAGCTTGAAAATTATGTGCGAGCGTGACCAAACCAGCGTCTTATTGAAAATAATCCTGAAGGAGCTGGGGCTGGAACGGGTTCGTCCTTAGGTTTTTTGCCAGGAAAATGTTTATAGAAGGCATTTACTGCACCTGCTACTCCATCCTCACCTTCCATGTCCTTCGCTAACTTAACAGCACGCTTTTCACCTGCACGAAACCAATTTCTTTTCAACATCTACAGCACAACATTCAAAGAAGTCATAACATTTAGACGCGATAATTTGTATATTTGTGACATGTAAAATATGAAAATTATCGTAAAACATTCAAAAAGATCAGAACACTGTATTCAACCTTTAAGAGATGGCTGTTGTTCTTTTGCAGTTTAACTATGCCTAAAAAGGTTATAAGTTAAATATAAAGCTTATGACTTAATCAAAACCAATTAATAAAATAACAGTGTCGAACTGTTTGTTTGAGAAATCAGGATTGAAATTTGAATAACAACAATTATAAAAAATCAGATTAATAAAATGGTAATTTCGTAGTAATAATAAGAACTAATGCAGATCTCTAAGGGTGTTCTCTTTTTTTTTTTTTTTTTGAAACTATCTCAAAGTTAATTCTAGAGGAAATTCATCTTACCTCAGGATCCAGCATAAAGTAAATGGCATCAACCAGGCTGTCCAATGAGAACTTGTCAACAGGAATGGGTGCAGGACCTACTCCTCTGGCATGCACTCGCTCTCCCCAGAAAAGCTGGTCTCCGAAGAAAGGTACAATAGTTGTTGGACACTGTATTCAAGAGTAAAAATGACTTTTAAAAGTGGCAAAATAATCAAATGGATATACTCTTGGAGATGGCAGGTTACCGCAGCTCTGAGACCTGCAGCAATAGTTCCAGCTCCACCATGATGAACCTGGGGAAAACATCCAAGGAAACAATCAAAACATATCAAGGGAACCATAAGGTGTTTCAATTAGTTATTTAGCATCCATAACATATTAATACCTAAATTTTGGATGAGCCATAACAAAGAATGCAAAACTTAAAATCCTTTCAACTTGAACAACCTCCCCTTCCCCCAAAGCCAAAAAAAAAAGAAAGAAGGCTTTATGTTCAAATACTCTAAATGAGATATATTTGTACACTTCAGTTTGTATTTCACAAAATGATCAAAAAAGCAAAGCAGAAAATGCATCAACTCAGCACATAATTTATATAAGAATCAATACCTTGCAACAATATGGAAAGCCATTTATATGCTTTTATGCAAGAAAACAAGTTACACATAACATCACATTTCCAATTACATATAATGGTCAAATCAACAAATAAATATATCTATACAGACAAAATAAGGCTTTATTGTTCCGGCCCTCATTTATATAATTTCTTCAAAACATTTAATGGTAAAAAGTAATGACATAACTGTTTCATTTAAGAAGCCACATCTCATCAATGCATTTTTTCTGATACTAGCCCATTGTAGACAAAGAACATGGATAAAGATAAATAAAGCAAATTTTGTAAGTTAAAATAAGTATTAAAAATTTAAGAAAATAAAGCAATGACAAAGTTTAATCTGCAGACATAAAATAAAAAAAAAGGTAGGAAGAAGCAAAAATGTAATGTTATTTGAGGAAAGTGGGAGAATGAATAGGAAAATTGAAAGTAGGCAATAGTCCAAATCAGGTTTGATATTTTGAGACACTGAGTTTGTTGGGAAAAACAACAATACCCATGCGCAGCATTCACACACAAAATAACAAGCTCAAATCAATAATAAGAAAACACAAATATATTTGGTTCAGCCCAACTCAAAATGGCCTACTCCAAATCTAATCCACTATCAAATAAATCTTTACAATTGTGAGACTTTTAGAATGAGAAAAGTCTCCTAAAACTCCTTACTCAAAACTTAACCCAAAACCCAATTACACCCTTTAATAGCCTACTCACTTAGCTATTCTCTTGGTGTCTAACTCTCTGGGGTTACTAAACTAAAATCAAAACATCTTATTTATAAGGGTGAAACCCTTTATACCTTTACTAAACTCTCGATGTGGGATACAAGACAAATTCAAACTTACTTAACTTTCGATGTGGGATTCTGAGATTCAAGGCAAATCCCAACAGAGTTGATACCAGCTCAGCCAGTCTCGGCTAGCAGCTGGCAACCAAAACAGTAAACAGTGTTACTGAGGTAAAGACATCAGGCAATCCATTTAGGAACAACTAGAAGGGGCAGAAACCAACATGCATAGTATTGAAAGAAAACTGGGAGACACTCCTACCCGTTACGAATCAGTTTCACAATATTCCAATGAACAAACCTAAAATTTAGATTAAGGTACACAAACTGAAATTGGAAGTTCCAATAACTGATCCCAAAACTAAAATATCATTTAATGGGTATGGGAGAGCTTTCCCTTTCCAAGGCATAAGCATTCAACATCCTTTCTGGACATTTTGAAGATATATCTCCTTTTCGGTTATAGGTTATAAGTTTTTTCCTTTTTAGCCCTAAACCAACTATGGTTTGTTAAAAAAGAGTAACCCTTCAATAATTCAACTTCAGGATAATTTTTTTGGTACATATTGGAGGCACAAGGGGGAGGTCCGAACCTTGGACCTAAATCCTCCTAAGGAAGGTAACAACTACTAGGCCGATCTTACATTAAAAGGCATGATAATGATGCATTCAACTAGTGACTAAGCAAAATGTAACATACTTGAATGATGGCCTTTCTCCTTATAAAATGCTTCAAATGCAACTATAAGCCCTATTATTGCCATGACTTAGAATACGAAGAAATTGCAGACAACAACAACTTTATGCAAAAGCATTAAAAAAACAAACACTTCCAGGCCAAGAAGCTGACCAATCCACTAGTTTGCAGGTCCTAAAATGGAGCAATTGTTTGTGGTATATAACACACTATCCCTACATATAAAATTTACAAATCATGATTCACCAAGCTCATTGCGCAAAAATATCTGGACACTTGCATGAGAATGGCATCAAATATAAAATAAGAACAGCAAATCATTTCAACAGCCCTTGGAGCTCAAAGTTTTACATTTACAACTTACCACAGCCACACATCGTAAAAATAGCCAGTCATGAGGGCAGTTGTCCAGTAAGTACACAAAGTCCTTTGGCTCTGCCACTGGACAAAAGATAATTGAGCAGATCCACTTCCACACACTGAACAAAACCAAACATCCAACCAATGAATATGAGAAAAGAGCAAGTGAAATTACAATTGCCAAGACCACCCCAGCCTTTGTTTATGATGCCTCCTTGTCCAGTTTTCTCTAGAGCTTGTACTATTTTCTGGGTCATCCTTTCAGGTTCCTGAACAGGCTGCTAGAAGTTAAAAGCAGTTAGTCTACAGGGATTTAAATAGCGGTCACCGTCACGTTTTCAGTCGTGTCGTGTTTATCGTGTTTTCGGATATAACGAAAATCATTACGGTCACTGCGGTCATCGCGGTCGTGAAATTTTTTTTTTGCACAATTTATATAAAATGTAATAATTATAATTATAATTATAAAAGCTCTTATTCAATGATTTTAAAAATAGTTTATGAACTATATTTTTTATTTTTTAAAAAAATTATTCATAATTTTATTTAGATTATAAAAAGCATTCATATTTGGTTTATTCACAAAAAAATTATTAAATTTCATATAAAAATTATAAATTAAATATATAACACAATCAAAATATAATATTTAATTTTAATTAATTTTTGTCTAACTTATACAAAAAAATTTATCAAAAATTTTCATCTAAAATCTCTATATATATTATATTAAATTATTAATCCCTTAATTTTTTTAATTATAAACCTTCAATCTCTCTAATTAGATTTTATCTAAAAAAATTTCAAAAATTAAAAATTTTCAAACTTATATTTTAATAAAATTTTGAAACCTATATTTTTTATTTTTTAGTTTTTAATCTTAGTAAGAGTAATAGATCATAAAATGCTAAATTTATTAAATAACTTAATCTTTTTGATACACTAATTGATATAAATTTTTTTGTCACAAATAACTTTCAATAATTATATAATAAATACAATCTTCAATAATTATACAAAAATAACAAGAATTAATCTAATATCAAAAAAATTGACAACAATAAAATATCAAAACAACAAAAAAAAAATATTAAAATTCAGATACAAAATTATAAATTAATATATAACACAATCAAAATATAATATTAATTTTAATTGTTTTTCATCTAACTTATACAAAAAAATTTATCAAAATTTTTCATCTAAAATCTCTATATATATTATATTAAATTATTAATCTCTTATTTTTTTAATTATAAAATTTTAAAACCTCTAATTAAATTTTATCTAAAAAAATTTTCAAAAATTAATTACAAAATTAAATAAAAAATTCAACTCTTACCCCCCAACACCCTACCACACCCAATCCCTCCCCACCCAATCCCTTCCCCACCCCCTACACCCCACTCCACCCCACCCAATCCCTCCCCATCCCACCCAATCCCTCCTCATGTGCTTGCCTTAATGCCCCTCAAATGTTGTAGCAGGACGGCAGAATCATCTAGAACCAGCTTCTGTTCATCTTTTTCGCGCATCCAAAGTTTTGTTTTTCAGAAATTTTTTCTTTTTTTTTTCATCTCTAATTTTCTCTCGTATTTTTTCATCATTATCACTTACCTAGTATATCTCGTTCATCTCTCTCAAGTCTCAAACTCTCACAACAAATCATTTTATAAAAAATTTACAAAAAAAAAGTAATTTAACTTTCTTTTCTTATCTTATTTGATCTTGAATGTTGATTGAAAACTTGATGCTGATTTAAATTTGAGTGCCGAAATGTTGAATGGTTGAAACTTGAAATTTTGCTTTTTTCTCGAACTATTAGATCTGTGTAGGAAAACGGAATAGCGGCAATAACGGTCCGTTATTGCCGCTATTCTCTGTTAAGCCGTTATTTACGGTGTTCGTTATTGTCGCTATTCTTCGTTAAGCCGTTATTTGCGGTTGTTACACTCCGTTTTTGTCGTGAATGAATTTTACAACCGTGTTTTATCCTATAGCAGTGGCGGGTGGTGACGCTACCGCTATTTCGCAGCCGCTATTCCACTTTTAAACCACTATTTAAATCCTTGGTTAGAGCAATTTAAGTCAAGATCAATTAAACGTGATAAAGAAAAGAATGAGTGGCTTAATGAAGCCGGTATAAATCTTTTTTACACTGAAATAAGATAAAGAGGTTTAAATGCACTTAATTACTTTGAAAAGTAAAGTTAATAGCATATAAATAATTCGAAAAATAAAAATAATCAATTAAATCATAAGGAAATGGAAAAGAGAAAGAACATATACTTGTGAAAACTACTTTATGCTATGTTTGGAAACATGAATTTGGGGAGATTGGATTTGGGTTTTGTTTGTTATAACTTATAAAACTTGTTAGGATGAAATGCACACACTACGTAAAAATGAGTTGAGATTCAATACACCTACGCACTAGAAAGGTATGAAACCTGGGGTCTGGTCCAAATGGTCCACCCACCTCTCTTAGGAAGTGGATTCCTACAGAATTGGGGTTCAACACCTAGCACTTGCAAATTTGTCCTTCCCCAATTTCCTTCTAGGCTTTTGCCTCCCTTTGTACCAAAAAAGGAGAAAAGGTACAAGAAGATGAATTTAAAATTATAGGTGTTATGGAGTTTACCAATCAAAAGAGATATAATAAATCCATGAATTTAAAAAATAATCATGCAGGTCATTTTTACTACATATTTATACTAAATTTAAAATTCAAGTTCACAAACACGACCTTAGAGACAGTTTAATATAAAGAATATCAAATTTGTGCAAGAAGAATAAACCATTACAATCTTTCATTATGCTAAATATTCAAAAGATGGAAAGGACTTGTAGAAGGAAACTGACAAGACTACCGAAACCAATATAGATAGGCTTTTCACCATCTTCTAGCCATTTTACAAGTGACTCTGGTGGTTCATAACTGGATGCAAGGTCAAGGAAACAAAAGCCAACTACATCAATCTTTGGTCCCCAGTCTGCAGGAGAAAACTATATCATATCAGACATACATCCTTCAAATGCCAACACCAACACCAATATGCATGACATTTTTGTCTTGGACATTTGTTGCTAGCAAAATGTACAAATGGAAAGGAAAAATTTAGAAAAAGTCCAGGATATCAACACTCTTAATAGTATCATAAAATAACTCAGTCCTCAGGTATGGAAATGATATCTATTATAAAATATACAGAAAATAGCATCGAGTAAAAAGATCTTGAATTAAAAGTCAGAGTCCAAAACGTCTACAGATAGTTATGGTAGAAAAACCACAATAGGATAAAGCAAAATGGCCAAGATAGTCCAGATAATAAGTCCACCAAGTACAGGACTACAATATTCTTCCTTCTGCTTATTCAATGGGATATAAAAGGCTAGAGTGGTCATTTTTAGAACAAGATAAAGCAAAAGGAAAATATGGACAGAGAGGTAGAACAAAAGACGGAAAAAATACAAATCAGAGGGAAATCAAGGAGCAGTAGGGAAGAACCAGAGGAAAATAGGAGAGAAATAGAAGATTGATGGAGAGAACCAGCAAGAATCAATAGAGAGGGAACTCTTAAACTCAATTTTATAAAATCTTAATGAATCACACCCCATGTCTCCAATGGGACACCCCAGCGGCCAGAGCTTGAGACTCCAACTTGAAGGTCACTGGTCTCAATTCTGGGATGGGAAGGGTGGGATTTAAGGGATGGGAGAGGCTACCTATCATTGTGTAGCTCAATATTACACGTAACAAAAAAATATATATATTGCAGAACCTACTGAAACTTCAAACAACATAATTATAACAAAAACCTTAACTCGGTAGTACTTGGGAAATAAACAATAATAATTTATATAAATAAGCAAGATAACCAAAAAATCCTTACTTTATACAACAACTCCTACAAATATTAACAAAAAATCAACAAAATAAAGTCTTAAGTTGTGCACTTCATCAAGAAACTCCTTTCCATCCAGCATCAATGAGTAACTTGAAGTCTTCAGCAACTAATGAAGCCAAGACGTCAACAAAGAAAGAAAGAAAATAAATATTATTTACTGAAAGAGGAAATGATAAAAACAAACTTTAATAAACCACATGCAAGACAAATAGAAAGAGAAAGGACACAAATACCAGCTAAGGGATAGAAGCAGACAAACTGACAGGAAGACAAGTCCTCGCAGAAAAGGGAGCGGAAGATGGGGAAACTCAGTGGCCATATTCTTCCGCTGTTTTTCCACCAAAAAAAAAAAAAAAGGAGAGAGAGATGTATGATACTTTTAAGAGGCCAGAACAGAAGATCAAAAAGTGCTAGTCAACTACGAACAAGAATAAAGTAGGGGAAGGGAAAAAAAGTCTCATCTCCCAACCGTTTAGAACAGGAGAACAAAATGTTCTAGGATACTTCATATTATTGAAAGCAAAATTAAAGAGAAATGATTCAGAACAAACTACATAGGTAATCTGAGCTAAAAAGAACCACCAAAATGAAATTAAGTTTCCCAAGCACTGACAAATTAGGACTCAGTTGGTAGACTCAAACAAAAAGCCAATCAATGTTTGACTAAATTTTACAGTGTTCAGTAGGATGTAAAGTTTGTGTTGTTAGTCAATTGTAGGAAAAAACTAAGTAAATATACAACACAGGAAAGCTATGTATTGCAAGAATATGCAGAGATATTTGATTCCATAAAACAACTCTAATATACACAACCACTGTAAAAGTTTCTATATAGTTCAGAAATAATTCCCCAAGAATCTTTATTTTTAAATTTAACAACTAAGTGAAAATAGAAGAAAAAACAAAGAAAAAGCAAAAAGACTTGAAATTGGTAATATGGCATCACATCTCTCAATCATCAATCCAACAAGTAATTGTCATGATGAAAGAGACGTTGCCTAATAAAATCAAGGCAAGCAAATTTATCATCCTAAGGGGTCAATAAATAAAATGACCTTTTGGTTTGGGCGCAAGGTGAGGGCTCCATAAATACCCGTAAGGCACATCTGGAGGAGAGCAATAGGATCCTCTCAAATATGTGACAGGTCTCAGCTTCAGCTTTTTCTTCCTGAGCTCATTTATCATGTCCCGTATTCCCAGCCATATTAGGGCATCGACAATATAATATGAAAGCTGCAGTAGAGATTACCAGTATATGAGTTGATCTAAATATAAAAAAAACCCCACACTGAAGGAGTGAAAGGCAGACTCACTCTGTAACCAACTTGTTGTTTAACACGGGACAAAGGATGGGGAAATTCACTAGTAGGCCTGAAAGAATTGACTCAGTTAATCATTCTCAATATCTACACACACACATACACAAATATACATCAATCCAGGGAATGATTGAATTGTTACATAAACACAACACCAAAGTTGATTATCTTCATACAAGACAAGTAATACCAGAATCAATGGTGTATGAACAATTCAAAACCTGTTTATTTAGAAAGACTTGTAGCATCAAAATAATCACAATCAACCAAGACTTACGTCCATGGCATAGTGAAGAATACATGAAGTGGTACTTTTAGCTTCTCTGCAAGATGTGTATGTCCTGAACAAGTCTTTTTTTTTTTTTTTTTTCTGTTAGACACATTAGAGAGAGATAGAGAGAGAGAAGAAAAAGGTAGAAGTCCATAAGTTTCATATATCAGAATACCAGCATGATTTAAATAGAGAACATTGAATATGTAGAACAAAAAATGGACAGCTAATGTTTCTGTAGAAATCCGATTCTCCTACACTAGTGCAGCTTGGTTTCCTACTTTATTTTGGGAATATTTCTCATTTATTCTTCTGATTTAATCAACTATTCTGATTGTCAAGTTTTTAGGGATTTGTTTCTACTTTAGAATAGAATAATTCTCCTTCCTTTTGTTATTTTTATTTTTGGTTTCATGTTAGTTGTTACTAATAAGGAACATCACTGTTCTTATTTATTTTTATGTACTACTTTATTCTAGAAAAACAATATGAGAAAAGGACAATTGTTCTCTAAGTTTTCCACATAGTAGCAGAGCAAGTCGGCCTGAACCATTAAACTATAGCCACACGAGTTTCTGTCATGGCCAACAGAAGTGAGAACTCTTCTTCTTCAGAGGTACGGCGTGAGGAAGTCACCAAAAGGTGATGCTAGGAATACAAAACTCTCCAAACACTTTAGGAAACTCTACACTCGTGGCTGAAAGACATTGAGCCAACCAAGGGGGTGATAACGAGTTCAAAAAGAACCCTTTCTGTGAGCATTGCTAGAAGCTGGGACACACCAAAGACACTTGTTGAAAGATCCATGAGAAGCCTCCTAACTAAAAATCTGCATGAGAAAGAGATGGACGAGGAAACGTGTGATGTCGGGAATTGATGTTTGAGATGTGGAGATTAATTGCAAATAGAAAAAACTTGCAAAAAAGACAACTTATAAGATTTTGAATAATGACAGAATATGATTATTGGATTAAAAGGGATAAAAGTTCACCACCAAGACTAAAAACTAGAGGATACAGAAACATCACTCTAAGAATTCTAATCAAAGACATAAAACAATAAAAGTTTACCATTCTAGGAAATCCACTTAAGAGATATAGAACTTGAAGAACAATCTAAAAGATTGCTTAAGGACAAAGAAAACTCTATTCTACCTTTTACCAAAGAATAATAGAAAATATATAGGCTAGAAACATCCCTGCAAGCATTGAAACTTTTAGATTACATTGCTAGAATCATGTCTAAAATCATGAGATTTGCATGTGAACATAATCTGTCCATTTACTCCGGAACCTGACCATAATCCCATTCATATTCATGATCTTCTTTCTTAGTTAGTGTGAACGTAATCTCCCTATTCTAGCCCATCTTATTTATGTATGGATTTGGACCAAGGATAGGCCCATCTTATTTTTGGATAAATTTGCCTTAGTTTCGACCCAAGTTGTATAATGTGTCCAATGTCAATCTCCTCTGGTTGGAAAAGACTTGTCCTCAAGTCTGAATTAGTATTCTGTCCATAGTAAGATGACAAATCAACAATATTGAAGATGGAAGATACTTCATAAGTGTCAGGAAGTTTTACCTTATAGGCATTCTTCCCAATGCATTGGAGAACTCTAAACGGACCATTTGCCTTAGGTTGTAATTTGCCAAACTTCCCAAGAGGAAATCTCTCTCTTCGTAAGTTAATCAACACCAAATCACATTCTTTGAACTTCACATGTCTTTGATGCATGACTATTGCATTTTTATATTTCTTATTTTTTTGCAAAATTCTATTCTGAACCTGTTAATGAAATATTTTGATACTCTTGGCTCTTTTTTCTATATCTCTATCAAAATGCTGGTTAGTATAAAATTGAATTAAATCCAAAAGATAGATTGCATTCTTACCAAGAACAATTTCAAAAGGGCCATAACCAGTGAGTATAATGGCTCTTGGGATAAGGTCTATGCAATATTGAATGTCCTTCATTGGTGGTAAACCAGTTGGTAACTCCTCTTGAATAGCTTTTTGAAATTTTGCCAATAATGGTTGTATCATTGCAGGGGGCTCTTCACTATCTTTATTCTTCTCAATCAACACTAATGCATATATAGTACCGCCTATCTTAATTTTTTTTCTATAATTGGCCTTAGTAAACAACCTGCTTCTTTCCCTTTTAGTTGGTTTTGACATCACCATAGGCTTGGTAAGACCTAGGATGATTTTGCATCCATCCTTTCACAAATGTGTAAGTATTGTGGTAACCATCATAAATAACCCTCTTATCATAATGCTAAGGTCTTTCGAGCAGTAAATGGCAAGCATTCATTCGAAGCTACATCACATCATACTTCATCCTTGTATTGTTTACCTATAGAAAAAAGAACTAAACACCTTTTGCTAACCTTAATTTCATTTTTTTTTGCAGCCAAGACAGCTTATATGGTTGGGGTGATCCATTGCTTTGAGGCCTAATTTTTGCACCATAAAGGTAGAAACAATGTTTTCAAAACTTTCACTATCAATTATAACATCACATACCTTCCCATAGGCAGTACATCGAGTGTGGAACATGTTTTTATGCAACCATTTTTTTTCCTTAGCAAGTGTGGTACTCAAGCTGCATTATATGACTAAGGATTCTCCACAATCACTATAGGTCACCTCTTCCTCCTCTTCAAGGTTTTAATTTCCTTTTAGAAAAAAAAATTTTGTAGCCTATTTTTTTCTTTAATTTGTTATTTAGTTTAATAAAATTATAGTTGGTTGATTTTTAATTAACCTTTTCTCATCCTTGTATTACAATAAATTAGTGCATAAATTAATGCATTTAATTAACTTTAAATCCATTATTTTTTATACTTGAAATTACCAACGATTGAACCATGATCATTAAAATTAAAATTTTAATATTTTATCAACAAATCACATTATTGTTGACACTTTTAATTTATTAATTTGTTAATAAAATGTAAAAAAATAATTTTTTTGAAAAAATTATCAAATTGATATAAACCAAAGATTAACAATTCAAATTAATTCACTTCTCAATTGTTTAAATTTTAAATATTTTATATTCTAAATTACTTTAAAGGTATTGACATAATTTTATAAATGAAATCTTTTTTATTTTATTAAAATTTTAAAAATAATAATACAAATATAATAAAAATACTATTCTCGGATAATTTTAATTTTAATTTTATAAATTCAAAATCGAATTGACTAACTATTTTACTATTCACATCAAACACAACCAAATCAAAATCAAAATTGAATTGAACACTACTGTTGGACTCAAAATTTTTTGCTCCAGATTATTACCCACAGATTGAGCTTCAGCTTTTAATGACCACGTGGTTTAAAAAAATCGAATTGGCTCGTTGGCTTAAAAAAGATAATAATAATAAACCCCTGGCCTGATGTTATCTCATTCAGACGGGCAACAAAATCTCTTCCGTACAAATTATGACACGGTGACATCCATTTTTCCTTTGCTAAACTTACATTCTCTTTGGGTGAGAAAGTTCCGATTACAGTGGCACCAAGGGCATTTGCCCCACTGCCATATTAAAGATCCAATCCAACCAGCTGCAGCGTGAACAAGAACTGCATCTCCAGTTTCAACCTGTATTGCATGATACTGTGTTACAATTTTTGTTAATACAATTAAAACTCTGGTTTTAAACTAAAATAAGATCAAGGAATGAGGATCAATGTCAGGATAAAGTGAAATAACCAAGGCTCCAAACATTATAATTACAACAACCTGTATCTATGCAATCTAGCTTGGAGCAACAACCTACTAGATATGGATGGTCATACCCTCCGACCTGATAGATGCAGTGATAATAAGGTCAACAGAAGGAGGAGCTGGAAGAATCTGTTCCTCAACATATGAAACCATAGAATAAACAACACAAGCAAAACAAAACTTAGCTCTATTTCACTGCTATGTTATTCTCTTTACTTAACAAATTCTTCCTATACCCAAGCAAAACAAAAACCAAACCCCAAAAATAAATAAATAAACCAACCCATCAACCATATCACTGATCCGAAAAATAAGGAAAAACAGAGGAGACTCTGTGATTATTATAACCAATCCAAAGATCTTTTATATTGCA
>NW_019168004.1:5698935-5789880 GCF_002303985.1 Durio zibethinus
ATAACTGATTGCAAGATTGATAGAGGAAATCATAGCATGAGAGGTGAAGAAATAAAAGATGGAATTTTTTTCACCAAACTGAAATATTAGCGGCTAAGTTGTCTACATAATCTTTGAAATAAGTAAATCAATTTATTCTTCAGCATAATTTTTACTTATTATTATTATTATTATTATTTCTACATAATCCGTTTGAAGAGAGGATGCCAAACATAAAGCAGGACACTTTGAGTTTTGTGGTATGGTTATTCCACCAGTTAAAAATTGAAATTTGAAAGTGAATATTGCAAGCTCATATTCTTATGAAATCAATTAAAACTGGTTTCATAAAAAAATGCCCTCCATTTCAATATTGACATTTTTTAAAAATTTGTATAGAGAATTTTTATCACAAAAAACAAAGAAAAAGATGGATTATTAGCATTCCTTATGCTTGGTGCTTTTTTTTTTCATTTTGATATTTGTCTCTTATTTTTAACAAAACAATTTACATTCCTTAATCCTTGTTTCCTTATCTGATGAAAATATTTGATTTATGAAAAATCCAGAAGCAGAATATGTGAATTTCTGTTCTTAGTTTTGAATCTTGCTTTTACTTATACTAAACTCCTTTGTCAGTATTAAATAGTAGAACTGCTTATAACAATTATCAGATTGTGGTTTTCGAATAAGAAAAAAACTGTTGCAACTATATATTGGAATGATTTATTTTAGTTAAGGATTAATATTAAAATTAATACCAGATTTGGACGGGTGTCTATGTACATAAGAATTATAATTCTTTTTACTATAAATTCTAAATTTAAGATTTTTAACGTTAAAATTTTTCACAAATTTTCCAATATTAAAAAGCAATTTACAAAAAGAGCACCCAGAGTACTTATGTTGGAACCGTTAAGGCAGGTCATTCCGGGACATTAGGTAAAGCCTTGGACCACCAATCAATGTTATCTTCACTAATTAATGTTTTCACCGATTAATGTTATCACCACATGTTTTTACTTTTTTTTTTTTTAAATACCAATAGTAGAGAAGGAGAAAAATAAATGTCTTCGATGGGCACCATCAAGAGATCACTAGATTTCATCTTTGTTAATAAATTATAATGTAAACTCTAGAGAAATAGGCGATGAATCTAAATTTCTCTAGTTATAATATAACTGAATTTCTCTAGTTAGCTAAATTTCTCTCGTTAGACACCATCAGTAGCAACAAAATAGGCGATGAATCTAAATATCTCTAGTTAGCTAAATTTCTACTTAGTCAACTCCCTTATCTTTCTCTCTTGAACAAAACAAAAAGGTAATGAATGTGACAAACAGAAACAAGTTTATTTATTGAATTTCTCCAAATTAGAAAGTCGTGTTCCATTATCCCAGAATTCTATTCCTTTCATATCTCTCTCTTATCAATAGTTAGCTAAATTTCTACTTAGTCAGGTAATGAAAGCTATCTCAATTAAATTTGCATAATTAGTATCTTGATTTAGTTTTTTTTTTTTTTTTTGTTACAAGGAAAGTAAAACTAACAAATTAACTAAGAAAGAGAAAAAAAAAAAACTATACCAAGCATAAACTTCTAAAGAAACATAAAAACGAGATATAAGTTTTGTTTTCTTCTTTTATCAATTGAGATGAAAGAAGAATAACATTAATTCCACTTCCCAACATTGTAAATCTTTCACAAAAAGAAAATTAGGGTTGATAGTGATCATACTTAATAAATAAGAAGATATATTATAAATAGCTTTTCTTCTTAAAAACAGAATAGCCTTAATGTCTCATTTGCTCTCTTAATTAATTCACTCATAAATATATATAAAAAATAGCACTAGCATTATTAATATTATATATATGAGTTATACAAGTATGTGAGGTTATTATTGGAATTTTGACAACTAATTAAAATTCTTTGTGGATTTAAATTTGTAATTACCATGGAAATGGAAATAAGTATAAGGATAACACCTTTGTTTCTAGCTAGCTCCTCTAGTTGAAAAACTACAAATTTTTTTTTCTAAAAGAAAAATTAAATCATAGAAGTTGTCTTCCATTTGTAACATATACCAATACTGAGATGATTTTTTATGACTGACAATGGGATAAGAAAAATATGTTATAACACTTCGATCTTTCAAATCATAGACATAAATGTTTTTATCTTTACACTGAGTATAAGTAAATGGAGATTCTCTTTATATTAGATTCTTCAATTACTGGGTAACATGAGCCATAACATTGATCTGTGAGGAAAATTGCATTATTCTAATGCTTTTCATCTCAATCCATTCCCTTTCACAGAAATCAAACCTAAAAACTTCAAAACATGAAGCCCCATTCAGAATCTTGGAGAGTAAATCTTGCAAACAAGTAGCATCTCTCCAAAAAAATTCAACCAAATATTTTTTGCATTGATACTAAAGTTAAATAGCTTTTGATTCTGTTTTGAAAGTTAATTTTGTAAATTGAAGACTTGATCCTTCAAACTCAATTGTAAGCAAATAATATTATGAAGAAATGCAATAAGTCTTTCCTCCAAACGTTGTCACACTGATCACAACATCGTCTTCCATCTTTTGTTTTGAAAATTCACGAGATTGGGAAAACAAAATATAAATTTATTCTCTTGGTAATTTAATTAAAGAAAGGATGCAGTAAGTTGGATCACGTGGAGGTGCGATGAGAATGCACACATCGAATTTCATATTAAAAGGAGGAAGTTGAATTGTCTCCGTTATAGCAAGATTTAAAAGAGAACATTAGGTGATACAAGATCCAATAACACCAACCATCCAAAAGAAGAACATATTTTGTTTGTCACGCATTTCACAAATGATTTTAGTGTAATATCGATGTTGTGATATATGGAAGAAAGTTTGCCTTTCATTAAACTCTCCATGAGATATAACAAGCCAATGGTAAAGTTGAGATTTGCGAGGAGGAAGAGAATACGATGGTTGTTCATTATCAGCCTCAACTATTCCTTCCATGGTCACAAAACCCAACCTACTTTACTACATGAAAAATAATATTGTATACATTAGCAAGTAGAACAAAAACAAATCTCTTAGGTTAACTGAATTGGAAGGAAATAAATTTCAGTCAAACTGCCCAAAAAAAAATAAAGAAACTCATGTCTAATAGTAATTAATCCAAAACCAGAAATATAGTATTGGTAGAATGATTTAGTTTTCTTGCTTGTTTGCAATGTACAAATCCAATTTCTATCCTTCAACTCATGATTATCTTTGATTAAAGTATCAAGTGAATAGAACTTGATATTAACTATTAAATTCAAATCAATATTCTAAAAACAAAAGGTAGAACTACTCGTCAAGTGGAGGCAGTGAGTCAACATATATAAAACTATATGCAATAATGAAGAATTAAAGCAAATTTACATAAAATAGGATTGGTGGTAATCAATTAAGATGCATAATCTTTAATTGTTAGTTATTAAGAATATAAATAATTGGTTATAAGGATTCAAATTACAGTTTGGCATCTTGTTTGATTAAACAAAGCTATAACCAAATATCCCAAAGTTGCAAATCAATCAATAGTAGGCATAAAAAAAAATTATGAAAGTGATCATACCTAATTAGTAAGAAATATATAATAAATCGTTTCTCATCTTGAAAACAAAATACCATCAATCTCTTCTTTGCTCCCTTAATTAGTTTCACTCATCAATACAAAAAATAAAAAGAATTTATGTACATATACACATATATATAAGATTATGTATGTATGTGAGGTTATTATTAGGCTTTTGGCAGCTAATTAATTAGAATTCTTTTCGGATTTAAATTCATAATTACAGTAGCAATATGTGTTGTTAATTGTAAGTCAAAGATACTCATTTCATACTAGGATTAATATAACTATAATTAATATTACAAATATATTTATTAGCTTTTAGAATTAATTATTACATTAGAGGATCCTCTGATGTAGAAAAAAGGAGATGGGTGCATTTATCATTAGGTTGCATCTTTTATCTTATTCATTATCAAAGCCATGTGTTTTGAATGACAAACTGTCTTCTATTTTATTCTTAACTTTATCCCATCTTCTTCAGTTCCCCATTTCCTATTTCTTTCTTATTTTGATGAGTATGAAAATCTAAAAAGAGATAATCAAGTCTTTTGAACCCAACTTCTTGAAACAGGCTTTATTGATCCCAAAAAATCAGCGGCTTGTCTAAATTTGAAATGAAAAAATGTTACTAAAGTGAACTTATAAGAAAGAAAACAAAAAGCACTAAGTCAAACTTCTTCAAACTATCTCAACAACCATAAAATGTCAATCATTGTCAAACAATTTAAATGCACTCGAACTAGCAGCAAAAAAAATTGTAAATGACATTAATCTCTTTGAAATCAACAGCAGAGAATTCATTCCAAACCAAAACAATGGATAAACCTCCCAAAACCAATTAGAATAATGATTTGGATTTTGCATGAATAAAATCCTTCTCAAAAACATCTTCCCATCAGTTTTCAAACTTGAACATAACAAAAACACCTATCCACATAACACACAAACTTGTCTATTTTCCTAGTACTACTAGGTTCTGAATTACACAAACCCATTCCTACTTTTTCAAATCTATAAATCTGAACACATCTAGCATCAACTACCCCTGATTGATTGAAGAAGGAGTTGATTTCAAAATTTACAGGATGATCACCCTGCTGTGAAAAAGCACATACCAACAAAGGTGCATGGACCAAAGAGGAAGACCAGCGTCTCATGCGTCCATGGTGAAGGTTGCTAGTGTTCACTCGCCAAAGCTGCGGGTAACTTCACTTACTAATTCTAAGATCTCTAATATTTCAAATGTTTCTTATTCTTTTTCTTTTTCCGTCTTGCTAATTATTAATTTGGTTTCTTGAATTGTGTCTACAGGGCTGCTTAGATGTAGCAAGAGTTGTAGATTAAGATGGATAAACTACTTGAGGCCTGATCTCAAGAGAGGAAATTTCATTGAAGAAGATGAACTTATCATTTAACTTCACAGTTTACTTGGAAACAAGTGAGTGTTTTGGAAGATTTGCATAAGGAAATAAATTTTTGAACATCTTTTTCATAATATCTGATAGATTTCTCATTCTTAAATCTATTGACAAGTGGTCTTTAATTAGTGCAAGATTACGAGGAAGAACAAATAATTAGATCAAGAACTACTGGAACACAGACATCAGAAGAAAGCTTATAAGTAGAGGAATTGATCCCCAAACTCATCGTCCCCATAAAAGATAAAATAAAATCCTACACACAGTGTAAGAGGCATGACAAAAAAATATGAAGAAAAGAAAAAACATGCCTTTCATCTTTTGTAATTGAAATAAGTTTCCCTGAGTCCTACACACTCGGTTGATATACAAGGGCTTTTTTCTCCAACACATTCCCTGAGGGAACGCTTCTCAACCTATGCCATAGTAATACCAAATTGGACAAATTCTTTTATACTCTACCATTTTATGTCAAGAGAAAAATGGGAAAGCAAAGGAAAAAGATAGTGGTAAGGGAAGGGAAGGAATAATATACCTTGACACAATCTGATTCACTTGGACACTTTACCAGGTCCAAGGCTAACCTTCGCAAGACTTTGACATTTTTCACTTTCTCAACTAATGAAAAAACTGTCTTCAAATCCAACCAAAAAGAACATGGCAAGCAAGTTTGTTCACAGGTTCTCTCATAAAAACTTGAAAATCCTAGGAAACTTGTTGCTAATGTCTGATGGGGTTTTAAGTAATGGTTTATAGAAAAAGATATTTAAAGTTTAGTGACAAGGTTTCTCAACTATTAGTTGGACGTTGGCCAAAGTTTTGGGTGGTTTCAGTGACAAGGTTGACTTCAAGTGATACTCTTTATTGTTAAGTCCACTTGTCAAAGCAACTACAATGACCGTTTGCTCTAGGTCTTTAACTTACAAAGCTTCCGTGTTAAAACATATGACATGGTTCTTCAAAGATTTATTGTGACCTTGGTGGATCGACATCAGACTTAAAGTTGTCTTCTTCACTTTTTGGCTACTTACAAATCGAGACATGAAAGAATGATTGAGCTCTTTGAATATCGTAATTGACCTTAGTTCCAAGTTGTTGTACCAAGACCAAGCTATACCCTTCAGAGTGGTAGCTAGACCTTTGCACATTAGGACTTCGTCTGTATCCTACATCATCATGTTAGTCTTATAAAGTTTCAAATGATTGAAAGGGTCGGATGTACCATCATATGTTTCTAAGGTCAGCATTTTGAACCCTTTGGGATGCATGGCTCTATCAATCTCTTCAATGAAGGGGAGGTCTCCAGGAACTTAAGCTTGTCATCAAATGCCACTACTTTCGTTTTCAAATCTTTCTCCTAGGCCTGCATCCAAGCTTCAAGGTCCTTGTTTGTCTCGGGTTCGTAGTTTGTTTGTTTGGATTTTTGGGTTGTGGCATGTGTCAAGTTGTGGCTAGATAAAGGTCAAGGAGGCTTTCAACTCCTCATAACTTGGTTATCTTACTAAGGTTCCTTAGCTAGGAGTGATTAACTTAGACACCTTCAAAGCTTGTGGTGGCAATAAGGTCTACAACATCTATTTAAGAGCTTGGATCTGCTCAGTCAAGATCTGGAATTATTCTATGGTTGAGCCTATCTGTGGTGGGGGAGATCGTTTTGAGTGCTAACTATTATGTGTTTTTGTTCCAGCTGGGATGGTCGTCTTTCTTTTCTCTAATGCTCTCTTTCTTGGCGGCATTATTTCATGCTCAGCTAGTGAATGAAAAGGTCCCTTACCTGGCATGCCAAATATTTGTGCTGAGTTCCTATTTCAAGGTCAGATCTTGGAAAGACAAAAGAAAAAAGTAGTTAGAGGTAAAGGCAGGGAGTGTTATATATGTTTCAACTCTAATCCACAAATCAAAACAAGTGAGGTCAGAAGGAGAATAATATGGAGAAATAGGAGTAGTATGGACTTGACTTAATAGTGTCTAAACTTTTATATTTATAAATAAGTAATGGGGGACCTTTAGAAGACAACAAGGACAATGCCAAGTTGATATGGCACTGGATGTGTTTGACCGAACTAATATATCACATCAGCATAAATGACAAAATTACTTTTGATTGTCTGCTGAAAGCTTCTAACATGAAAAAAAAAAAAAACCCACTAAACTCTTTTGACTACCACATGCCCCTAATAGTGATCATTTCATATTCTAGTTGCATAATCGAAAAGATTATATATACTTGTTAGTGGGTCGTGTGATCTATTGATAAAATATTACACTTTTAATTCCAATAATCATTATTCAATCTCTATAACCTCATGTATAACAAAAAAGCATGGATAAGGTTTAAAATAAGATAAATTCAAACAAAATAGGAGCATAATTAAAAGTTATACAAGAAAGGCTAAAACAACAAAAAAAGTACATCAACTTGACCATATTACTTAGATAAATTCTTATATTTTTATTGCATCCAAATAAGTTTTTAATTTTTAATTTATATTTAAATAGGCCCTTAACATAATACATCATACATGTAAGACATTAGTTTATCACGATCACAAATGTTAAAGTAAAACTTTTACTTATGTAAAATATCAAAATTTTCTTAATTAAAGAGAACCAGAAAAAAAAATGTAGTACTTCATTTGAAATAATAATTTATTTGGATATAAATCAAAGTATAAATACTTATTTGAATATAATAAAAATATAAAAAATTATTTAACAAATGAAATAATTCAAAGGACTTTTTTAATATTTTAACATGTAAACAAATATGCATAAAAGCTAATGTTTTTTTTTTGGGCCAATCCATATAAGCCAAAGTTGGAATATGGAATAATCCACAAACAAACAAATTAATTCCTTTTGTCTTAAGAGCAAAAGTTAATCAGCTGTGGCAGACCTTCAAGTGTCATTGACTGCAATTGAGAAAGCTTATTTTTCTCTGTTGCAATATATTGGACTCCCGACCGTTTTGGATGTGAAGTTTCTTTAAATGTGGAAAATCTTCCCCGTTGTTTAACTTAGCAAGTACATTCTTGATTCCTCTAAGTTGATCCAGATGTAAATCTTCAGTCTTTTTCATAAATATTTTTACCCCATTGAACAAAGCTATTGTCCATATATAATTCTTCTAATTTGGACAAACTCGACAAGATATTTGGAGGGATGATTTTGAGTCTAGTACAATGACTCAAATCTAACATCCCTAACTGAGACAATTGTGCTATCTCCTGAGGTAGTGCTTTAATATCTGATCGAGCAAGACTAAGGTTTTCCAGATTCTTGAGCTTCCCAACGATGGTTATGTCTTTCTGTTCAATTGGTTTAGACACAACGTGTGAAGGTTTTTGAGGAGTTCACTAGGCACAGGTAGGGATGGAAGTGCATTCCAGTCAAATCTAACACATTAAGTCTTTCTGTTCGTCTAAAAAAGTTGGCAGGAATTTTTACTGTACCTTCATGGGCCACATGGAAAAACGAAAGAAGTGACCACTCCATCTTCTCAGGAAGCTCACTAATATTAGGTAAAGTAAATTAATCGCATTGCAATTTCTCATCACTTCGTTTTCGGGCCATTGTTTCAGCGCATCACCATTAATTAAAGCAAACATGCGGAGGTCCCGATGTAGCAAAATACCAAACAATGTCATGGATATCAAACCGTTCACTGTTGAAACTATCAAGCAACTGACGAGAGGCTTTCAGGTTACTCACCACTGTCAATACTCTGTTTCTTGCTTCCTCTATTGTTCACGTCATGAAACAAACCCAGACCGATTATATATTTCAACAAGTCTTGAATCAACCCATTATGGCCTAAGAAACTGCAAAGCAAGAAAGTCAACTTAACTTCCTCACTTTCTAAATAATTGTAACTCAACTCTATAGCTAAATATACGCCCGCTGTTGCCCCTTTTAAGTTTATTGATGAAGGCCTCTTTAGTTCACACAAAGCATTCTTCCATTCAAACAAACTTCTTTTTCTCAAAGCCCTTGCAACTGGTGCAATGGCGATTGGCAATCCCACACATTTCTTTGCTACTTCAATAGCTGTAGCCTGCAAATCACAACTTTCTACATTGTCACCAGCCATCTTCTTAAACAGGTCCCTGGCTTCTTTTTTATTTGAAAGGCCGACTGCAAAATTTTTCTGAGTATCCATCCCACTTGATAAGACATTGAGATCTCTAGAAGTTAGCAGAATCTTGCATCCCTCATGTTCATTTCCAAAAGGAATCCCAACTTCCTCAAGATCTAATCCTGCCCATATATCATCCAAAACAACACGAATCTTCTCCTCTTTTTTCAATCTTTCTTGCAGTCAAGGTGCCCTTCCTACCATACTATGTTCCTCAAATCTTAAACCCAATAAATCAGCACTTTTGGTCTTGAATTACTTTAACATCAAGGGTCTGATTTGCAGCTGCTAAACCACTGAATCAAATAACTTGCCCTCCTTGACCTGTCCAGCAACTTCTTTGACTAGCTTAGTCCTTTCCTCTGCAACCATCCCATGCACCCCTATAAAATTGATACTAGCATCTTTCAGTGCCCCCATGATTCCATTTGAAACCAACGTCCTTGACTCGAATTCTTCGAAACCTTTAACTGATGCGGCAATGATACCTTGTGGAGCTGCACGAAAAGAAACCCTCTCAAATTTGGCCTGCCGCTCGAGCAGATCAGTAACAAGCTTCGCCCCCTCTTCTGCTTTCATTTTAAGCTTCTAACGAGTCCATAGATTAGGACACAAGCCGATGAAACACTTTTTCTTTGCTTTTTCTTCATCCCGCTTTACTTTCTCCACTTATTCAGCGATCTTCTTGTTGACTGTAGTCAACTTGTCAGCATCATGTTCGATCTCTTCCCTGTTTTGTTTAGCAGCATCAACGGAATGCCGCACTCTTTCTCTTGCATCCTTCAGGCTCTCAGCTTGATTCTTGAGGGTCTGAACCTGATTCTCATGATTAGAAATATGGTTTTTGATGGGAGAGATCGTGTACATTGCAGCTATGGCGACAAAAGAGCTAACGATGGCGACAACAACTCCATCTTTTTTCTTTTTTTTTTTTCTCGTTTTTTCTTTTATTTTCTAAGTTGTGAGAAGCAAACAAGAAGCAAACCGAATAATAAAATCTGTGGGTAAACAAAAAGAAAAAGAGAGAACAAAGGGGAGCGAAACCAGAAAAGAAAATTACAATGAAACAAGCAGAAAAAAAAAATCAAATTACAATGAAACAAGTAGAAAGAAAAGCCTCTAATATAGCAAGTAACACCGAGCTAATCAAAAGAAAGCGAAAGGCCTATAATTGGAAGGGTCTTTAAGGGCGTACGGCGTACCACCTCAAAATATGCGAAAATCTGCCTTTCTTCAAAGATGGTTCAGGCTCAGCAACTAATTCTCCCACTTATCAGCGAGCAAGGAAAGCAAATTCATTTTGCCTTTTGTTTTTCAATAACAGAACAAAGCGAAAATTAATTTGACTAAGGCGACTCAAAGTGAGCAAGTTATAATTATATTGGGTATATACAGCGAAGAACAGATGTGATGGGCAACGGAGTGTCACGAAAGGTCTATTTGCATAGCAAGTGAAATTGGCTGGGACAAGCTTAAAACAACAGTGGGAAAATGAGATTGAATGTAAAAGTAGTAGTGATGAGGCAAATAGGAACAAAAATAAAGTAAAATTTATATGTAATAATATTAAAAATTATTTGATGTTTTATGTGACAAAGTCCCAAAAACTTTTGGGATGGAAAAGAAAATAGAAAAATACATTAGATTGAATAAAATTGAATTGAAGTATTCGTTACTGGAGTTGACGAAATTTTGAAATGGAATTCGTCTTAAATTCTCTAACAAATGTCTTTGATTTTTTTTGTGATTATTAAAATTTGAAGTTTGATTTCCAAATTTTTAATTTTAAGTAACTTTTAATACCATTAAATTAATGATTCAATAATAGATTTTTATAAATTAAATATTACCATAATTGAATAAATAATCCCTTAGTTTGCATGATTCTTAGGCTCCGTTTTCTAAAAAAAAATTTGAGGAAAAAAAGAAATTTTAGAAAACGATTTTCTATTGTGTTGTTTGAAGTGAAAAAAGTAAAAGAAATTATTTGCCATTTGGTTTCTCTAAAGCCAGGAGAATGAACACAAATTTTTGCATATTTGCATAAAAGATGATCGAAGGGATTCTCATTTGATGGAACTTACAACTAAATAAAGGTACAGATGCATATATATACTCAGAAAATTCAACCACAAAAATAGTAAAAAATTCAAGTACAATATTGGCAAGAAGTGAAATGTCTGATGGTAGCATGAAATGTGGCAGTGTTGGTGCTATAGCAGAGAAATGCTCCATAAATAATACAGCATGCCCTTTATTCTGCAACAATAAACTGCCAGTTCCATTTATGAAGCAGTTATGTAACAATGTAAGACGTAGCTATAAAGAAGACTGATTAAATTTCGCAAAGAATATTATCTTGCTATCTAACTTCAGAAAAAACATTTGCAGGAACTTTATCTATAATCTTCACAAAAACGTAGAAATTAACATTCTTTAATTGGAAAGTAATTGGCTCTTCTTCAGTTTCAGTACTTTTTATCCAGCTTAGGCATGAGATAAAAATATACGATCCAATTTTTTTTTTGTCCACTTATAATATATATATATATATATATATATATCAACCTAAACACCTTTATAAAATTTTAAATTAATAACTTTATCCATAAATATATAACTTTTATTAATTTATTTAAGTTTAATTTAAATCAAATAAAATTAAAAATAGAGTCTATATGAAATTAAACTATAAAATATTTTATAATTATAATTTTAAAAGTGCTAAAAGTGATTGGCTAAAATGTTTTTAATAAATATTTTTATCAATTTAATTTAAATAATTTTTAATTATTAGACTTTTTTATAATTAGACTAAAAAAATTAAAAGTGATTGATTAAAATACCCTTAATAAAATTTTAATTCTAAAAATATTAAAAGCAATTTATTAAAATATTATTAGTAATTTTTTATAAATTTAATTAAAAAAAATTTTTGGTTATTAGAGTTATTTTTTAGAAGCAAAATGATTTTTCATATCAAATGAAAATACAAATAAAACGATATTAAAACTTGGTGTGTGTAGGAATAAAACAAGTTTATGAAATTTGTTTCTTTAGTTGTTGTAAAAGCAATTGCATATACAGTTTATTTTTCTAAATAATTCAATAAAAATAATCATAATTATGTCATTAAAGCATTTTTTTATTTTTTATCTTTTAATTTTATTTTGTTTTAATAAATTAACTATATATGTATGTTAATGATTTTATTATTTATATGTTTTATGAGTTAATCATTTGATAATTATAATATAATTAAATCTTTTTAGTACCTTGAAATAATTTTTAAATATTGTTACAGTTTAGTCTAATCTATGTAATTAATTTTTTTGTATTTTTTATTCTAGAATTTTTTAATTGTTATTTCGAAAACAAAAGCCATTGTCAAATTAGAGGTACTTTAATTGTACTTTTTGATGATTTAAGAAGTGGAGTTATCAATAACTCATGATTGGGTCTTGTTAAATTGTAATAAAAATTGTTCACTTTAATTGAAACAATAGTTAATTTACTTTTTTCTCAATTTTTATATTAATATGCACATATATATATGATTAATTGATATCTCAATTTTATTTAATAATTTTTAATTGTCTTAAATTGCTCTTTTTTTTTTTTTTTGCATTCAATGATTGAACGATCTAACATAAATTATTCTAAGTAAAAACTATCAACTTGAGTAAAATTAATTGTTTTAGTTAATTCCTTTATGGTGCGACAAAATTCATTAAAATTATTTTTTAAATGTGTTTATCCTAAAATTACATTCATTCATGAAAAGTTATGTTGTTAATATTGAAAATGAAATCATTATAAATTATATAGATATTACATAACAAGTTATTCTTAGAATTGAAATTTTCTTAAAAAACATGACAAGTACCAAAGTTAATAATTTATTTTATTTTATCTTAATTTTTTTAAAATTATGTATTTTAATATATTTTATTATAAAAAATTATGTATAAAGAAATTTTTAAAAATTTATGTATAATATTTTTAAATAAAAGAAATTTTAAGCTTTAATAGATAAAAGGTATAATTAATTCAATTGACAAAAGTACAATGAAAGATTATTTTAAATAAAAAAAATGAGACAAAATATTGATTGATTATACATAACTCTATCTTTTCTATGTGACAAAAATATTAGTGGTATATTGATAACTTAGTAATAAATGATTGAGTACTTAGTAGTAAATTAGTAAAAATTTAATAGTAAATTAGTTTTAAGTTTAATAGTAATTAATTGAGAAGTAGGAAATCATAATAATTTTTTAGAAATTAAATGATAAATTATTGTAAATAATTGATAATTTAGTAGTATATTAATGATAAATTAGTAGTAAAAAATTGATAATTTAGTGGTTAATTCTTGAAAACTTAAAAGTAAATCGATAGAATTTAGTAGTAAATCATTCATAATATAATAGTTAATCATGATAACTTAATAATAAATCATGTATAATTAATATAAATCAGTAATAACTTTGTAATGAATCATTAATAATTTAGTGATAAAATGGTGATAATTTTATAGTAAAAAATCAAAAATTAAGTAGTAAATGAATGATAACATAATAATAAATATATAAAAATATAATAGTAAATCATTAATAATTTAGAAGTAAATCACTAATAATATAATAGTAAATTACAAATAACTTAATTATAAATCAGTGATAATTTAATAGTAAAATAGTTAATCATTGGCACTTTTAGTGAGTTATCTCTAAATTAATAGTAAAACAGTTATAACGTTATCATAAATTATCAATAACTTGGTGGTAAATTGCGAACAATTTAATAAAAATAATTCATAACGTAATGATGAATCATTCATAATTTAATGGCAAATCATTTATAAATTAGAAATAAATCATTAATAATTTAATAGTAAATCATTACTAATTTAGTAGTAAATCATAAATAAATTAATAGTAAATAACTTATAATTTAATTATTAATCATTTATAACTTTTTTTAAACTTGAAGTTTCCAAGGATTAAACCCCGGTTACTAGTAGAAACAACGTCAAAATTTTCATTTTAAGGGTTAGGATAAGCTTATCATAAACCTATTCAATAAAAAAATTATGAAAAAAAAATTTTAATTGAATAAAATAATAATGTTATCATATAAAAAGAAAATTATCTCATATATTATTAGTGGACTTTCTAAATTCTATTTTTCATAATTATAAATGCATAACAACATATTAATACATTAAAAATAGATTAATAAAAAAGGCTAAAATAAAAATTAAAAAAAAAAAGCAACGGAATGTAATTGACTGGGTCAGATTGAAAACAATGGTGGGAAAATTAGATTGAATGTTAGTAGAAGTGGTTATGAGGCAAATAGGACAAGAATAACATTAAAATTTTTACCTAGTAATAATTAAAAAAATATCAACAATGATTGATGCAAATAGTTAAGGCTTAAAATCTGGATGTAAAATACCTAAATTTAAATTCTAATGATCTTTTGTTGGTAGACAATCTGTAAATTTAAAAAATCTCAAAAGATTCATAAATCTCCTTATGAGTTAATAGTTTATCCTGACTTTGAATATGAATACTTCTTTTATTCTTAAACTTTTTGTGACAAAAAAATGACAAAAATAACATTAATATTTATATGTTATAATAATTTAAAATTATTTGATATTTTATGTGACTTTGCAAGTCCTTTCACACTATATGAAAAGTGTAATAATAAAATAATATTAATTTTATTTTTTCTCTATCATTTATCAAAATTTGTTTTTGCTTTCAATTATTTTTGGGTAAATTCTATTTAAGTCTTTAAATTTTAAACATAATTTAACTCAAGTTTATTAGTTTAAAAAATAGACATTTCGTCTCAAACTTTTCAATTAATAGGACAATAAAGTTCTTCTGTCAATTATTTCTTAATTATTTCAAAAAAATTTCATTAAAAAATCATTTTATGCTTAAAAAATCAATATCCCCAAATATTCACATAAAGTAATGTTTTATACATATAAATTTTTTTATTTTTCTTAAAATATATTAATAATATATAAAAAGATTTTTAAGTGCAGTATATAACAACAAACTTCACATTTATAAGTAAGTTAATATGTAAATATTTATAATAAAATAAATACATTTAACATGTAACAATTTTTCGACATGGAACAAATTTCAAAGAAAATGAACATGTAACATATAATAAGAAAAAATGTTTGGTTAAAAAAAAAAAAGAAAAGGTTTGGTTAAAATTTTTACCTACTTAATATTTTCATCTTGTTATATATACATTTATATATTAACATACTTATAATCGTAAGTTTTGTTTTTATATGTTGCATTTAAAAAATCTTTTTATATTATTAATATATTTTATGTATCTTGAGACAAAATAACAATAATTTATAATTATCAAATATTACATTTTGTGATTGTTTAAGGATATTATTTATTCATATGTAAAATAGTTTTTTAACGAGACTTTTAATGAAATAATTAAGAGAGAATTGACAAAAAATCTCATTATTCTATTAATTGAAAATTTTGAGGCGAAATGTCCATTTTTCAAAGTAAAAAACTTAAGTCGATTTATGCTTAAAACTTAAAAGAACTAAATGAACTTTACTCTTTTTTATTTTTTCTTAAAGACGAGCTTCTATTACTTGAACCGAGGTGACACATTTGCTTGGTTTCACACAAAGCTTTTAAAATCTATTACTCTCTTTTCATCTTTTCTTATAAAACATTATCTCATTTGAAAGTTTGAATAGAAAAATTTCACCATAAAATATGTTTTATGATTAAAATCTTAAAAATTAATTAAAAACCATTAGTAAAAATCTCATGTTACAAGTTACAATAGTTGGGGAGAAAATATTTTAATTTTAGAATAAGACTATTGATATGGTATAGCTTTTTTATATCACATTGAATTTTTTAAAATTAGTAAAAATTTTAACGTAAAAAGATGAATTTTAATAAAAGAAGCCCTTATTGCAGACGTTTAATAAAAAGGATGTCTTGAGTTTGATTCTTTGATTCTGATCGCTACTATTTTTCTTAATTCATAAAAGAGTCTGTTTCTTTAAAACATTTACAATCTCAATCTTACCCTCCAACAACAAAAGAATCATGTAAAAATCTGTTTTTTTTTTTTTTTTTTGTTTAAACCTTAACATGCACTCTCTTTTTGTTCTTCTTCTTCATGCCAATCCCATATCCATTCCAAGAAAATGTTTCTTGCCCAGCAAACTTCCCCTCTTTTTCTCCACAAATTCCATCCCAAAACTGCTTCTAACTTAAGGTGTATTCACAAGAAATTCACTGTTTCTGCTTCCCTTAACACCATAGCTGCTGCTGCTGCTGCCTCTGGCTTTGGTGCCACTGTCCATGGGACTGTCACTTCTGCTATTACCCAAGTAGCTGTTACTACCTTTGCTATTGGCTCTGGAGCTTGTCTCTCCACTAAGGTTTGACTTTTTATTCTGCAGGCACTGGTTTTCAGTTTTCTGATTCTTACAATTGTGCATACAACTACAAAAACTTTTAGGCTAAAATACGAAAAAAAGCAATTTTACTTTTCCAAATTTCCTAAATAAGCCCCTTTCCTTCTATTATTATTTTTGTTTAATTGTGCTTTATTTTGATGGAAACTATTAAAATCCATTATCTTTAGTACATTAGAGTTTAAATGGCACAAACATGACAAAATAAGAGCTTTCTATATAGTGATGTGGCATGCCATGCCATGTAAGAACCAAACTCAGAGTTTCTAGTGGAAGCTCTCTCTCTCTCACGCACATGTATTTACGTATTTTGAGCCTAAAAGACCCTGCTTTTGATCCCAAAATTCATTGAAATCAAAAAAATTATTAATCCATTTATTGAATCTTTTGAATTCTAAATTTCTAAACCCTTTAGGAATCTTGCATTATAGACACACTGTTTTTCTCCATCGAACATATTTATAAGGACAGATTGCTCCACAGTGTGTCAAGCTCTTAGAAATTTATAACAAAATCTGTGGTGCTATAATTCTTAAAATTTATAGTTCAATGATTTGAAGGTTAATCTTTATGGTATTGATGTATGAATTGCACTCAAAGGTGTGATCATTCTTTACAGTTATGCCCTGCCCCTAGCTAAGGCTCAGGCCGTTGCACAAGAAACCTTACTTTTTTGGTGTTCCCTAACTTCTAGATTGGGTCTGTGAGCACTGAAAGCAGAGCTGGAAGATCTTTGCTTCGCTGTTCTTCAGGTAAAGGAGTGAGTTTCTAGTTCATGGAAGTTGCAAGAGCATTTATCATAACATCATTAATGATATTAATTGTACTTGATGATTTTACACTACATACGTCCTTTACTCTATTCATCATGTAGTTTGAGTTTTATTAACCCTATTTGATTGGGATATGTATTTCATTTAGGCACCTTTTATCCATTGAGTTTGGTAGTGTTATTTTTAAGTGGCATTATAGTTAAGTTTAGGGTGTATTTTGTCTTCTCAACTAATTGCCAATAGAATTTAGGTTGGATGCTTAATACGATATTAGAACATTCATGGTATTATACTCATAATCCCTAAATGCTAGAGCCCTTGTTCTCTTTCTCTCTCTTTGTTTCTTCCCTTTTTTTTTTTTTAAATTGTGTAGCTAAACTAATTTATCGGAAAGTGGGACACATATTGTGTATGAGTTTTTTTAAATTGGGACAACAATCATGGAATTTTCACTTCATTTGTTATATTTCTCTTTCTTCTAATGTAGCCAAAAAAAATTAATACCTAAAATCTGGTTCCTAACACTTACAGTTTAAGATCAGTTAGAGTATGGTTTTATGGGTTCTATGTTCATAATCAGGCATTGCTAAATGAAACTGTGGTTACAAAGTTCTTGACAGCTATGCATCAGATAGCCTTTCATCACCTTTTAGATTCGTGAAGGAACAGCAATATTTTGTTTTGACTTTTAGGTCCATGCTATCTGCACACTTTGGATGAATTGCCATTAAACTTATAAATATTGCATATAGCATGATTAAGATGGTCAAAGATATAGAATGAGAAAAAAGTGACAAGCTTTGATTATATTGGAACCCGTATGCCATAGTGTTATGGTAATCAATGTCATGACTTAAAATTCTTTTCTGACAGTACTGTAGCTTCTTTTTCTTTTGCTCCGCAGGTATTATAGCTTCTAACTAAAAATGTGAATCCTTTTGGATTATGCATATCAAATAAATTTTGTAACCACATTTGTTTCAATTTTGAGGACACTGTTGCAGCCTCAAATATTTAGGAAGCTGCGAGCTTATCTGGCTTCAATGTGGAGCCCCATAATAAAGGAGCATATCCTAGACGAATATCTGCAAAAGCCAGTGGATCCTTTGTACAAGAAAACAATTCAGCTCATGAAGATGAAGCTTCTGTGAGTGATGAGGGTATTACCAGCATAAAGGTAAGCATATAGGACGGAAATGATGATGGTTCTATATTCTAGTTATATTCTTTTTGGTTGGTTTAAGGCTTGCTTTGATGTATTAGGATTTTGCCAATTTTAACGACTGCTTGCTAATATCGGAAAGTTTTAATGCATAATGTTGAGAAATCCTGTCTTCCAGCCGGAATATCAACAAATGATGAAAAATTTCAGGTAGACAGGTCGTTTCAGCCTTCCTTTGATAGACTATATACTAGTTTTCTTCTTAGTGAACCTTGGATACTGTTAATAAAAAACACCTGATATGCTGTCATTGGGCACCTTCAACACATGATCTTGGAAGATGTCTCAACTTACATTGTAATTATATAGGACTGCATATTGACCACTGAACAGCATAGCTTGCTTCAATTCTTTAGTAAAAGGCATTTGGTCGATGAATTTAGTGCAGTAGCTTTATTTTGTTGTCATGAACTTCTATCCTAACCAGGCATGTCAAATACCATCTGATGGTTGCAATCTGTAGTTACCGTTATTTTCCGTCAGATTGCTCTGGTTGTGTTTTGCTGCATATTTTGAAGAGGTTCATGCTCTTCCTCGACTATTTTTGAAACCTTTTGTTTCTTCAAATAAAATTCGAGAAGCAAATTGGCTTTCATGCTTTAGCCTTCTTGAAAATAATAGGACAATAATTAAAGAAATTCCAAGTTAAAAAGGTCATAACTGAATAGGTTCCACCCCTTAGTCTGATTATATTATATTATGAAATTAGATTAGTTTTGAGGAATTTTCCTTTTGAAAAGAGTACCAAACAATCTTTATTATATTATATTATATTATATTATAGTATGGAATTAGATTAGTTTTGGGGAATTTTCCTTTTCAAAAGAGTACCAGACAGTCTTAATTTCCTATCAGTTAGATGCATCGATTAGCTCTAAATATAATTCCAGCTTTTTTAATCCATGTAATTATAATTGTGGAAACATATGTGCACATATCTGGAAGTATGCATGCTGAAGAACAAAAGGGTTAGAGGGTTTTGGGTCGGTAGGCAGACAAACAAGTTTTAAATGCAGTATTCAACAGAAACCTTAAATTTGAGTAATTTGCTCCAGTTGTTTTATACATGCAGGATCTTTTGGATGAAATGGTTCCTTTTGACATCTTATTGGATCGGAGAAAACGTACTAACTTTCTTAATAATCTTGGAAGAAGTTCAGAGATGGAACCAAAACCGAAGGTTGTGCAGGATGCTGGAATGGCTCTGGCATTTCTTGTTGTTTGCGAGGAGGCATTTGAGAGGGAGCTGTTCATATCAATTTCATATGTTTTGCTGCTGCTTTTTTCTAATAAAACTATTTTGGTTTTATTTATTAGTTTTAACTCCTGTGCATCTGAGAGCAACTATTGTTAGTTTGGTCATATCTTGTAGATGCTTTCCCATCCTCTCCTCTTTTGCACTGCAGTTATCTTCCAGGGATGGAGGTTACTTTATCTGCCCGATTAAAAAGTTTGTATAGTATCTACTGCAAGGTAGGAGTAACAATTAATGTATGTGTATCAACTTTTGGATGCTTTGCTTCTTAGCTGTAAAATATTATAATTGTGCGTGTTGTTAGAGCCAAATGCAGTCAAAGCCTCTTCCTTTGCCATGATTCAAAATTTTCTTGGTCGCCATACATAATTAACAGTATTGTGAAGGTGTTCGACTGTGATTATTTTATAATTTCAGCTCGCAGCTGTAGGTTTTATCGATATCATAATAGAGTTAATTTCACTACATGTTTCAAAGAGGCATCTAAGAATCGACCATGAACTTTAATTCTTATGTACTGCTGAACATTTATCAACATGTCAGATCTATATAAGAGACTTTTTGTACTGATAATCCTTTTGTTGCATTGTATCCTTAAAGAATTTAACTTGGCCTTTCAGAAACGCATTGTTAGTTAAGCCAGAATTAAAATGTGATTCTAAAATCTTTTACTAAAAAATGAGCAAGCAATCTGACTGTTATTTTGTTGGGAAAGCCTTTACAATGTTCGAAGTTCTTGTTCTTATCTTGCTGTAGATGAAAAGGAAAGATGTTGGCATCAATAAATATATGAAGTATGTGCACTGAGGGTAGTTGTTGGAGACAAGAACAGAACCCTAAAGGGGCCTGCAGTTCAATGTTGCTACAGTCTTCTCAACATTGTACACAGGTATTTCAAAGTGTTTCTTCTGTTTATTTCGTAGATCTTCTCAATCTTTTGCAATTATTCATTGATTTATTGCAGAAATGGTATATCAACATTAGTCCAGCAAATTTAGGCCAAACATGCATATAACATGCTGCATCATATTTGCCCATTTAATATGTGATAAGTTTCTGCCTTTGAATATTCCACTCTTGATGGTAGCTGGAAAATTATTCGTGGGAACCAATATCTTATTGACTAAATCTCTTAAAGTAAGTTTAAGGATATTTGAAAGTTTGTGATCTGGATGGTCTATTAATATCAATTTTGCACCAGTAATCCATTGTAAAAGTTTAAAATAGATCATTAACTGTATTAAGCTGTATTTCCTTCTTAATTTCAAGTCATGCATGAGTACTATTATACGACAAGGCTAGATCGGGCAGGATGTTAACTTCCATATGGGCAAGGGCTGGGGTTGAATACCAAATATCCTTGAGCAATACTATTGTTCCAAGCTCAAGTATAGAAGTGCTATCTAAACCTAGAACCATTAAGTCAGGCAACCTAATATTCCACTACTATGTGCTATGCAAGTTGGAGATATATTGCACAAGTAACTATAACAAGGATGTTCAGATAAATACAATGGTTAATATATTACTTTGAGACACCCCGTCAAGTCATTCTAAAGGAGTAGATAAGTGACAATACTGTAGTTGATTTTACATATAAAAACCACAAGTGCGGCAAATAAACTTGTATAATGTATTTGCATTTTCTTGTTAAGAACTTTTCAGGTAATTACAATTACATACAAGCTTAGAAAGGAATGCTGATTACGTTCATCTATTTATTCTTCACAATACTAACTTGCTAACATTTGTTAGTTTGATGTTAAATTTTGGGCTGTATGCTTTATTTAGTTTATCTGAATATCTGTCGTGTTTAAAAACTATTATTTCTGTGCCTTAGTGATGTTGGACCTAAGAAGAGTTCAAAGACTGTAACTACCCCTATTAAGTCACTTAATGCACGTGTTTGAGAAAATTTGAGATTCATATGACAGGGGACTAGACATTTTTATTGCCCGTCTCACCTATTAAATTCCTATAGTTTCAGATAAGCTTGGTTGTATATTGTTGTATCTCAGGCTATTCACTCTAAATTCTTACCTATGTGTTTCTTTGAAGTTTTAACATCCTCCTTACTCCTTTGGCAAAGAACCGCATCAAAGTTCCTAACTTAGTGAGACTTTGTACTAAATAATGGATCTTGTGTTGTACATGTTATGAAATTGGCTGAATAGGTTTCTAGTATGAGAGTTCAAATAAACCAGTATGTAATTCTGGGCAGTTTATTAAAGTGGACTGAAGTCAAAAATTGATCGAGTCTTTTATGGTTTATTAGGAAATCTTTTAAGATTTATCTTTTCTCAAAGAAGCTGTACACTTACTAGAGTTTTAAATATCAAACTTTGCTGATATTTGTGAAGGTATTTGGCACGAGGTATTGAAATGGGTGATGGTGGTGATAGAGCTATAGATGGTAAGATTGTCCTACTTTGTATCACGTTGCTGATTCTATATGGTCACGATCTCTCGTAACAAAGGTTAAGTCAAATCTCTCCACAGTATCCTGTCATCTGGAAATAATCTTAGAGTCTAACTAGCAATCTTATTACTTTTCTTGGTGTAAGCTTTCCTATCTGTGACCCTAAGAAGGTTCTGTACTGATTTGAGCATCGTTATGACTTATGATAATTAAGCCAATTCATTAGTGAATGTAATACAACATGATAAGTTAACAATATAGAGGGCCTTAAAAAAATTTGAAGGTTGTCTCATAGTTGTTCATGATTTAACAAAATAAAATATAAATATCATTATTAAAATTATCAAATTATCTACTGTTGTATTTTCATATGATAATTGTTATCAATTTATATCTCATCGTCAGAGAATCCAATTTTGAAGGATGACATGTAAAGTTAAAATGGGAGCATGAAACAGTGATCTGCTATGTACAAAACACTTCAATTTACAAGCCTTTGCAGTGCATCTTGCAATAAAAAGTTTATTTACTCAAGCAAATACTGTTAAAAAAATCAAATTTATATTTTATAATTGAAATATTTCACCTTTAACAATTCAATTAATCTCATGCAACACCCATTTTGCTTACAGGTTTTTAATTTTTTTTATAGTTAGATGAAAAGTTTTTGTACTTAGCTTAATAATCTAATTAAGGGTGAAATATATAGATATATCGCTAATTAGATATTTGGTCGAAAGATATATAAGTAATAAATTAATTTATAATCCTTTCAAAAGCGACCAAAAAATTCTTCTAATGTAATAATTAATTTCAAAAGCTAATAAATATAATTGTTATATTAATTATAATTATATTAATCCTAATATGGTAAGAAGTATCTTTGGCTTACAATTAATAATACCTATTGCTATTGTAATTATAAATTTAAATCCAACAAGAATTCTAATTAATTAGTTGTCCAAAACCCGATAATAACCTCACATACATAAATAAATTTACATATATATATATATATTCTATTTTTTTTGGTAATGATGAATAAAATTAATTAAGGCAGCAAAAGAGAGATTAAAGGTATTTCGTTTTTAAGAAGAGAAGCAATTTATTATATAGCTTTCTTACTTATTAAATATGATCACTATTAACCCTAATTTTCTTTCTGCGCTTGATTTGCACTATTGGGAAATGAAATTAATGTTATTATTTTTTCATGTCAATTGATAAAATATGAAAAAAAAACTTACATCTTGCTTTTATGTTTCATTAGAAGTTTATGCTTGGTATAGCTTTTAGTTTTTTCTTCTTCTTTTTTATTAATTTCTCAGTTTCCACTTTACCTGTAAAAGAAAATTTTACTAAATCGATATACTAATTATGCAAATTTAATTGAGATAGCTAGTTAACTAAAATTTAGTTACCTTAAGAGCTTTGTTTTGTTATACTTGCTGATGTATAGTATGGCTGCAAAAGCAGTAGGGGCTGGCCGAGGCTTACATTATAATTTATTATAAATAAAGAGGAAATCTAGCGAGCTCCTGATGTTGCCCATCGAAGACATTTATTTATTTTTCTTCTTCTCTGCTATTGGAATTTCAAAAAAAAAAAAAAAAAAAGAGTAAAAACATGCGGTGAAACATTAATTGATGAAAACATTAATTAGTGGAGATAACATTAATCGGTGGTGCAAAGCTTAACCTAATGCCCAGGAATGATCTCCCTTGACAGTTGATTCTCTATTTAACACAAATACTTTAGGTGCTTTTACTGTAAATTGCTTTTCTAATATTTGAAATTTTGTGAAAAATTTTAATATAAAAAATCTTAAATTTGGAATTTATAGTAAAAAGAACTATATTTTGTATACTTAGCTAATTAAATATTAAATGAATTTTTAGATTTTTCTTAAGATATTTATGAATTTATATTGCAATCAAATTTTTCGTTAACTTTTTTGTAAATGCCACAGCAACTATATAAAATAAAGATTTGATACCATCCAAAAAGTATCAAGTGGACGACGATCAGGATGTGTGGAGTAGTTTTCCACTAGATATTTTAAGTTTGATACCATCAAATCTCTTTGTAGAGGACAAAACAATTTTTTGTGCAATTTGCAAAGCATAGTGACCAATCCCCATTACTCCACCACATACACTTCCTTCTCTATTCGATCATAATGTAAATTCTCCATTTTCATGATTGTTCTGAATCCTCAAAGGTAATACTGATAAAAGTCAATTTTTTTACCCTATGCATAATTACACTTACGAATTGGACCTTCCTGTAAAAGTATTAGGTGTTGAAATCTGCTTTTCAAAGTGCGGCTGGCTACTAATGACTCCAGATAAGGCACACTCATTTCTCTTTAATCTTCTAACAAAAGAGATTATTAAACTTCCTAAGCTACTTCAATGGGTGCATTCGATGTTTTTTACTTCTCCACTTCCTCCAAATTGTTTGGTTCTAGAAATCGAAGGATGGTTTGATTCAATCTCCATTTTTGTCCATAAACTAGGAGAAGGTAATTGAAAAATGTATAATTTTTTGTGAGACATAAAATTTTGGTTATCTGTATAATGCTTTTCTTTAAGCTTGTTTGAAAACTGAACAATTTCAGTATTTATTTTGAAATTGTTAATAAAATGAAAACTCTTAATTTCATCAACTTGAGATTTGCGAAAAGAAAAAGAGATATTAGAGTTTAAAACAGAATTTACTTATTGAAAATAAGTTTGTTGTGATTGGTTATCACTTGTGTCTCCTATAAAAATAAAAATTTGATTACCTGTACTGTTTGTACGTAAAAATCTTGCACTTCCAATGCCAGAGGAAGTTTGAAATCCTGGAAAATAATTTTTTTATGGAATATAAAAAAATTGATTACTAGTTATAATATGTGTCTTCATTGTCTTCTTGTTAAAAAACATTTAAAGGGAATAAAACTAGATTTGAATTAAAACTGGTTGATTTATTTGGATTTTTAAAATAAAAGTTTTTGCTTTAAGAGAAAATTTCTAAAGTTGAAACTTTTTGTTTTTCAGAAGTTTTTTCAAAAATATTTTCAAGCACTATTCTTTTGGGATAGATAGATCTTTTAGTTTTTTCTTAAGAACCTAAATCAAATGTTAAAAGAAATATATCTCTTTAGTTTAAATTTCGATTCTGCTATACTTGAAAACGGTTAGGACAGTCTGTGGATTGGTGACGATATAGGTCGACAAATCGCTTTGCATTCCTGATTTTATTGCTACATTTGGAGCACTTCCAAGTCATTGTAGCTGGTTTTGCAACATGATTGTTCCTTTTCTGAGTTGGGAGGCTTATATCTCTTTGTACAAATGGTTTATAATTTCATTACTTAGACCTTCCAACAGGGGAAGGGTTCATGAAGTTAAATAATGGGCTTAGAGCCCTATTAACCTTGACAGAAAAAGAATAAAAAAGATATAATATTACTTTGATAAAAAATAAAAAACAATTGAAATTATCTAAATCAGGGCATTTATTGTATTGTATTATTATTTTTTAAATTTTAATAAAATAAAAAATATATTTCACTTATAAAATCATATCAATACATTTAAAGGAATATTAAAAAATAAATTTAAAAATTAAAAATTGAAAAATCAAATCAATGTGGATGTTAAAATTTGATTTGGATCAATTTAATATCTATTTGCTTTAATCTAATAACTTAAATATTATAAATTAATTAATTTTTTGTTCTTTAAATCATATTAATATTAAATTTCATTTAACTTCTTCATGTCGTGGTTACTATTTAGAACTCAATATATGAAGAAGTGTATTACCATTGTCTTGCTATTAGTTTACCATTTACATAACAATAGTTAATAATTAATCAACATGTAGTATTACATTTCAAGGCATGTAATTATTTTGCCTTATTTTCAAGTTGTAATTTTTTTATGTACAAAAAATAACCAAAAAATAATTGAATTAAGTTTGATAATAAATTATAAAGATTAAGATTAATATAATGTAAAAGATAATTTATTTAAATTTAAATTTATTTAAACCACGATATAAAGAAGTTAAATGAGATTTAATATTAATATGATCTAAAGAACAAAAAATTGATTAATTTACAATATTTAAGTTATTAGATTAAATCAAATAGATATTAAATTGATCCAAATCAAATTTTAACATCCACATTGATTTGATTTTTTAATTTTTAAATTTTACATTTATTTTCTAATATTTCTTTAAATGTATTGACATAATTTTATAAGTAAAATATATTTTTTATTTTATTAAAATTTAAAAAATAATAATATAAATACAATAAATACCCTGATTCAAATAATTTCTAACTGTTTTTTATTTTTTATCAAAGTAATATTATATCTTTTTTATTCCTTTTCTGCCAAGATTAATAGGGCTTTTAAGCCCACTATTTAACTTCATGAACCTAAGTAATGAAATTGTAAACCATTTGTACAAAGAGAGACAAGCCCTCAACTCGAACATACTGCAAAACCAGCTACAATGACCTAAAAGTGCCCCAGATGTAGCAATAAAATCATGAATGCAAAGCGGTTTATCGACCTATATTGTCACCAATCCACAGACTACCCCAACCGTCTTCAAGTATAACAGAATTGAAATTCAAACTAAAAAGATATATTTCTTTTAACATTTGATTTAAGTTCTTAAGAAAAAGCTAAAAGATCTATCTATCCCAAAAAAATGATGCCTTGAAAATATTTTTGAAAAAGCTTTTGAAAAACAAAAATTTTCAACTTTAAAATTTCTCTTAAAGCAAAAACTTTTATTTTAAAAATCCAAACAAATCAACCAATTTTAATTCAAATCTAGTTACCCCCTTTAAATGTTTTTTAACAACAAGACAATGAAGACACATATTATAACTAGTAATCAATTTTTTATACTCTACAAAGAAATTATTTTGCAGGATTTCAAACTCCCTCCGGCATTAGAAGTACAAGATTTTCACGTACAAACAGTACAAGTAATCAAATTCCTATTTTTACAGGAGACACAAGTGATAACCAATCACAACAAACTTATTTTCAATAAGTAAATTCTGTTTTAAACTCTAATATCTCTTCTTCTTCTCGCAAATCTCAAGTTGATGAAATTAAGAGTTTTTATTTTATTAACAATTTCAAAATAAAGCCTGAAATTGTTCAATTTTCAAACAAGCCTAAAGAAAGGCATTATACCTTTGTTGAAGGATATTTTTATTTTCCAAACTATAAACCATATAGTTTACATATTTTATCAGACACAGGTGCAACAATCTCCAATTGTCGAAGCAACGCTCTGACATTAAACATGTGGCAACCTATGAAGCATCCTTTCATCATAATAGCTATTGATCTTTACAAATACAATTATCTTCTTCAGTTGGCTTCATGTTTATGGTGCTTAAGACCATTGTGATGTTCTGTATAGGTTATTCACGCCAGTCAACAAGCCTATCCGTCAACCACAAATAGCAACAAATAACCACAGATATTCACGTATGAGCTTTAAAACATGAAACAACTTTAAGAAAATAAAGGTAATTATAAAGAACCCAAATCAAATGCTAAAAGAAATACATCAAAAGAAAGATCCAGTTAAAGCTTTCGAATTCGGTTAAAGCTAAAAGAAAATAATCGTCCTTAGGTATAGCAAAGTCGAAGTGCAAGAAATACATCTCTTTAGCTTGAACTTCGACTTTGTTATACCTAAGAACGGTTATTTTCTTCTAGCTTTAACTGAATTCGAAAGCTTTAACCAAATCTCTCCTCTTATGTATTTTTTTAGCATTTGATTTCAGTTCTTAGGTTTGATTTGAAAGCTTTAGCTGAATCTCTCATCTTAACAGCAAAATCCAGCTCATGATGCTGGAAATCCTCTTCCTCCCAACACCAGAAATCCACCTCCTCCCGCTGCCGGAGCTGCTGCTCCAAGGGGAAGGAGACACGAAAGACAAAATTAGAAGAACCATATAGGTATCTAGATCTCTCTTAGGCACCTTTGATGTTTTAATATCAAATTCAAACCTCTAATTGGTTCAGTCATGCTTGGTTTTGGAACAAGAACTGAAAATCTAAAAATATTGAAAGATGAATGACATTAGTAGAGTTTGTTGAAGTGGAATCAGTATCACAAACCTCAAAAAACTGGAGTGCTCACCTAAGCAAATTTGACTGGTCCAAAGGGACACATTTGCAGTAAGCTGTCTTGAATCTCTATACTTAGATTATTAAAACCACAAGCAGTATCACAGACATTTTCACATGGTTCCATGCTGCTTGGACCAACTTCAAAGTCATTAACTGATTTAGATTTCATGGTCAGAACCCTCACAACCAAGCTGAGAATAAGACCTTGAAAGATTTTAAATTACTCCATGGTCATCCTGAAAAGTTTAAACATCTAATATTTCACTTTTTGGCATGCTAGTCTTTTCATAAGCATTTAGGTTTACCTTGTTGGGATGAGACTCCTTCCTGGAATGTCTGTTTTTTTCTTGTTTTGAAGCTGCACTAACTTTTCTTTTCAAATTCCTAGGAACCTTATTTTTTAACTTCCTCTTGTCATCAGTAATAGGTAAGGTTTACATTGGCAGCTTTAGAATTTCTTTTCAGCAATGGATCATCTTTTAAAGTAACATCAAACTGTGAGCAAATGGGATTTGTTTTATTCAACCCAGTGTTGCATTACTCTACAGCATTCTCTGAACCCTTTGACAAACAGAATGACTGTTCTCTGTTCCCATTCTACTATGCAAGTTCCCTATACTTCCAAGTTTGCAAGTATTTGAACTCCCATGAATAGATTTACACTGCTTACCCCTCTTGCCTGATGCGTTCTACCATGCAAGTTCTCTATACTTCCAAGTTTGCAAGTACTTGAACTTCCATGAATAGATTTACACTGCTTACCACTCTTGCCTGATGCAACCATTCATCCATCAAAGCTGTGCTACAAGCCAGAACATGCTGGGTTCCCTCACTAAAATCACGGGTTTCTGAAATGCTACATAATAAGGTTTGATAATAGGACCCTTCTTGGTATTGAAATATACATAACGAGTTTTGACAATGGGACCCCTTCTTGGTATTGGAACCTGGTAAATCTGATTGACAGGTTTCATTGCTGTTGTCATTAAATGGATTAACAATATGACCAGCACCAATACCGTCTTCACTGTTTGAACCAACAGAAACTGAGTCCAACACTAGGTATCACGCACATCATAGAAATCCTTCTCATGTAAATCTATAAGAAAACCCATATGTGAAGGATGTCTCCTCTCCACCTATAGAAAGTCATTGGTCTTCGCTAACAATTTCAGAGTTATCTGTATGATGCTCCCTAGGGAACTTCTGAACCTGAGAAGGTACAATACATTCAGGTATATCCAGTTCATCAATGTCAGATGTGTATATATTTGGTGATTGAAAACTTGTAAAAATACCATTGCTGCTGCCTGCAAAATCAATTATATTAAGCAAACTATCGAATGGCGAAACTTCTGGTAACATTGCATGTGATCCAGAGTTCAAGTCATTGTCACCACAGATTTCAGATGCTTAACTTCCATGGGTATACTCTTACAAACTTCTGACTCTTTGGAGCCAACATCACACAAATGCTTCTTTTTATGTTTTCCCTTCCTTCTTGCCTCCTTTCATGAATTTCCCTTTGTAGCCTTGTCTTATTCGGCATAATAGATGAACATAGCAGATGGATTAGCAGCATTAGATCCTTTTGACATAACAGCAGAGGAATCGTTGCAAGTAATGGAGCTATAACGGGAAGAGTTGTTGGACACTTCAATTTAGTTATTTTATTTGCAACAGTCCTGTTGTGAAATTGATGTTGCACATTGGATCCAGAAACAGTTCTAAAAGGCTTGGCAGAAAAAGTAATCTCAGGTTAAGGCCCTTTCTGGGTCTTCCATCCATTAACCTTAAAAGGAATTCATGGATGGAGAGGAGACCAGATGCAGGCCTTTCATATTCACCTGAGCTCCAGATCCAAAGTGATCAAAATATTGCCAGGTCAAAATTACTCAAGCTAATCACAAAGTAAAAGAGTAAGAACTCAATTATTTAACATTGGCAAAGAATAGGAAAAGTATCTAACCTCTGACGATCTTCTACAATCATTCAGCTGCAAAGAATTCTTGGACTGGTTAGCCTTTCCTAACCCTGACATTTTTAATTATTTAGATAAGTTCATCAAACATGACAAGGCATCTTTCACTGTATCTGTCCAAGTCAATAGCAATAACATGTGAATGGCCAGCTTTACTAAGAGCTCATGAAGATTTACTCAATTCAAAAACCACATTTGAAATCAAAACTTTTCCACAGTAATTACAACAAGAACAACTGTTTATAAAAACTAGGTAAACAAAAATGACAGCCAACAAATTTCAGTTAATGAAAATCCCTAAGAAATGCCCAGATGCAGCAATCTATTCCAACCCAAAATTGATAGAAAAAGATATAAAACTTAAGAATAGGGATAAGAGAATTGCACAAATGAACTAATTTTAACAAATTTTAGAGCCATTCAATGAACTAACTACTACTGTCAAATAAACAAGTAACTTCACAAAGTTTAAACCATTATCACTTATCAACTTCTTTTGACGGTGAAGAAAGAGAGGATAATAGGTTCAGTGGGTAATAAATTAAGGCTTGCTAGAGATTATATTTCTCGATGCTAAAAAGGAAAGTTCTAAACCATTTCAATTTCTATCCCAAATAGTGAAATTGGTTTCCCTTCAAACCACTTCACACTTAAAGTTCTCATAGCATAGATTCTGGGCTCCATCGAATCATTACTTGATGGTGTGTGTCCAGTAAACATAATCCACTTAACAAGTAAACAGATAAAATACTAGATTGGAACAGGAAAAATATTGCAATGTTAACTAAGGGCAGTAGCTCAACCCTATCGACACAAAATCCGTATAATTTGAAAGAACAGAAGGTCACATAAATCAGACTGCATGAAACAAACATCACACTTGTAGGAAAGCTAAAACAAAGAACCAATAACTATTCAACTAGTTGACTATAGCAAACCAAATAATCAGGGAAAAGAAAATCGATACCAATTAATTTTGAACAAGATCTCAACACAATTAAAATCAATCACATCACTTGGCTTTGTGCAAGAGGAGAATAAGGAAATAGAACAGCCATTACAGAGTCAGATACCTCGTCAATCCCACTGCAGCATGAACAATAACTGTGTGTCCAGTTTCAACCTGTATTGCATGATATTGTATTACAACTTTTGTTAATATAATTAAAACTCTACCCTCAAACTAAAATAAGAGGATAAAGAGACACAACCAAGCACCAAACCTACATCATGATTATAATTATGACACAACTTGTATCCACAGGAATGATAGAAAAATTAACAAAAACAGAGGAGACTCTTTGATTGTTGTAACCAATCCAAAGTTCTCTTATATTGCAGATCTGACTCTGCCAAGCTCTGTTTTTGATGATTTAATTGTTTCGATTGATCTGCACCGATTGCAAACATATCCAAGCGGCCTGGCGAAGATTAAAGCAAAGGACATCTGATCTCCGATTTGGTGCATACCCGTGACTTTCATGAATTTTAGTGAGATCTGCAGAAGAAATAGAGATGAAGAGATGAAGTTGGCTTTTGGTAAATGGAGTTTCTGAGAACGGGAAACAGAAAAGGCTTCAATCTCAAACTAAAGTAAGCAAAGCCCTACGATGACTTTTTGTCTGACAACTACCATCTAACCCCACCCTTGTGAAAGTACATGTTAGACAATTTTTATTGTATGGTGATGCCTAAGGTAAGGCTTTGAAGGTCCTATAATTTAGACCGTTAGATTTAGAAACAAAAGGGATAACCATATATCAATAAGAGGATGGATGGCAAGGAGTTATTGTCATATAATTTTAAATAAAATCATTCATATTTTGGTTAATATGAATAAATAATCTTTTAAATATTATATTAATTAACAAATTTATAATTTATGTATTAAATTAAAAAAATTTAAAATTTAATATCAAATAAAGATTTTATTATAATTTAAAAATCATCTATGATATTAATCTTTAACAAAAAATCAATAGATTAAGTTGGATTCTATATTTGAACATTTCAATAATTTAAGTAAATCAAGTTAAATTGAATATCATAACTCAATCCTTTTATCTTTTTTTATTAGAATTATAGTGTCTTCTTTTATTATTTAAAAAAATATATATTATAAATATCGAAGTTGTAGAATCTAATATTTAAATTTTTGTCATGTATGAATAAAAATTAAATTATCAAAATTTAAGTCACCTCACATTTTTTGTTTTTTCTTTTCTTTTTGCCAAAATTTTTTAATATTTAATAAATATTTTGTATAGATTTTTTTTTATAAAATAGAATATGCTTTATACCAAAATTTTCTTTTTGAGTTTTTTAACATTTTTAAATTCAGAAATGTTATATTTATAAATAATTAAGATATAATTTATGCAATTATCCTTTTTTTATATGAATTTTGTTTATTTTAATTTTTATTTCACCCTCATTAAAGGTGTCAACATGACATTTGATGTTTTTTTTTCTTTTTTCTTTTTTTTCTCAACTTTTTATTTTTAATTTAAATAAATTTGCAGAAAAATCCATTTGAAAAAAATTGTTTTATTTATTTTTTAAATCAAAATTAAATTGAGACAAATTAAGTTTTTTATGAGAAATAAGATAAGATAATAGCGTGTTTAAGATAATTTAGACTAACTCATTTTGGAGTATATATAAAAATATTTTTTTTATTATTAATTTATATTAATATATATATAACTCAATTTAAGAAATTAAAATTTTAAACTTAATAGAATGTCCATGTGGTATTCTTATAAGTTTCTTCTTCAATTTTTAAACTTTTTTTATTTTTTATTTTTTTCATTTTTGTCTTTTTACTTTTTATATTTTACTTTTTAAAATTTTCGCTTAAATAAATTTTGTAAGAATATGAGGTTGAATAAGATATTCACGCACATCTCCATTTGTTTTTATTTTTTTGTCACTTTTTGTTTTTTTTAATTAAATAAATTTTATAACAAAAAATCAATAAATAAAGATAGCAAAATAATAAAAAAAATTTGACCTGGCAACGCATAGGCAATCCACCAAATCCAACACTTAAATTTTGATTATGTACAGATGAACAACACATAACTAAAATTTAAGCCATGTCACCCTTTTTGGCTTTTTTTTTGACAAATTTTTTAATATTTAGTAAATATCTTAAATTTTGGTCATTTAATACATGACCAAAATTTAAATGACCAAAATTTAAGTCACATTACTATTTTTTCCTTTTTTCTATCAAAAGTTTTTAATATTCAATAAATATTTTTATAGATTTTATTTAAAAAAAAAAAGGATCCGCTTTATACTAGGCCTTTTTTTTAACTTTTTTAAGGATAAAAATACTACATTTATAAATGATTAAATTATAATCCATGCATTCATCCACCAATTTTATAAATTTTACTTGTTTTTACTTTTATTTGACCCTTATTCAATGAGTTAATGTGACATGTTATATTTCTTTCCTTTTTTATTTCTTTTTGTCAACTTTTTTAATTTTTAAATTAAATGATTTTGTTAAAAAACCAATTGAAAATTTTTTTCTTTTATTTTTAAAAATCAAGATCGAATTTAAATATATCGAATTTTTTATGAAAAATGAGATTAGGACGAAACTATGTTTAGAATGATTTGACTTATCTTATTTTGAGGTATATATGAAAGTATATATTTAATTATTAATTTAATTACACATATTTTTAAACTTAATTTAAGAAATTAATATTTTAAACTCAATAAAGTTGTCCATGTGACACTTATTATGAGTTTCTTTTTTCATTTTTAATTTTTTTTCTTTTTTTGTTTTGTCTTTTTTATTTTTTAAAATTTTCTATTAAATAAAATTTGTAAGAATGTAATGTTGGTTGAGATATCCATGTATCATCCACATTTCTTTTTGTTTTTTTTTTTTTTTGCTTTTCACCTTTTGTTTATTCTTTTAATTAGGTCAATTTTATAAAAAATATCGATGAATAAGGATAACAAAATAAAAAAATTTTATCTATGACAATATACTAATATCCCACCTAGTGTATGTGTGTGTGTATATATATATATATGATTCTAATAATAATTTTTTATTCAAATTTCCCCTTTCATCATTAGCTCCACATGTACAATGTCATCATCCACACCAACTGTGAGGTATTATCTGTTTCGAATTATTAAGTTTCATGATTTTATCTTACAAAAAGTGTCTTATAAGTTAAAGTGGTTTAAATACTTATATCTCAAGACTAACTCAAATGCATAATTAATGTGAGATTTATAGCTCCTCTCTAGGATAATGACATCTTCCTTCGCTCTAATGAGGCTTTATCATCCTCGATGATATATACTAATACTCTTAGAATCATTTTTTAATAAATGTTATGGTCCACACCAATTTGTGAGATATTATTTTCTTTGACCTATTAAATTTTACAGTTTTATCTCACAAAAAACATTTCACAAGTTGAAGGTATTATAAACACTTATATCCTAAGATCGGTTCTAATACACAATTGATATAAGATTCATGATTACTCTCTAGAATCATGACATATAGCATAGCATGTTTAATAATTTAACTATCTTTGAGTTTAAAAATCCATCAAATTAAATTTCACCAAGTCAAAACCTTTTTAATTTTTATTACTTAATAGATTATTATTATTATTATTATTATTAGTTGTAGTAGTAGTAGGATCATATTTGTTTATAAAACTTGAATTTATGTTGTAGATAACAAAATTAATTATCAAACAGAGTTTTTTTATGGTGGTTTTTGATAATAAGGTTAATTAAAATCTTTATTCTTTAATAGGATACTTTCCATCTTTATTCCATAAATGGAATATTATTACCACATCTATGCCATGTCATCATTTACATGATCATATAACTTGTTATTATTGATATTAGTACTTAATCTGTGGTTTCTTGCAGGATAATTTTTTTTCATCACCTCATTGTTTGGTGTTATTTTAAAATTGTTAAATTCAAATACAAGTTTTTACTTAAAAATTTAAATCTAATTTTTTAAATTTTTTTAAATTTTAATTTTTTTTATTATTTACGTTTTAGGTTATTTATTTTGATTAAAAGATAAAATAATCATTTTATAATATTAGAAAGTGTGAATGATTATTTCATAATATTAAATAGGTTTCAAAATATAACCCAATCAAAATTCTTTTAATATATTTTGAATTTTTTTATTATTTATATTTTAAGTCATTTTATTTTGATTAAAGGACAAAATGATCATTTTATAATATTAAACAAGTGTCAAGGTGTTAGAATATAATTACTTTGTAAAATTCTTTTAATATATATTTAAATTTTTATTATTTCTATTGAAGCTTATTTTATTTTGGCTAAAAAATAAAATAATTATTTTATAATGTTAAAAAAGGTAAACTAATCATTTTAGACAGATGTTACAACATAATCTCTTTAGAGATTCATTTACTAAAGAGGTAGATTTTATCCCTAATCCAACTAATATATCAAAAATATTAATATTAGTCATTTATTTTTAAATAGTTACATTTTAGTTAAATATTTTGTCTTTTATATTTCTTTCACATGTCTATACATACAATTAAAACTATCCTTTTTTTTTTAAATTTAAAACCAAATTACCTTTGGTATTAAAAATAATTTAAGGATTATTAATAAAATTTCAAACTCATAACGTTAAAAACTATATATATATAAAAAAAAAAACTCAAAATTATTAGGACCCACCACACCAATTTTCATAACAAAATTTAAATAGTTGATTGTCCACGTTTAGCTCAAAAACTTATTTTAAAACCACATATAATTCTCTATATTACTTATTAATAACATATTCATTTCTTTTTATATTAATAATTTTAAATGAAAAAAGAATTCGCAGTGGAATGCGAGCTTCACTCTAATATATATATATATATATATATATATATATATTTGAAATGATTAAATGATAAAATTGATACATAATTCATGATTAGACACTTAAATTCATTTAATTTTTTAAATTAGATTGTTTATGTATATAGCTTAAAGTAGCTAATTTTTTATTATCTAAGTTAATTAAATATAATTTTTCAGAATGACTTTGAAGTTACGGTTAACTTTTGCACACTAATTATTGATTCTTTTGTTATTTCCAAAAAGGTGTATGTAAATTATAAAAAATTTTAATGATTCAATTTTTTTCAATAAAATTGATAAGTCATTTAAAAAAACTTACATAAAAGATTTTCAATGAAAAATGTTTTGAAAATTTTAAGTAGTTATAAGTTAATGAATGATTTTAATTATTCTTATTTGAGAAAGGAATAATTTATCATTTAATTACATTTATTTTATATTATTTTTATTTTAATATTTAATTTTCTTTTCTAAATTTTATTAAGATGAATATTTAATAATAAATCAACAATGCATCTATTTATTTTTTAATTTTTAATAAAATATCAAATGATTTTTATAGTAAGAATTTAGTATTTAGTTTTTTAAAATTTAAAATTCAACACTTAATTTTTTTAGTTTTACATTTTTAATTTATCAAAAAATTACTAGATATAATTTAAAAATAATAATAAAAGTATATTAGACAAAACTAAAAGTTAAAAATAATCTTTGTAATCTTATATTTTTTGTAGCTTTGTCAATGATAATGGATATTTTTAATTTTTAAATCATAAATCATTATTTATTGTATTTACATAATTTATAATTTTATAATATTTAATCATCTTTCTTTTAATTACTTGTGTTATTCTCAAATATTATTCCCAAGCCACTATTCCTTAAAAACAATATATTTTTTTTAATGCTCAACACTTATCACCTTAAACCATTTTTTAATTATAAAAATACACATAGCTAACAATGATTTATATCCACAACAAATTTATGTGCATAGTACAAAAGTTGCTTCTTACAAACTTCATTTTAATCGTCAACTAGTACTTTCCCGTTTGAGTTCGAACTATTCTCTTGCCAACTAAGCAATTTCTAAGATCAAATGACATCTCATCCTAAGCATTTTTTTAATAAAAGTTCAAGTGAGGTACAATATCTCATTTTAAAATTTAAATTCGAAAAGAATTCTAATTAATTATCGACTAACACCCAATAATAACCTCATGTATATACATAATCTTATATATATTATATTTTTTTATATTGATAAGTGAAAGTAATTAAAGAAGCAAAGAAAACATTGAAGGTATTCTGTTTTTAAAAGAGAAGCCATATATCTATATCTTTTAATCACTTATTAGGAATTATTACTATCAACCCTAATTTTGTTTGTTTAGATGTCTTGCCTGATTTGCACTGTTACGAAATTGAATATTATTATGATCACCATCAATTTATTTTTTTATATGTATAACTGCTTGATTTGTACTGTTAGGATTATTTATTTATAGCTTTTTTATTAAATAGAAAGCATAACTCCTATTAGAATCCTAACAATAAATTAGTATTTATTATTAATCTTAATAACCAACAATTGAAGATTATGCATCTTAATTGATTACCATTAATCCTATTTCATGAAAATTTCCTTTCTTCATTATTGTGGATAGCTTTCACAACCTATGTAATCCTCTCTAATTTTTTCCCTATATCTTTTGATTTACCAACAAAATAAAGAATCAGTAAAAAGAAAAAAAAAAAACTTAACAATTAAAAATCAAGCCAAGTATTCTAATAGCCTTGTTGCTTAACTTAAGCTCTCGAAGGCTTAAGGTAAACGGAGTTGGGCTATTTCTTCAAGTTGGGACATCTTGTGTGGCAGTTGGTTCTCTGGTTGTAGGTATAATATTTGACATGAAGTATAATTTAGGAGTTTAGGTGAATTGGAGAGCAAAGATGAACAAATTAGACAACTTTATAAGGCTCAAGTAATAATGCTTCCAAAGTGCATGATGTGTTTTGATGATTGTTGAATTCTCTCAACCTTGTTGCTTAAGTTTTTAAGCTAGTTGTTGAAATTTCACTTTGCCTTATGTCAATTGAGAATAGAAGAAAAACAAAAGCCACATCCTTCTTTATTCAATCATGATGCGAATTCTCTATTTTCATGGTTGTTCCGAATCCTCAAATACAATATTGACTGAGGCTAATTTTTTCACCCCACACATAATTACACTTGCCAGTTGGACCTTCAACTAAAAGTATTAGGTGTTGAAATCCACTTTTCAAAGTACGTCTTACTACTAATCAAGATGAGGCACTTCTATTTCTTTTCAATTGTTTGACAAAAGAGATTATTAAACTTTCTGAGTTGCCTCCCCTGGAATGGGTGCATTCAATGTTCTTTACTTCTCCACCTTCCCCAAATTATTTTGTTCTAGAAATCAAATGATGGTTTTATTCGGTCTCCATTTTTATCCATAAAGTAGGAGAAAGTAATTAAGAAATGCATAATTTTTCATGTGACGTAAAGTTTTGGTTATCTGTTTTCAATCCAATTTTGTATAAAGGATTATGCTATTGTTTGGATGTCAAGGGAAACTTGGGAGTATTTGATATAAAAAACTTACAAAATAGTTGGGATACCTATAAAATGATCACTTTTCCATCATGTTGTATCAATTCAATTGTTTAAGCATCTCTAATGGAAAACGAATAAGAATTGTTAGTTGTTTTCATTACAAAGGATGATCAAAATATTCATGTTTTAAAATTGAATCTGACAAGTAAGATATGGAAACCAGTACAAAGTTTGGGAAAGAACATGTTGTTCATTAGTAAAGGTACATCTTTTTTCAAAACGACACTCGTGATAGGAAATGAACCAGTAATAACATTTATGGTCTAAACTTTTAAGACAAAAATGACTCATTTTGCTTATACTCACTCACAACCGGAAAGTATCATTCTTTCTTTGATAATCTTTCAGGTCAAGATTCACATTATATGAAATACCTTCAACAAAGCTCTTGGTTTATATCAATGTAAGATTATTTCACCTCCATGTTTAGTAGAGTCGTTTTAATCTTTATAATTTATTATCAAACTTAATTTAATTATTGTTTTGGCTATTTAATACTGCATTTTGATTAATTGTTAAATTAATATGCTTCTTCATATTTTGAGTGCTAAACAATAAGCATGACATGAAGATGATGAATAAGATTTAATGTCAATATACCTGAAAATGGATGCCTAATGAAATTTAGACCCAACCTTGTATAATTCTCTGTTAGAGTTGTCAAAACTGATCTAAACCTAAAAATCTCACTTTATTCGTTCGATTTGACAAAAACAAAAATCAACAATTCAAATCTGAAAATGAACTAAATTTAAAATTATCCAAAAATAATTTGAATCTAAATTAACGTAAATAACTAAAACTAATAATACATTTATTTATTAGTAATTTTGATGAAAAAAATCAACAATTTCCATTTATATGAAGTAGTGCCATCAGATGATAAATTCTGTTAAACATTACTGAGGAAAACACTAAATCAAGTTAAGAGAACTAACAAAATATCTCTTCATTTCTTGGAAGACCAAATTTATAATGAGTCATCTGCCATAAACCCTTGGATAAAGCACATGAGAAAAAAAGATGATTCCTTCACTCCATATCAACATTACATAATAAATAGGTCCTATTAGTTACAAAGATCCCCCTAGTTTTGTAGTCCATCAATGGTTGGGAATCTATTTAAAATAGCCACCAAAGTGATGATGCCTATAAACATGAGAAGGGAACCAAATAAGACTTTACCAGTTGACTTTGGCTTGTATGTTCCTCAAGATTAGACATGCTAGTGTAATGTGAAATTCAGTGAGCTTTGGCCTAAAACAATCATTGCTGTAAAAGCTTTCTCTAACTCTAACTATTGTTTTGGGAAGATTTCATATTCTAGAGTATTTTCACCTTAAACACAAAAGTAGAAATCCATTCAACATATAAGGAACTAAATTTTGTAAGGAGAATACAAATATTATTTAGGATACATGCTTGATTCTACTCTCTAAGATTTTTCAAGCCAAGACCACATTTATACTATGAGTGACAAATGAAATCCCAACTAATCCGAGGCACTTTTAAAAAAAAGCAGAACAAATTTGAGACCCTTTTTTTTATCACTTATTGGGGAAGAATGAATTCACTACACTACAAGTTTTCCATACCAAAAAGAATTGATTGGAAAAGTTGAAGCCTCCTGGCATAAGATAGGTGCTTGGAGGTCCAATTGTTTATACTCGATGATTTTCTCAATTAGAAAAGAATAATCTTTATCACTGAGTGTCTTTATGATGAGGGGGACTCCTAAATTTCTCATAGGCAAGGTGCCAAGTTTGATATCAGTTTTGCTTTGTATCTGTACATAAACACCTATCAAAAATCTAGTTTTAATTTTAGTATTAATCTTTAACTAAAATAAGTCATTCCAATATATAGTTGAAACAACTTTTTCTAATTCAAAAACTTCAATTTGGTAATTTTGTTATGAGTAGTTTTACTATTAGAAAATTGGCAACATAGTTTAGAATAAGTAAAAGCTAGATCCAAAAACTAAGAACAGATATTCATATATATTTTTGCTTCTGGATTAGTCATAAATTAAATATTGGTATCAAATATGGAAAAAGGATTAAGGAATGTAAATTGTTATGGTAATAATAAGAGACAAATAGCAAAAAGTAAAAGAATATACCAATCTATCATATAATGTGAGAATACCAGCAAAAGAATATGATGAAAGACTTGATGATATCCATAACATATTAGCAAATCCATCCACCTTAAAGAATAACTTTTTGGTAATATTTAAACAAGGGAGTCTTAAGCTGATTGATTTTATAAGTAAAAGTATAAATGTTTGTAATTTGCAGTGCCATACATGATGCACCTGCAATTCAACCCTGAGAATTGAAGTTACAATATAAAATGCAACAGTTGAAATAAAACATTTGTAAGAAGTGGAATAACCTTTTGGGTTCAAGAAAAAGTGGCAGTCTCATACTTCAATAAAATAATTCAACATACAACGATCAGAAGGCATCTCCACCATCACTCTATAAAGAAATTGTGCCATGATGAAACGAAATAAAGTAGACAACTGAAGAATTACAAAAGTAGAATAGGTACTTACATTGCATTGGATTTGAAGGAAAGTGAGACTGTTTCACAAGCACCAAAACATATTACCTTATTTCAGCTTTATTGATTGAAGGGTAACTTCAGTCACTTCAAAATTATAGACATTCTGTGATCATAAGAAACAATAACATGGAATGGTAAAACCAAAAATTGATCAATTGGCTATGTTTGGAAAGGCATCAGATAATATTGTACAATCATTTAAAATATTAAAAATAAAACGTTAAAAGCTTTATGTTTATAACTTCAGATTATACTCGTTTTTGACCATTTCATTTTAATGAATTGCATTGGTTAAAGGAATACCATAAGCAAATCCTTTAAATTGATGCATACCATTTCGTCGAATAGTTGTTTTATAGTAATTTTATGGTTAACTTCCCACCACACTTTTACTTTATTTTCATCTCTTATCAATTGCACTAGTTGCATCTTTGGTGTGCTTAAATCCCTATAATAGAAATTCTTCAATTTTGGGCACTCTTTCATAATCATCTTTCCTAAGGTCGAGAATTCCAAGATGTGATCCCCTAAGCAAAAGCCTACTAGACGTGGTAAACAACTTAGTCACAAATACTTCAGTTTGATGAAAACAATGTCACTTTTTTTCTTCACCCTCACATGCTATGATTTCCTCTATCATCTCGTGGTCAGTTATACTCATTCTTTCTAGTAGCATCAGGCTCTTAGCTGTTGAGCATGCTATTAAATTCATGAATCTATGACATCTTGAAACTTTTTAAAGTTGTTAAAATTTCAAAAGACACCGATGATGGCACTAAAGTCTTTAATTTTTCACATTCTAGCACTTTAAGAATTCTTATGTTACATAAAGTTGCTCTATGATTGAATTTTTTTTTCAGAGATAAGTCAACTCTGGAAGTTTAGACAACCTTAATTACTTTATCTAAGTGAGTAGTGATGTATGTCTTTCGTCATCATTAATCCTTTCAAATTGGAATATTTGACAAAAGAAAGCTTCATTTATGACATTTTTCAAAATTTGGTAATGACTGAATGAACCAATATGGAAGAGCAGTTGATGTCTCAGGAAAACATTCGAGGTTAAGAACTTTAGTTTTCTAGAACACTCCAATGAAAGTTGTCTATGTCATATCCCTTTTACCATATCATTCTGTTACTATTAGGAAAATAGAGTCCAGCCCATGTAACTAGTTTTGGACCAATCAAAGGTTATAGGCCTTGATCTTTTTTTTTTACACAAAGCTCTAGCTACTTAATAAAAAGAGGTGAAATTATTTTAAGGTGGTGTCACAAACTAAGAAAAGAAAAAAGTAGAGCCAAAAAAATAAAGAGAAAAGGGAGAAAGGAAAGTTAGTTGAACGAAAGTCAATTCGTGGTCTGATTAAGCTAAAATTTTATCAACAAGTTTATGATTAAGAGTTTTACATTTTGAAAGGTGAAGATTGAGTTTGAAGCTCTCTAGGAACAAATCCAGTATGTATTTGTTGAGTCACTTATTTAGTGAGATTTTTCTAATTGTCTCTCTCTAGTTGTTGATTAGATTTAGTTTTAGCTAGAGAAAAACTTTATATATTCATTATTTGATAGTGAAGTTTTTTCTGGTGGTCTGTGATTTTTTTCTCTACCCTAGAGAGTTTTTCATGTAAATCTTGATGTGCTTTATTTTTCCTATGTTTTTTATTATTGATTATTGTCTATAGCTGTGGGTTTATTGCGATATATTACTTTTGCGATGTTGTGTTTACTACTTCAAGCCCAACAAATGGTATCCAAACGAGGGTTATTTTAAAATATCAATATAGAAGTAGCCCAAGACAGAAGTAAATTCTGTTTGAGATCATAAAAGATGATATAGATTCCATGATAAAATTGACAGTATCAAATTATTCAATTTGAAAGCTTATGATTGAAGATCATTTATACTATAAAGATTTGTATGAGCTGATATTTGGTGATTCAGCTAAATCAATAGATATGAAAGATGAAAGCTAAAAGAAGTTAGGTAGAAAGATGTTGGCTATAATAAAAAAATGGTTGATATCAGCGTATTCCATCATGTAGCACAAGAGATAGATGCCTACACTATTTCAAAAAAATTAATAGATTATATGAGAAAAAAACATGTATGAATAAGGTTATGCTTGTTAAAAAGCTTGTAACTTTATAGTATAGGGATGAATACCGATTACAAAGTATTTGAGTGATTTTCAAGATATATTTAATCGGATGACTACTATAGAGCTTAAGATTGATGATGAAATAAAGGCATTATTTCTTTTGGGTTCATTACTAAACAGTTGAAATACTTTAGTTGTGACTATTCTTAATTCAGCTCCTAATTACAAGGTGACATTGGAGATGGTAAATGATAGTATGCTTAATAAAAAGAGCAAGGTGAAAAGATGTAAACCTTGAAAATCAAGCTCTGGTCACAAAGAACATGAGTAAAAACATCGATAGAGATCAAAACTCAAAATATCATAGTAAGTTTAAACATAGATCTAAGTCCAAAGATAAAGTGAAGTGTTTTCATTGTGGTAAAGCAGGTCATATAAAGCGAAACTGTAAAATCTTAAAACAAGAGCAAAAAAATGAAAAAGATAAGAGTTCAGATGATGGTAATGTTACAACAGTGAATTCAGATAGTGATTCAATTACTTTGATTTATACACATAGTGATTGTAATCATGTTAGTGATACCTGGTATTAAGTGGATAGTTGACACGGGAATGGCATATCATTTTGTTTCTAAGAGAGAGTTGTTTACAACTTATAAAGCAAAAGACTTTAGTTACAGCAAAAGGAGAAACAAGAGTGTGTCATAGATATTGAGATTGGTGATATTATTGTACAAACTAGTACATATTACATGTTAACTTTGAGGGATGTCAGACACATTTTGAATATGAGAATGAACTTGCTTGCTATTAATGTCTTTGATAAGAAAATATATGAGAGTCAACAAAAGAATAGGTAGTGAAAGCTTTTCAAAGAATCTATGGTAGTTGCAAAGAAAAAACTATGCTACACAATGTATAAGACATAGATGTAATTGAACGGTAACTAGATAAATGCCATTAAGAATGATGCTTTAGCAAACTTATGGCACAAGAAGCTGGCACACATGAATGAGAAGAGGTTGTAGGTTTTGGTAAGACAGTCTCTCATTTCCTTGAGTAAAGGTATGTCTTTCGATTCATGTGATCATTGTTTGTTTGGTAAGTATCATAGAATTTTTTTCATAAGAATTCTCAGAGAAAAAAATAAATTGAAATTGATTTATTTTTACATATGTGGTCTCATTGAGGTTGAGCCATTAAGTGATATCAGGTTTTTTGTTACTTTTATTGATGATGCTTCACATAAGACTTAGGTGTATATGTTGAAAAATAAAAGTCAAGTATTACAGTATCTTTAAAAATTTCATGCCATAATGAAAAGGATGACAGGGTTACCCTTAAAGTGTATTCGAATTGATAATGATGAGGAATACACATCCAAAGACTTTGAATAGTACTATTCAAAGCATGAGATCAAGTATAAGATGACAAAACCTGGAATATTGCAACATAATAGTGTAGCTGAAAGGATGAACTACACCATTATAAACAAAGTCAAATGTATGTTGAGGATAACAAAATTACCAAAGTCGTTTTAGGGTGAAACAGTCAACATAGCTTGTTATTTGCTTAACAGATCACCATCAATTTCTTTGGGCATTGACATAACAAAAAGAGTGTGGATAGAAAAAGATGCTTGATACTCTCATTTGAAAGTTTTTGGGTGTAAAGCATTCATACATGTGCCAAAAGAGTAAAGGTTAAAGCTTGAAAGTAAAGTCACATAATGTGTGTTTGTAAAATATGGTGATAAGGAATTTGACTACAGAATATGAGATCCAGTGAAGAAAAAGATAGTTAGAAGCAGAGATGTGGTTTTTCATAAAAAAAAAAAACCATAATAGACCTTGAGAAAAATGAGAAGACTATACGAGTCACTGTTGAGTGTGATGTTTCAACACCAATAAGGGTTTCATAGGAAAAAGCCACATATAGTGAAAATAAGCAAGAAACAAAACTTAAAAATATGAATGAGCCAGTCATAATTAGTGATGAGTCAGATGCAATCAATTTTGAGTAAGGAGAGCAATATTTTCTATCTGAGAGTGTTGAGTAGGAAGAGCTACCTTTGATATTAAGTGAAGTTTTAGCCTAGAAGATCTACTAGAGAGCATAGGCCATCTACTAGGTATCCAAATTCAGATTTTATTTTAATTACTAGTGAGAGAGAGCCAGAGAGCTTTCAAGATATGTAGGCTACTTCAGATAAAATGCACTGGTTAAAAGCAATAAAAGAAAAATTAGAGTCATTGTGAAAAAATGGTACTTATGATCTTGTTAAACTTTCAAAAAGGAAAGTCATTGAAAAATAAATAGGTATTCAAGTTAAAAAAGGATAGTGACAAGCTAGTGATGTATAAAGCTTGATTAGTGGTGAAAGGTTTTTCTCATAAATTAAGTATCGATTTTGATGAGATTTTTTCTCTAGTTTTGAAGATAAGTTTCATTTGAGTGGTATTGGGATTAACAGCTAGTATGAATCTTGAGCTTGAACAATTTGATGTCAAGACTACATTCTTACATGGTGACTTACAGGATGACATTTATATGAATCAACTTGAGGGTTTTGAAGTTAAAAAAAAAAAGCACTTAGTTTTCAAGTTGAAAAAAAGCTTATATAGCTTGAAACAAGCTCTGAGACAGTGGTACAAAAAGTTTGATTCTTTTATGGTGAACAATAGCTGTAAAAAAATAGTAGCGGATCCTTAGGTATATGTCAAAAAAAATTTTGATAATAACTTCATTATTCTCTTATTATATGTTGATGATATATTGATTATGAGATAAGATGCTGGTATGGTTTGTAGGTTGAAAAAATAATTGTCTAAGTCTTTTGACATGAAGGATTTAGGTATAACAAAGTAAATTTTTGATATGGACATTATCCGGGATAAAAAACTGAAAAGCTGTGATTATCATAAAAAAAATATGTTGAACCGGTACTTAGTAGATTTAACATGCAACATGCTAAATCAGCTAGTAGTCCACTTGCCAACCATTTTCATTTGAGTATCAAATCTTGTTCGATGTCTAAGGAAAAGCAACTAGCTATGTCTATTATTTCTTATTCTTCTACAATCGATTTTGTAATGTATCTTATGTTTTGTATACGACTGACATTGCTCATACAGGTGGTGTAATAATAAATTTCTTTCTAATTTAAAAAAGGTTCACTGAGAAGTAGTGAAATGAATTTTCAAATATTTAAAAGGTACCTAAAAAATGTGCTTGAGTTATAGAGTTTCACAACTAATTCTAGAAGAGTTTACTGATGCTGACATGACAAGTGATCTTGATGGTAGAAAATCTACTTTTGGGTGTTTCTTCACTTTTACAGGATGAGCTATGTCTTAACAATCTAAGTTGCAGAAGTGTGTTACTTTGTCAACTACAGAGGCTGAGTATATTGCAACAACTGAAGCAAGTAAAGAAATACTTTAAATGAAATATTTTCTTCTTGAATTGGGGTTGAATCAAAAAGAGTATGTGATATTTTGTGGTAGCCAGAGTGCTTTAGATTTGAGTAAGAATGTCATGTACCATGTTAGAATAAAACACATTGATGTTAGATATCACTGGTTGAATTCACTGACTGAGAAACAACGAATGCTATTAAAAAAAGTCCATATTCATAAGAATATAATAAATATGTTAACTAAGATACTTTTTAAGAAAAAGCTTGAGCTCTGTAGTAATTTAACCGGAATGAGTTCCTTGGCCAAGGTAAGTTTCAAATGAAACTATTATGGTGGTGAATTTTCTCCTAATGGGGTTGGAAGGAAAGATTGTTAAGAAAATAGGGTATAGCTAACTAGTTTTGGACCAATCAAAAGTCATGAGCCTTAGTCTTTCTTTTTACACAGATCCCTAGCTACTAAATAAAAAGAGGTGTAGCTATTTTAAAGTGGTGTCGAAAACTAAGAAAAGAAAGAAGAAAAGCCAAAAAAATAATGAGAAAAAAGAGAAGGTGGAGTTGTTGAACAAAAGTCAATACGTGGTTTGATTGAGTTAAATTTTATCAATATATTTATGATTCAGAGTTTTATATTTTCAACAGTGAAGATTGAGTTTGAAACTCTCAAGAAATAAATCTAGTGTGTATTTGTTGAGTCACCTATTTGATAAGATTTCTCCAATTGTCTCTCTTTAGTTGTTGATTAGCTCTAGTTTTAGCTAGAGAAAAATTTTGTATATCCATTATTTGATAGTAGAATTTTTTCTAGTAGTCTATGATTTTTCCTCTACATTGAAAGATTTTCCATGTAAATCTTGATGTACTTTATTTTTTTTACAGTTTTAATTGTTGATTGTTGTCCATTATTGTGGGTTTATTGCGATATATTGCTTTTGCGTTGTTGTGTTTCTTACTTTAGGCCCAACATCTACCAGGTCAATTCTTTTAAGATAAGGAAAGTATCCCGGATATTAACAAATGTATTAAACAAACAATATAGTTTAAATTGATAAAAGATGTTAAAAGTATTAAAAAAAAAGAAACACTAAGCAAGCTTGATGAAAGTAACAAATGAAAAAAAAAGCCACAACAAATTAAAAGGAGAATTTGTGAAAAAAATAATGGTAAAGCAAAAATAAAAGAAAAATCACCTTTTCATTGAAAAAAGTGGAATTATCAACCTTCAAGTTACTTTTTTCTATATTTTGATGAATTTAAGGTTTATCTCCAATTATAGATTTAGAGATGAATGTTTTCAATAAAGAACAATTTGTTAGTGTTAAAATTTTCAAGCCTGGGAATTTAAAGTAAGGTTCAAAGCAAATTTTGTAAGTTTGGGAAAGTCTTTGAGCCACAGGAAATCTAGTTTAACAAATAACATATGGCTCATCTTTTCTTTTTCTATTAATTCTTTAATGAAGATTACTTATTCCATGAACTCATAGTGCCAAATAAGAAGGCTTTGGAGTTGCACAAAATATTTTGCCTTGAAAGATGAGAACAAATATTTCAAATTGTGACAGTTCTTCACCTTTCAGAATTTTAATTCCTTAACGAGGATTGGAGTAATTGCTCATGCCATATTCTTTGAATGTTAATTGAGGACAAATTTAAAATCTTCAATTTTTTTTAGTTTAAAATCTTGATATTGATACCTGTTTTAGCTAATTTTTCTATAAACTACTTTCACTTGGCCCTTTTAATAATTTTAATATCATGAAAAAAACAAGATTACATAATTGGCTAGATTATGAGTTAAGGAATTAGCAACTTTCTCACATGCAGGAAGACATAGCTATCACACCTTAAAGTTTGGTTCCAAATATCTTGAATGATGCCACCCATCTCATATTGATTCCTCAACTTTTAATATCTAAGAAATAGCTAACTGTCGTAACGGTTTTGGGACCGTCAGACGTAAAAATGAGATTTTAAAATCGAGGAAAATAAATAAAAAAGGGGAGTCGCCACCAATCTTTGTTAGGGTGTGATTGGCCACCCAAAAGTTTATCTTTTTAATAAAACTATAAAAACGAGTTTAAAGTTTATCAAAAAGATAAATTTCAGTCTGCGAAAAATCAGGTTGAGTCCGGGAGTCGGTTACGTGTGGGGAAGATTAGCACCCCCACAACGCCCATAAATTGGTACCATTTAATTATGCATTATTTTCGACGTTGGATAAAAATGGTTTTAATTTGAAATTTAACATTAATTCCCTTCATTAAAAAAAATAAAATTTTGCTAAAATATTTATTTATAACTATTGAAAAAATCTTTAAGTTAAAGAATTATCTTAAAATTCTCCATCATCTAGGCAGAATTTAAAATAACTCTTTTCGCCTAAGATTTAACACAATAATCCTTAAAATGAAATAACAATCTTTATAGAAAATAATTGTTAGTGACTCTCCAACATCTAGGCAGAGTACCAAGAATTATTTCTTTCGAAATGTTATTCTTATTTTATTTTATAACATCACAAAAAAATTTAGTATTATTCTTTTTTATTGTATTTTTTTTTGTTTTGTATTATTATTATTATTTTTTTATTTTTTTGGTATTTATTTTTTTGTATTTCGTATAATATTATTATTTTTATTTTTGGGGACAAAATTGATGTCAACACTAACAGTGTATCACTTTCTACCACAATAGAATTGAAACCACAACACTTTAAAACAGAATGCTTGCATCTCATCTCAACATGTAATAAGCTATCTGCAAAGGAGGTCATAGTGACAACTAATAACATAACTTAGCCATTTGCATCCCTAACCATCATTCCAACTAGGAATGGCAACAGGTCACGTTAGGTGAGTTTTTCTCACCCCAACCTCGATTTGATTTTATAAAATTAAAATTTGGCTCTGGCCTAATATCAAAACATTATTTTTCATTCCCAATTCATATGTGTATAAAATCGCATTCGACTCGATCAAAAATTAATTTAATAATTGTAATTTATTATAACATTTAATATAAATTGCATTTTAATTATCGATAAATATATTATCTTTTATTAAGTTAATATCTCAAATTAAAGTATTAAATAATAATTTGCCATTTCAAGATGACTAGAGGATATCTCGGTGGAAGAGGTGGTGAGTAGTATATTTATTGATGGTGAATTTTGAGAGTTCGATTAAAGACAAAAAGATCAATGTGCATTCTTGAAGCACTCTAACGACAATTGCAAGCTATTATCATCCAAGAGTAAGAGCTATTGTAAGCTAGTAATTCTTATTCTGCCTTCATAATAACACACACTAGCACTAAAAGTGATCCCAAGTAGAAAGTCATTTAAAAAAGAAATATGCCAAGCTCATTTCCCATTTTAGTTTCATTGATACCTCAAAATCAGAGAAATTTGGAAAAGTGTGTTACTTCTATTATAAACTTAGACATAAGAGGACAAATTGCAAAAGTTTTTTAGATTTAAAGGTATCAAGGCATTTTGTTAACCTTTTTCTTAAATTCATTCGAGGTAACGTGCCCACTTTTCATGGTTGGATATAGTGCCAAAATTAGTAGAGCCAATTCCTTATAGTAATTGATAAGTAATCGAAGACCAAATTGTAGGAAATAGTTATGAGCATGAGCAATAGGGTTAAAGTCTAGGTTGAAAACATAAGAATTGCAATATTGTTGTTACATTTTTGCCAGTTTCAAAACTATTAGCTAGTTTACACTTTTCATTTTGATTATGGAAAAGTTTTTTTTTTTTTTTTGTTTTGTAACAACATGTATATTGATTTTGGCATTATATGCTATAGATTATGTATAATAAACTAATATCCCAATGTTGAACAACTTTTTACTTTAGTTGTGTGAAAAGTAAACGATATGGTTAATGGTTCTAATTATGATAAAATAGATAAAAAATCTTCCATATTATGGCATATGCATTAGGGACATTATGAATTTAATATATGTATAGATTGCATTAAGAGAAAACTCATTGCTAATATTAAGTGTAAGCTTAGCAGATGCAAAGATGTTGGGAACTAATTTATATTAACATTTGTGGACTATTTTCAGTTATTGCATACAGTGGATATAAACATTTTATCATCTTTATTGAAATCTTTTTTGTTTTTGGTTATCTGGAGTGAGAAGTTTGATTTTTTATAAATCTTAAAGGTTTTAAAAATCTATTATTGGATTTTTAAATGTAAACCAATTAATGTAGTCAAATCAGATAAGGGTGAAAAATATTGTGTTTTATTTGATGAAACTAGGTTGAATCCTATATTGTTTTGCTATATTGGATTATAAAGTTGATGCCTATTATACTATGCTTGAAATACTATAAGAGAATGAGGCAACCGAACATTTTTTAATATAGCACAATGTATGCTAAATAACTCCATATTATCAGAATTCATGTAAAGCGAAGCTTTCAAGACTGCAACATACATTCTAAATCAAGCTCCAAGCAAAACCAATTCTAAAAAATCGTTATAAATTGTTGTCAACCATGAAATCGAGTTTGAACCATTTTTCATATTTGAGGTTGTAAAGCAAAGGTAAGAGCTATAACTCGCAATCAATGAAACTTGATAAGAAACTTTCAGCAACTATTCTGTATTGGCTTAAGAGAATCTAAATTTTTGTTGTCCATCATATATTATTAGAATCATCAAGTTTGATTGTGTAATCTTTTAGAGGATGACTTAGTGAGAGTTTTGAGCTCCATAAAGTTATTCTCAAGAAAGAATGTGTTATTGTGATAGTCCCTTATATGACTTATCTGTTGGTGAAAAATACCATAAGCGAATACACCAACAGCTAATCCCAACAATCTCATTTCGAAGCCTAAGAACATGAATATAGTACTTATGTGTCTTCTGATTTTATTACTTTTTAAAAGATTGTTAGTGATTTTAACTCTCAAAGTTAGATAATTATCACACGGTATTAAATAGTATCTTTATTTTAAAATGATGCTTGAGATCTACTTAAATTACCACATTATCATAGACAATTGGTTGTAAATGGATTTTCAAGGCTAAAAAGGACTCCATAGGTCAAGTCAAAAGGTTTAAAGCCAAATTTATGGCTAATGGCTCTAAGCAAAGAAAATGAATTGATTATAAAGAAACATTCTTTCTTATTTCTATCAATAATTCTTTTAAAATTTTTATGGCATTGGTAGGTCATTTTGATTTAGAGATACAAACATCTAGACGAAATATCTTGAAGGCTTTGTAGTTATCATAATGAAATATATGGTTCATAAACTCAAAAAGTCCATTTATGGACATAAATGTCATTTAGTCTCTGATATTTGAAGTTTAATAAGATTATCAGTCTAAGTATAACATTGTTAATCAGTGCATATATTTTAAGATTAGTGGGAGCAACTACGTATTTCAAGTGCTCTATGTTGATGACATCTAGCTAGTAGTCAATGATACTTACTTATTATATAAGATAAAGTACATGTTATCATGTTGCTTCGAGATAAAGAATTTAAATGAAGCTTCATTTTGTTTTAAGTATTGAGACTCTTCATGATAAATTTAGATGCATACTTTGTTTGTCTTAGAAAACATACTTTGAGCATATGTTAAGTAGATTTAACATGCCTATTGTTCTCCTAGTAAGATGCATATCATGAAAGGTTGTGTATTCCTAAAATCTTAGTGTTTTTATAATGATAATAATAAAGCTCATATGTTGAATATTTCGAATGTTGCTATTGTGGGTAGAAATGTGTGCTCAAATCTATACACATTCTAATGTTGTTTATGTTGTAGGTGTAATTCGAAGATACTTGAGTGATCTTATGATAGAAAGTAATAAAACTGCAAAGAAAGTTTTTACATATCAATGACCTGACATTCTAGATCTAGTTAGAAATTTTGATGTTGATTTTTGCATTCTATCTCGATGATACAAAAAAAACTTTTTGTTTCATTTCATGTTAGCTCTTGAAAATTGTCAAACAAAGTCTGAAGATAACTACTGGAGCAACTATGCATACAACATAGAGGCTGAAGATGATAATTATGCAAAGAATAAAGCCTCAAATTATTCTGAACTAGACATTGAGGGTTTGAAAATGGAAGCATTTGCTAAAATTTTTGCAGAAAAAGCACAACTTGGTAAGAATGGTGAAATTTCTCAAGGATATTAAGAATTAAAATAGCTTGCTACATTTGGCTTTATTGAACAATTCACATGTATCACGGCAAAGTAATATAGGAAAACATAAACATTGAAAGAAACTTCATAAAGAGTAAGTATATATGATTCTCTTTCACTAGCTATTTAATGTAATCAAAATAATTAATTACTTTAAAATTCATTATTTATTTTTTGGGCAAATTACAAATTACTTATTAGTCAAGAAGTACATGTATTGTAATTTTATAATCAAGCCTTACTGATGATAATTTGCATTTCAAGTTGAATAGCTTTAATGCAAGTAAATTGGTTTCAAAAACTAAAAGGATATCCATAATAAATTGAATGATATTCTATAGTATTATTCTTTATCTAGAGCCACAAGATATGTAGTTTAATATTTTTATGTCACCTATCTTTTGTAATGCCATCTGACTTGACTTTAAATATTGTATTTTCACTAAAATCATGCACAAGCAATGGGTCACTCATTTTATTCTAATTCCTATGTTACATTTGAGCAACATACTTGACATCTCAATATTAATTCACACAATTTTTTTGTTATTCATTAAATAGAAATTATTGACTTGCCATATAACTGAGAGATTGAAAATCCAATAGGACAATATGTTTCTACTACTAACTGTTTTTTTTTTTTTTTGTAAACATATGTTTCTACTTTCTATTTTACATTATATGATATTTATCAAAATGATTTTAGTTATTGTATAGTGACATTAATGTGATAGGACAGTGAAATTGAAAGATAGATTATTTTCAATAGAATTAATTTTTGATTAAACGCATAATATGTCGACTAAACATATATAATCAATCAATATACCTTAAAGAATTTTGTTCAATGAGAGGGTTTGAATTCATTAATGAGAACTCAAGCTTTCTTCGACCTCTTAAGAATGCTTGGGTTGTTTTTAAGAATTAATTTTGATTTGTTTGTACTTTACATAATATTGACATTTGTTAGTTTTTGTTGCCAAATCTTGTATTACATTTTAATTATTTGAAATAGACTTTTTTATTACCTAACTTTAACTATGAACTGTATGTATCCTTTTAAATTGCATGCACATCTGTAACTTTTCATTTTTTTCTAAAAACTCACTTTACAAATATAAAGTATAAACCTCTAATGCTCTTACTGTTGTTAAATCTTATATTTTAATTTTATTCCTTAAGACATGAAGCTTTTTTGTTAGTCTAAATCAACCGTTAATGCTATATATCTTCACAGCTTACAAATTTTATGTTGTTAGCTCTAGCCTAAATTGTTTCTTAGGATAGAATCAACAAGTTTTTTTTATATATTTTTAGAATAAGTTTCAATTATAAGTACTTTTATCTTAAACCATATTTTTTTTCTCTAACCAGTAGTTATTGATGATATACGCTAAATATGTTAATATGCATAGAAAGAATCTCTTCTTTTTATTATTACTTGGTTTCTTTATTGTTGTGAAAAAAGATGATAGTAAGAAGTTAAAAAAGGAGGAAGATGGGTACAGAGATCAAAATAAATGTTTGGGGGTTGTTAGGAGTTTAAGTTAGTCAAAAGACATGATTATCTCTTTCTAAATTTTAATGCTTATCAAAATAAAAAAGAAAAGTGGAATAGGGACTGAAGAAGATAAAAACAAGTTGAGAATAAAATAGAAGATTATTTGTTATTCAAACACATGGTTTTGATAGTAAATAAGATAAAAGATGCAACCCAATGATAAATGCACCTATCTCTTTTTTTTAAAAAAATCATAGGATTCCTTTAATGTAATAATAAATTCAAAAGCTAATAAATATAATTGTAATATTAATTATAATCATATTAATCCTAATAGAGAAAGGAGTATCTTTGGATTACAATTAATAATACTTATTGTTACTGTAATTTCAAATCTAAATATGAAAATAATTCTAATTTATTAGTTGCTAAAAACTTAATAATAACCTCACATACAAGAGAACCTTTTATATATATATATATTTGGTATTGATGAGTGGAGTTAATTAAAGGAACAAATGAGAGATTGAAGGTATTTTGTTTTTAAGAAAAAAAGTGATTTATTATATATTTTCTTACTTATTAGGTAAGATCACTATCAACCCTAATTTTTTTTATGCTTATTACTGCTTGATTTGCAATGCTGGAATTATTTGTTTATAGCTTTGTTTAATCAAACAAGAAGCAAAACTTCAATTTGAATTCCTATAACCTGATATTTATATCAATTTTAATAACCGATTATTAAAGATTAATGCATCTTAGTTGATTATCACCAATCTTGTTTCATATAAATTTATTTTAATTCTTTATTATTGAAGATAACTTTAAATATTTTGATCCATTGACTCCACTTGACAAGGTGGCTCCACATTTTATTTTTTTAAAATATTGATTTGATTTTAGTAGCTAATATCAAGTTTTATTCACTTGAAACTTTAATCAAAGATATTCACAAGTTAAAGGATATAAATTGGATTTGTATGTTGCAAACAAGTGAGAAAACTAAATCATTCTACCAATATTATATTATTGGTTCTAGTTTAATTACTATTAGATAGGAGTCTCTTTACTTTTTTTTTCTTAGATTTTTTGACTAAATTTTATTTCCTTCTAATTAGTTAACCTAAGAGCTTTAATGTATACAATATAATATTTTTAGATAGGAAAATAGTTTGGGTTTTGTAAACATGGAAGCAATAGCTGAGGTTGATGATGAATGATCATCTATTCTTTTTTTCCCCTCATATCTCAACCTTATCCTTGACTTGTTATATCTCAAGGAGAGTTTAAAAGAAGGCAAACATTTTTCAACGTATCACAACATCTATATTACACTAAAATCATTCCTGAGATGCACCATAAACAAAAATGTTGCTTTTCTTTTTTATTGTTAATGTTATTGAATCTTATCTCATCTTATTATTCTTTTCTAAATCTTGCTTTAACGGGGACAATGCAACTTCCTTCTTTCAATATGGAATTTGGCTCGTGCATTCTCACAGTACCTCTAAGTGATCTAAATTGCCGTATTCTTTTCTTTAATCTTGTAGATGATGAATTTATAATTTATTTTTTCGAAGATTGTGAGTTTTCGAAACAAAAGTTGGAACACGATATTTGTGATCGGTATGATAACATTTGGACGAAAAAATATTACATTTCTTCAAAATATTGTTTGCTTACAATTTAGTTTAAAGGATAAGTTTTCGATTAATAACATTATCAAAAAGAATCAAAACTGTTTAACTTTACCATTCAACACAAAACATATTGGGTTGAATATTTGAAGAGATGTTGCTTGTTTATAAGATTTTCTCTCCAACATTGTGACAATGAGGTTCATATTTTGAAGTTTTTGGGTTTGATTCTTGTGAAAGGGAATGGGTTGAGGTGAAAAATATTGAAAATAATACAATTTTACTCACAAATAAAATGTTATAGCTCATGTTGCCCAACAGCTAAAGAATCTAATATAAAGAGAAACTCCATTTACTATAATCAATGTGAAGATAGAGACCTTTATGTTTATGACTTGGAAGATCAAAATGTTACAACATATTTACCTTGCCTTGTTGTCAATCATCGAGAATCATTTTATTGTTGGAGTATATTGCCAATGGCAGACAACTCATTATTGTCAACAATGAGATTTTTGGTCTTGGCTTCTGAAGATGGCATGTTTTTTTTTTTTTTTTATTTAAGCTGTTATTAACTTGGTAGGAAATGTGTTTTTAAGGATATAATTGTGGGCTTGAAGTATGGATCTTCATGCAGGTCATTGGGTTCATGCTAAAATTTTAAATTTTAAGTAGAAAATTCATCCTAAATCTAGAAAAACCCAAAAAAGTTTCAAATTCTTGAAAACTTGATAGAAATCCAAAAAAAAAAACCAACAGAAAACCCCAGCAAAAATCCCAGAAACTTAATAGAATATGAAATCAAACTTAGAAATTAAAACCCAAATTTAAAAAACCTAAAAGCAAATTAAATCAAACTCAGAACAAAATAAAATCAAGAACCCAAAAAAAAACTCAAAATTTGCTTGAATGATTCTTTTCCAAAATTAAAAAAATAGAAAACTAAAATCTTTGAAAAATTTTTTTACCCTCCTTTGTGCGTGGTTTTTATTTATTTATAGAGATCGAATCCCTTTAAATTTGAAAAATAAGTCAAATTAATTATGATTTTATTGTAATTTTATAATTTGTGATTTGATTTTAATTTTCTCTTTTACAAGGTTTGCGTGAATCAAGCCACAATCACTCATTTTCTTATTTCTCTTTTTTTTTTTTACTTTTGACTTTTTAAAAAAAACAAGTAAAATAAAAATAAATAAATAAATAAAATTCAATCAAATTAAAATTGAAAATTTTCTTATTGGGCCTGAAGCTTCCCGATCAAGCCCAATTTTATAGTCAAAGCTCATTTTCGATCTTAAAAAAAATTTGGATAAAATAGAATGTCTACAATTGCTCGTATTTACATAGTTTTTTGTGAAGTAAGAATTGCACAAAGATAAAAGACAACCATTTTGTTCAGGTTAAAAAGATAAAAAAAAAAAAAACCTTAAAATCCAAAGATTCACAATTTGAAAATTCAAAGGTTCATAAAATTCGAAAGATTTGCAAAACTCCATAACAAGAATTGAAAGATTCAAAGACTCCAAGATTAAAAAAAAAAAAAATTCATAATGATTTCAAATTTTCAAAGGTTTAAGATTTGTAAAGATTTTTAGATTCGCAAAAATTTCAAGTTTCACAAAGATTCCAAAAGTTTGTAAATGATTCAAGATTTTCAGAGAATCTAGATTCACAAAGATTTCAAGTTTCGCAAAGATTTCAATTTTGCAAAATTTTAAGTTTTGTAGGGATTCCAAATTTGCAAAGGTTTCAAATTCATAAAAAATTTTAGATTCGTAAGAATTTCCAAGTTTCGCAAAGGTTCCAGATTTGCAAAAGTTTTAAATTTAGCAAAGGTTCCAAATTGCAAATATTCTAGATTTGCAAAAATTTCAAGCTCCGTAGAAATTCTAATTTCGCAAATGTTTCATATATGCAAGAATTTAGAATCACAAGAATAGAAGATTCGCAAGGTTTTCAGATTTGTAAGATTGAAGATTCATAAGAAATACCATTTCACAAGAATTTTTCAAATTCAAAAGAGTTTTAGATTATCAAGAATTTTAAATTTGCAAGAATTTCAGTTTCACAATAATTTCAGTTTTGCAAGAATTTAAGTTTCACAAAAGTTTCAAAAATTCTCAAGAGATTCAGGCTCGCAAGAATTTGATAAAGTTTCAAATTGGCAAGAATTGATAGATTCACAAGGATTTCAAATTCACAAGAATTTTAGATTCGCAAGAAATAAAAAATTCACAAAACTTTTAGGTTCTCAAGAACTTCAGATGGAAGATTCACCAAAACTTCACATTCGCAAGAATTTTTAATTTGTAAAGATTCACAAACTGTATTTCACAAATAAGATTCAAAGATTTGCATTCAAAAGATTTAAAATTTCATAAAAAAAATTCATTGATTCACATTAAAGATTTCAAGGTCCATAGTTAGAATTCAAAGATTCTCATTCAAAAGGTTTAGGGTTTCACATCCAAAAGCTAAAGATTTTTCCTTGAAAATTTAAAAATTCACATCCAAAATTTCAAAATTTCACATTAAAAAAAATTTTAAAAATTAACATTTAAAAGTTAAAGATTTTTATTCAAAAAGTTTAAAGATTCACATCCAAAGATTTCAAAGATTCACATTCAAAAAATTAAAGATTCACATCCAAAGTTTTAAAAGGTTTTTGCTTTTCAAAATTTTTATAGCTTCACACCTAAAGATTCTCATTTGAAAAAAAAATTTTAGCATCCATAATTTCAAAGATTCTTATTTGAAAAGCTCTTTTAAACAAAAGCTATATATTTAAAAAGTTTGAAAAGTTTTTCTTATAAAAAGAAAAATCTTATCATGAAAGATAAAAAAAGAAAAATCTTATCATGAAAGATAAAAAAAAAAATCTTATCATGAAAGATCTTTCTCATTCGAGGATTTAAAAGTAAAAAATTTTCTCCAATCAGAGTCAAATTTTGCATGCAATAAATGTCAATGCAAATGTTTTTTACATGTTGTAAATGTAACAATATAGATTCTCACTAAATGATGCAAATGCATGTCTTAAACAATAGTGGAAATGGCATACTATAATTCAAGTGTTCTTCATATGATACAAATGCATGCCCTAAGCATGATGCAAATGTAATTATCAAATATTTAAATACAATGTAAACACAATATATGTAATGCAAATATCACTAAATCAATGCCATGAAATTCCAATTGTGGTATTTTAAGACTCCACCATCTCATATATTCTTTCTCAGTTTCTCAGCATTAACAATTTCAGAATAAATTTTATCAACTGATCTGTCTCATTTTCTCATCTAGTCATAATTTACAGATTATGTTAACCAATTCATCATTTGTATTAATTACTGGGTTACCTCATTTGTCCTTTTCAAATCATTTTTTCAAGCTTCAACCATTTTTGTCATCTGGGATTTTTTTCAAAAGAATAAAAAAAATCTTTTACAGATATTATCATTCACTTATTTATCATCATTCTAATTCATAACAAATATGATACAGTTTCTCAATTCATTCAAAGGATGTAAACTTAGTAAAAAAACAAGGAAAATGAGTATATATTATCGCATTGAAATCTGGTAAAGAACAAAGCAAAATATTGTGGCTATTTAAATGGGATATTAATATCCAAAATAATGATTGTTTAGAAAATCTTGAACTCTAACTCAAAATTCTTTCTCAAAAACATATTCTATCAATATTCTCAATCTTTAAACCAATCATCATCCATATTTCTAGAATCTTTCGACGAAGCTATTTTCCTGAGTTTTTATTTTATTTTTTTTACTTAAACTGTCATTTCTTGCTTTTAGTTTAAGTTTTTTTTTTTTTTATCTTTCTTCTCATCAAAATCCCAAACAATCTAATGAAAAATCTACATCAATTAAATTCATGATTTTTCAATTCGAGTATTCATATTCAATTAAAATAGACTTTTCAAAAGATGTAACGTAGGCTAAGGTAAATGATCATGAAAGAAATGGATAAAATAAGCCTAAAATGTATTTGAAGAGTAATCAAACAAAGGATAATTTCTTTCCATGTATAGCATTTTAACATTTTGCCCTATTAATTTCTTTTTCTTGTTCTTTTTTTTTTTTTTGCTTATTTGCTTTTTTTCTCATCTTTTTTTTTGTGCTTTTCGTCATTTTTTTAGAAAGATTTAAGCATAAAAGGGTTTTGCTCCTGAAATCATTAAGGATCTCTACTTTTCAAGCTTCTCAAACTTTGCCCCTCGTGTGAGGTGAGACTTGGTTAAGGTTCCTTGAAAGAAAATTTTAACAGGCTTAAATGAGGAAGCAAAGGATAATTTTATTCTTTTTGTTAAGGGTAAAGAATGAATTATTTCAAAAATCATGTATTGCATCACTTTCACATCTCAATAAATGAAATTCTTCACCAAATTTATCTTTTTTTATTCAATAGTCCTAATAAATCAACAACCTTAATTTATCAATCATATCATCATCATGAATGATATTTTAAAAAATCGAATCTTGAATTATTATTATGATTATCTGAATATTCAGTATTGGAATTAAATAATGAACAAGGGAAAGATATGAGAAGGTAAAAGTATATAACGGTGATTCACACAAAAAAAAATCATGAAAATGCATAATATTTGCCACTTTTATTAAAATGATGAAAAATAAAATGAAATTCAAGTATAATAAAAAAAGTCCATCATTTTAAAAAATCTTAAAAAGACAAGGAGTTCCAATAAGCTTTCTTAAAATTATACCTCTGGTGATCAGGCAAAGGGCCTTTGTAAACATTCAGTTCTCATGATTCATTGAAGCTCATAAAGCTAACTCGAATCAAACTTTGCATTTTATACTTGAAAATAGGGCAGGTTTCTATAAAGTAACCCACATTTGCATTATGATAATCACTTATGACATTAACATTGTATCATTTGGGATATGGTAGCTTTAATGGTTTCAAAAGAATTAAGGATACCAAGTCATTCTTGTCCAAATTTAGGAATAGTTCAGTATAGGTTATAAGGATAGGATCAATGCAAGCTTTCTCTTGGTTGCCCTTGGATCTTTCTAAATCACTCGCTTGACTATTAGACCTTGAAATTGATATAGTGACAAGATTAGGCCTATATACAGGTGCTTGAAAGGCTAGTTGATAAGAGCTTAGGTAGATGTTATTCATGTTGGGTAATGAGGCTGGTAAAAAAGTTGTGTAATATTATTGATTGAAGAGTACCAAACAAAATAAATAGGTGGTACATATGGAGTCTAACCTCTAAATTGTTGTATTTTAAAACTCATCGCTTAGGCTTCGACTTCTTTTTTCTTAGGCATCTCACCTTTCTTGATACTGTTGGCCTTTTTTTCTTCAAGCTTACCACTATTGATAGCATTTTTAATAATTTTTTCTGAGATCACCACATCAGTAAAACTTTTTATTGCATTTCCTATCATTTTTTTCATAATATGGTGCATTCAAAGAGTTAATGAATAGTATTATCATTGTCTTTTCAGACAAAAGAGGTTGAACTTGATAAGCCATATCGCTCCACCGTTGGGCATATTTTTTGGAGAACTCTATTGTACTCTTTTTTGTGCTTTGTAAAAAAAAAATGTTCATGAGCCATATCTATAATATGATGACATTGATTGATGAAGAAGCAAGTTAAATCCTTCTATGATCGAGTATGAATCTTGTCCAACTAGACATATCACTTTACAATAGACCCAATTAAACTGTCTTGGAATACATGTATGAGTAACCTCTCATTACTAGCGTAGGTTGTCATTTTACGATAGTACATCATAACATGTGTGATGAGATATTTGGTACCATCAAATTTCATAAACTTAAGTACTTTAAGCTTTGGAGGTATCCTCATATTTGGTACCCCAGCAACATCTATAGAACTGTAAAAATCAATGCCTTCCACAGCTCACAGTCTTTCATCAAGAATGTTCATCATGTAATCAATTTTAGAATTCTTCATACTTTCAATGGCTTTCAATTTCAACTTCTTATTCTCTTTAAGGTCATTTAAGTTGGGGATCAGGACTAGCTTTACCACCTTTTCAATAAAGATAGGATTAGCAAAACTTTGAAATTGCCCTTAAATTGGTGCATATGGCATTCCTATATAAGTATACCCTATAGGAAATGTGAATTGTTTTGATGAAATGCCTTAAGTGGAACAAGCCTGAGGTGGGCCATGACTAGGAGGATATAGAGGATCAATAATATCTTGCAATGGATGGTTATTAGGTTTAGCATCTTCTTTTATAGTTTTTCTTTTATTCAACTTGGCTAATTCTTCAAGGATTTTGTTCAACTCCCTTTTGATTTCTTCTTCAGCCTTTTCTAACTTCTCAATGTGGCTTGCATTTTCTTACTTCATTTTGACTTGAGCTCAGGTGTTATACTGGCGGTGAGTTAGTTGAGTTATCCTTGAATCTTGATTTACCACAATTAGGGTACATATTTAGAGTGATGTTTATAGAACTATCTAATTATAATGAAATTGAATACAAAAATGCATGAATGCAATAAGGAAGATTTAATGACGTAAATGCATACATATATAATAAAAGAAAATGGTTAATAAACATAATATATGCAAAAAATAATATATACAAAAAACAACATAAAGGGTTAGCATGCAAATACAAAGAAAATACATAAATTTACAAACATAATAAATGTCTCATCATATATCCTATTTAGGATTTTCTAACACAAGGGAAGGCATGGCTTTAACTTAGGTTCGAACCCTTAAGGTTCATTTACATACTAGGTTCAAAGATTTGACAATCTAAGAGTTTTCAAATTATTTTTTACATCATTATCTATTATAGACTAATAAGGCATCTCAATTTTCATCCATTATAGGCTACAAGTGAAAATGATTCAATTTGAATAGGAGTTTTTCACTAGCTCATGCAAAAACATGAAATCTTGCAAAGGCGTAAGTACTTTATTCCTCCCTCTTAGGGGACAGAACTTAGTGTAGAACTCATGTTATGCATGTGTATGTGAATGACAGATATATACAATGAATAAATAAATAAATAAATACAAATAAGAAAAAAAATCTCAAATTTATTAGGTAAGGCTTAGATAACAAGAAATTATTTATTTGTTTGACTCTCGATTTCTCCAGTGGAGTTACCAAATTGTCATAACGTATAAATCCGTGGACTTACCGCTAGACATAGATTAAAGAAATCATCACCAATCTTTTTTAATTTAGGTGTGATTGATCACCTAATTAAATATGTTCTTTAAAGATGAGTCTTAAGATTGACTTAGGTATCTTTAAATAGTAAATTACAATCCACAAAACTAGATTTTAGGTTTGAAAGTGCGGTTATATATGAGAAAGGTTATAGCACCTTCATAGTGCCCATCCAAAAATTGGTACTAGTTTGATTTCAAATTATTCAAGTCTCAACTATATTTATGATTTATCAAAAATTTAATATTAAAAATTAATCTTAAAATTGCTCCAATAATTTAGTAATAATTTAAGATAATTCTCTCATCTTAAAAGTATTCATGGAGACTGATGTTTTATTTTAAAGAGTCTCTGTCATTGGATTCATTTGATTTTCTTATAAAAACTTTTATTTATGAAAATGAGGTTTAAAACTTTGGTATTTAAAAATTATTATTCAAATTTTTTAATATGTTGGTAAAATTTAAAAAAGATCTTCACACATAAGAATTTACATCAATATTGCTATTTACAACACTTTTAGTAATTTTATTATCGAAGATTCAAAAATTTAATTTTAAAAAAATAATTTATTTTCAAAAATATCATCTAATATATTAGTAAGATTTTTTTTTCAAAAAATATCTTTCAATCTATTTTTTTATTTTTTATCAAATGATTTACTTATTAGGTTTTTTAATATCGATCTTGTTAAAATATTGAAACCACCTCCTTATATAGTATAAGGTGAGTAACCGCACTTCAATATCAAAAATAATAATAATAATAATAAAAAACCAATAAAACATAATATGTTATTATTTTTTTTATAAAGTACATAAATGAATATAGTTCTCTTTTCTTCTTTTTCCTATAAAACATCATCTCATTTGAAAGTTTGAAAGGAAAGATTTCACCGTAAAATATGCTCTATGAAAAAAATCTTAAAAATTAATTAAAAATTTCCTTATTAAAAATCTCATGTTACACGTTTCACAAGTTGAAGAGAAAATATTTTAATTTTAAAATAATACTACTGATAGGTACAATTTATTATATCTCATTAAATTATTTTTTTTAAAATTAATAAAAATTTTAACGTACAAAGATGAATTTTAATAAAGGAAGCTCTTATAGATCAATTGGTTATTGCACGCGTTTAGTAAGCGGGATGTCTTGAATTTGACTCGTTGATTCTGATCGATACTGTTTTTTTAATTCAATAAGTCTTTCTCTTTAAAACATTTACAATCTCAATCTTACCATCCAACAACAAAAGAATCATGTAAAACATTTAATATATATATATATATATATTTTTTTTTTTTGTTTAATCCTTAACGTGCATTCTCTTCTTCTTCTTCATGCCAATCCCATATCCATTCCAAGAAAATGATTCTTGCCCACCAAACTTCCCCTCTTTTTCTCCAGAAATTCCTTCCCAAAACTGCTTCTAAGTTAAGGTGTATGCCCAAGAAATTCACTGTTTCTGCTTCCCTTAACACCATAGCTGCTGCTGCTGCCTCTGGCTCTGGTGCCACTGTCCATGGGACAGTCACTTCTTCTATTACCCAAGTGGCTGTTATTGCCTTTGCTATTGCCTCTGGAGCTTGTCTCTCCACTAAGGTTGACTTTTTATGGCCTAAAGTGGAGGAGCAACAAGGTGCCTTTCTGTTACATTTTTTTTTTTGGAACTTCTCTTTTGTCGGTTTTTGCCTCATTTTGCGCTTTTCTAATTTAGATGGAAATAATAATGTTTTGTTACATTCAATTTTAGGCAACCCACTAGGAGTTATTTTTGCAATTCTAGATTAGGGGAAATACTAGATGTGTGCTTTGTTCACGACTGGCTATTAAGATCCTCCTCATAATCTCATACTATGTTATCTTTTTCGTTTTAAATGTAATTCATGTTTTCGAGCCTGTTTCTTGGTGTATAGTTTTTTTGGATGTTCATTTTATTTTGCAGGCACTGCTTTTCAGTTTTCTAATTCTTACAATTGCGCATAGAACTACAAAGCTTTTACAATTGGCATGTAAGAATGTCTTTCTTAGTGGAAGCTCTCTCTCTCACGCACATGTATTTACGTATTTTGAGCTAAAAGACTCTGCTTTTGATCCCAAAATTATGGAATAATAGTTAAGCATAATGAAAAGGATATAGTTTTCATTAGAAACCTTGTGTTCCTCCCTGTTACATCAATTATTAATTCTTGATGTTAGCTCATTAGCAAGAGCACGACTATAATTTATGCTCTTTATAGTTTATAATGACAACCTGCTGCTTGCTTTGCCTAATCAATAATCCATTCACTGTCGACTTACTGAATCATGTTCTTGATGTTTTCTGCTCTCAAATTTCAAGTTAACAATGTCAATCTATGTGTGCAGGTTCTTTTACAGCGGAAGGAATAGATGTGACTGGCTATCCTATATTTAACGAGGCAAAGGTTTGCCATCTCTACTTGGCTTGTAAGTTGGATGTAGTCCTCTTCTGCCACTAAAACACTGAATTTGTGAAGGTAGGTGCAAAAAGCTATTGCATTTGCAAAAAGAGCTCACAGTAGGCAGTTGAGGAAAACAGGAGAGCCGTATTTATCACATTGCATTCACACGGGAAGAATCTTAGCTATGTTGGTTCCATCAAGTGGCCTACGTTCATGAAACTGTATAGTTATTAAGTTTGTTGCATTGTGCTGTGTCTATATACTTTGTTCTTCTGATAATTTTTCAACAACTTACTAGTATTTTTTTTCTGTGGGTGCTCCTCAAGTACATAAATTGCATGTAGGTTACACTTTTTTATTCCTTCAGCATATTATGCTGTTTGACTCCTATATTGACCTAGTGTTTTTCCATTTTTAATCTGTCTCATACTTCTAGACCAGTGCAATATGACTATTTCTATCTTTCATAGAAGTTAGTGAGCCATTGTGATAGTATGCAGGTACAAGGATAATTGCCATATAATATGGTAGGAAAACATCTTAGAGTAAAAGCAATAGACATTTTGATGTTTTAGAGTGTAACTGTAGCCATTTTAATGTCTTGATTGTAATGGTTAATAGTTTGTTCTTATGATAAAAATGTTTACATGGGTAGATAGTTAACTGAACTCAATTCTTGATGGTCTGGAAACTGGGTTCATTCTTTCACTTTCTTGTAATATTATGCTGAGTCAATTGCATTCTTTCTTCTTATTACCAAAAAAGTTAGCCCTCAAAAGTGCCAAGGTTGCCCAAAAACTTGCTTCACTTTCAGTTAATTCCCTAACTAAGGTCCTAAAGTTTGGTGCAGGCTATTGACACAGTTGTGGCTGGGATACTACATGATGTGGTTGATGATATATGTGAAAGTTTGCTCAGCACAGAAGCAGAGTTTGGTGATGAGGTGGTCAGGTCAGTAGCTAGTGTTTCTAGATTAAGTTATATAAATCAGGCAGAGTCTTCATTTTAATTGGTTCTGTCTGTAGAGTCCTCATCCTTAAATCTTGGTTTTTCATTAAAAAAATATTTGTAAGCAGAAAGCTTACCGGCATTTTATTTAACTGGTATTGTAGCCCTTTCAGGAGGATGGATTTTTTCTTTCTCCTTTTCCTGCGTTAGTGATTAGTGATGTGCTTGGTCTAGCGAAAGCTAACTCCAGTTGTGTAATCCACAGTTGGTTGTTTGGGCATGTTTTAAAATGTAATAGAAAAAAATAAAGTAGAAAGAACAGAACAAGTAAAGAAAATAAGTTTCATGTTGATGGAAATAGCATGTAATTTCTTTTTTTAAATAAAATATTCTTTTATTGAGCTGGAAAAGGTCCAGCAACTCTGCAGCTATAAGTCATCTTGCATTGAAGAATGAAGTTTTGGAAAATTATTTCATTTCTGGAATTGGAGATGGTATTCACGAGAAATTCCTAGTATGTGTAATTCAACTCATTCACCATATTTAAAACTCCAGAAAACATAAACATCACTAAGGCATGTTTATCTTCCTATCAAATTTTTTATTTCAATTTCGAACTATGGAGAAATATCTAGAAACAACTTATGATTTAGGTTTTGAAAGTAATCATTATTTATATCTTTTCCCTTATTAAAAGCAAGAAAAAGACAGAAAGGGTTTTCCTTCTGATATCTATTATGGTGTGTCTGGGAAAAATATTATCTCATCAAGTGATGGCAATGATAGGGAAACCATAATGATGTTGCTGTCAGAAGTAGAAAGTTTGAATTATAAAGTCTTGCCCTTTCTTCTTATTGGTTTTCTTGCCACCTTAGTGTCATGTTTGCCATCTTTTGTGTTGTTACCCTTGTTAGCATGCTAGAATGCCTGTTTATTACAATATTTTTTTACATTGTCATGATCGTGCTCGAGTTTTGGATCCTCTGATAGTGATATTTAATCACTCCCACTATATTTATGTTGTCATGTGACTCATCTAATATATTGTTTTGTAGTTTCTACAGAAACATCGCAGGATAAATGTTAACCAGAGTACCCTTGGTTATGAAGAGGTGCATGGTTAGATAATTTACATGCAACAAAAAATGTAGTGTGGTTGATGTAATTTAGAAACTGATTTGTAAGCTAAACAATAGGTGAAACTTCATGATTTATATGGGTACACATTACATAGACTAAGCTAAATATCAATTGTATGGTTCCTTATGATATAACTAAATAGCATATTCAATGTATGATTAATTCTTTTTAGTGCTACTGGTTGGGAGGTCAGTTGTAATGGTTTTGAGCGCATTCTCTGACATGCAGTGAATGTTTAAATCTGTATTGTTTTACACTTAAAATGGATTGGTCAAGAAGTTATTTTAATATGTAAAGGAAAGGGAAAACAGAACTGTAGAAAATGCATCTTGCTGGGATGGAAGTGATAGTAGTTACAAGTCACTGTGATATCATATGAGGGTCTTGATAGCAATTGTGTTGATTCTTTCCTAAGGGCATGTCAAGTTCTATAGTTCAAAGCACTCTTCTTGTTCTTGTGGTCATCTTCAAGATTTATCTCAATGCATATGTGTGGTGAGAATGACATGTTCTCAAAGAACTGCATGGGTGGGACACTGTAATATAGGGGGATAGATAAATAAATTAATTAGGTTTGGTTGTAAGTATGTGAACAGTGATTAGCGGCTGTTGTGTTCTAATTTCACATTCTTTTCTTTTACTTTTAAGGCAAATAATCTGTGAGTCATGCTCTTGGGAATGGTTGATGATCCCCGTGTGGTGCTTATCAAGCTGGCAGACTATCTTCACAATATGAGAACCATGTAATGCCTCTCAAAATTTATTTATTAGATTATTATATATGCAGAAAACAGATTTCTGTTTGTTTTTCTATTTCATAATTCATTGGATCGACAACCAAGGCTTGGCCTAGCTGTTATGATCCCTCCATAAGAGGATCAAGGTCCAAGGTTTGGATTCATTATCCCCCTTGGACTTTCTTGTGTATATCACATAACTAATTCATTGAAATGGAAAAAATTATTAATCCATTTATTTTATCTTTTAAATTCTAAATTTCTAAACCCTTTAGGAATCTTGCATTATCGACATACTGTATTTCTCCATCCATTGAACATATGTATAAGGACAGATTGCTTCAAAGTGTGTCAAGCTCTGAGAAATTTATAACAAAATCCATGGTGCTATAATTCTTAAAATTTATGGTTCAATGGTTTGAAGGTTAAACTTTATGGTATTGATGTATGAATTGCACTCAAAGGTGTGATCATTCTTTACGGTTATGCCCTGCCCCTCGCTAAGGCTTAGGCTGTTGCACAAGAAACCTTACTTTTTTGGTGTTCCCTAGCTTCTAGATTGGGTCTGCGGGCACTGAAAGCAGAGCTGAAAGATCTTTGCTTCGTCTGTTCTTCAGGTAAAGGAGTGTGTTTTCGAGGTCACTGGAAGTTGCAATAGCATATATCATAACATCATGAAATAATATTAGTTTGTACTTGATGATTTTATGCTACATATGTCGTTTTACTCTATTTAGTTCATGTTAGTTTGAGTATTAACTCTATTCTGATTGGGACAACATATTTCATTTAGGCACCTTGTATCCATTGAGTTTGTAATAGTTATTTTTAAGTGGTATTATAGTTAAGTTTAGGCTGTATTTTGTCTTCTCAACTAATTGCCAATAGGATTTAGGTTGGATGTTTAATACGATATTAGAGCTTTTCGTAGTGTTATACTCATAATCCCTAAATGCTAGAGCAATTGTTCTCTTTCTCTCTCTGTCTTTTTTTTTTTTTTTCAAAATTGTGTAGCTAAACTAATTTATCTGAAAGTGGGACACACATTGTGCACGAGTTTTTAAATTGGGACATCAATCATGGAATTTTCACCTGATTTGTTCAATGAGAAATATATTTCTCTTTTTCCAAATGTAGCCAAAAAAAATTAATACTTAAAATCTGGTTCCTAACACTTACGGTTTAAGGTCAGTTAGAGTATGGGTTCTATGTTCATAATCGGGCTTTGCTATATGAAACTGTGGTTACAAAGTTCTTGATAGCTATGCATCAGATACCTTTTATCACCTTTTAGATTCATGCGGGAACAACAATATTTTGCATTGACTTTTAGGTCCATGCTATCTGCACACTTTGGATGAATTTGCCATTAAGCATATAAATATTGCATATAGCATGTTTAAGATGGTCAAAGATATAGAATGAGAAAAAAAGGGACAAGCTTTGATTATGTTTGAACCGTATGCCATAGTGTTATGGTAATCAATGTCATGACTTAAAATTCTTTTCTGACAGATAGAATAGCTTCTTTTTCTTTTGCTCAGCAGGTATTATAGCTTCTAACTAAAAATGTGAATCCTTTTGGATTATGTATATCAAATAAATTTTGTAACCACATTTGTTTCAATTTTGAGGGCACTGGTGCAGCCTCAAATATTTAGGAAGCTACGAGCTTATCTGACCTCAATGTGGAACCCCAGAAATAAAGGAGCATATCCCAGACGAATATCTGCAAAAGCCAGGGGGTCCTCTGTACAGGAAAACAATTCGGCGCATGAAGATGAAGCTTCTATGAGTGATGAAGATATTACTACCATAAAGGTAAGTATATAGGACAAATGGTGCTGTGTCTATATTCTAGTTATATTCTTTTTGGTTGGTTTAAGGCTTGCTTTGATGTATTAGGATTTTGCCAATTTTAATGACTACTTGCTAATATCGGAAAGTTTTAATGCATAATGTTGAGAAATCCTGTCTTCCTGCCGGAAAATTAACAAAGGATGAAAATTTCAGGAAGACAGGTTGCTTCAGCCTTCCTTTAATAGACTAAATAAAAGTTTTCTTCCTAGTGAACCTTGGATAGTGTTAATAAAAAAATCACCTGATATGCTGTCATTGGGCACCTTCAACACATGATCTTGGAAGATGTCTCAACTTACATTGTAATTATATAGGAGTGCATATTGACCACCGAACAACATAGCTTGCTTCAATTCTTTAGTAAAAGACATTTGGTCGATGAATGTAGTGCAAGAGCTTTATTCTGTTGTCATGAATTTCTATCCAAACTAGCATGTCAAATACCATGTGATGGTTGCGATCTGTAGTTACTGTTATTTTCGGTCAGATTGCTCTGGTTGTGCTTTACTGCATATTTTGAAGTGGTTCATGCTCTTCCTTGACTATTTTTGAAACCGTTTGTTTCTTCAAATAAAATTCGAGGAGCAAATTGGCTTTCATGCTTTAGCCTTCTTGAAAATAATAGGACAATAATGAAAGAAATTCCAAGTTAAAAAAGTCATAACTGAGTAGGATCCACCCCCTACTCTCATTATATTATATTATGAAATTAGATTAGTTTTGAGGAATTTTCCTTTTCAAAAGAGTACCAAACAGTCTTTATTAGTTTATAGTATATTATATTATGAAATAAGATTAGTTTTGAGGAATTTTCCTTTTCAAAAGAGTACCAGACAGTCTTAATTTCCTATCAGTTAGATGCACTGATTAGCTCTAAATATAATTCCAGCGTTTTTAATCCATGTAATAATAATTGTGGCAACATATGTGCACATATCTGGAAGTTTGTATGCTGAAGAACAAAAGGGTTAGAGGTTTTTGGGTCCGTAGGTAGACAAACAAGTTTTAAATGTAGCATTCAACAGAAACCTTAAATTTGAGTAATTAGTTCCAGTTGTTTTATATATGCAGGATCTTTTGGATGCAGTGGTTCATTTTGACATCTTATTGGATCGGAGAAAACATACCAATTTTCTTGATAATCTTGGAAGAAGTTCGGAGATGGAACCAAAACTGAAGGTTGTGCAGGATGCTGGAATTGTGCTGGTATCTCTTGTTTGCAAGGAGGCACTTGAGAGGGAGCCATTCATATCAATTTCGTATGTTTTGCTCACTTATAATCAGTTGCTGCTGCTTATTTCTATTAAAACTATTTTGGTTTGATTTATTAGTTTTAACTCCTGTACTTGTAAGAGCAACTATTGTTAGTTTGGTCACATCTTGTAGGTGCTTTCTCATCCTCTCCTCTTTTGCAGTGCAGTTATGTTCCAGGGATGGAGGTTACTTTATCTAGCTGATTAAAATGTTTGTACTTTGTATGGTATCTACAGCAAGGTATGAGTAACAATTAATGTATGTGTATCAACTTTTGGATGCTTTGCTTCTTAGCTGTAAAATATTATAATTGTGCTTGTTGTTAGAGCCAAATGCAGTCAAAGCCCCTTCCTTTGCCATTGTTCAAAATTCTTCTTGTTCTCCATGCATAATTAACAGTACTGTGAAGGTATACGACAGTGATTATTTTGTAACTGCAGCTCGCAGCTGTTGTAGAGTTAATTTCACCACATGTTTCAAAGAGATATCTAAGAATCAACCATGAACTCGAATTCTAATGTACGGCTGAAAATTTATCAACATGCCAGATCCATATAAGAGATTTTCTGTACTGAAAATCCTTTTGTTGCATTGTATCCTTGAAGCATTTAACTTAGACTTTTAGAAGACGCAATATCAGTCATGCCGAAATTAAAATGTGATTCTAAAATCTTTTAGTAAAAAATGAGCAAGCAAGCTGACCTTTATTTTGTTGGGAAAGCCTTTACAATGTCCTGCTGATAATGAAGTTCTTGTTCTTGTCTGTAGATGAAAAGGAAAGATGTTGGCATCAATAAAATATATGATGCATGTGCACTGAGGGTAGTTTTTGGAGACAAGAGCGGAACCCTAAATGGTCCTGCAGTTTAATGTTGCTACAGTCTTCTCAACATTGTATGCAGGTATTTCAAAGTGTTTCTTCTATTCATTTCATAGATCTTCTCAATCTTTAGCATGGATTTTTGGAATTACTTTTAGTTGATGCATCGTATTTTATAGAAAAGTATGTGTAGTAGAAGAAACGAAAATAGATGTTTTTACTTTCTTTATAGGTTTATTTTTGTGGATAATTTCTTTGGCCTGTGGTAGCCTTATTTAATAGGAATGTATAAGTTCTCAATTTTACCAGAATTCATAAAGCCATACTTCTCAAACATGCTCAATTTCCTTTTTAAAAGAAACTATTATGAGTCACATCACCCATCTTTCTTTGCAGGCTTTGGACTCGAATTGACGGTGAATTTGATGATTTCATTGTTAACCCAAAGTCCAGTGGCTATCAGGTAATATTTTGCAATTATTCATTGATTTATTGCAGAAATGGTATATCAACATTCGTCCTGCAAATATAGGCCAAACATGCATATAACATGCTGCATCATATATGGCCAGCTAATATGTAATAAGTTTCTACCTTTGAATATTCCACTCTCGACAGTAGGTGGAAAATTATTTGTGAGAACTAATATCTTTTTGACTAAATCTCTTAAAGTGAGTTTTAAGAACATTTGAAAGTTTGTGATCTGGATGGTTTGTTAATATCAATTTTGCACCAGAAATCCAATGTAAAAGTTTAAAATAGATCATTAACTGTATTAAGCTGCATTAACTGTTTAGAATACCTATGTGGTTCTTTGAATTTTTAGCGTCCTCCATACTTCTTTGGCAAAGTACCGCATCAAATTTCCCGACTTAGTGAGACTTTGCTCTAAATAATGGATCTTTTATTGTACATGTTATGAAATTGGCTGAATAGGTTTCTACCATGAGAGTTCAAATAAACCGGCAGGTAATGCTGGAAGAAGCTGTTCACTTACTGGAGTTTTAAATATCAAACTTTGCTGTTATTAATTAATTTCAAAAAGTTCTAAATGTAATAATTAATTTAAAAAACTAATAAATGTAATTGTTATGTTAATCATAATTATATTAATCCTAATAAGAAAAGGAATATCTTTAGCTTACAATTAATAAAGCTCAGACAGATGTGAGTTGATTCCCATCTTTCAAAGGCCTTCTGAATCTACGGATTTGGAGGCTGGGACAAAAACTAGAGTATATATGTTAGAACTCCTTATATTACCGTAGGTTTACAAGTAATTAATTGTTATAACTCAGTAAATTACCGTAGGTAATTGTTGGTAAGCATCACAAGTAGACACTAGAGTAGATACTATGAATAGGAGGCTAACCTTGTTAGCTCATAAGTCAGTTGACGACAGATAAGGAAAGGGGGATTCTCTTTCAACTAGAGGAGCTGGCTAGAAACAAGGGTGTTATACTTATTTCTACAGTAATTACAAATTTAAATCCAAAAAGAATTCTAATTAGCTGTCAAAATTCCAATAATAACCTCACATACTTACATAATCTTTTATATATATATATATATATATTAATAATACTTACTGCTACTGCTTTATTATTATATTGATGAGTGGAATTAATTAAGAGAGCAAAGGAGACATCGACGCTATTCTATTTTTAAGAAGAAAAGCTATTTATTATATATCTTTTTATTTATTAGGTATGATCACTATCAACCTTTTTTTTTTTTTTTGTGCTTGATTTACAATGTTGGGAAGTGGAATTAATGTTATTCTTCTTTTCATCTCAATTGATAAAAGAAGAAAACAAAACTTATATCTTGTTTTTATGTTTCTTTAGAAGCTTATGCTTGGTATAGTTTTGGGTTTTGGATTACGTTTAGGGTTTAGAGTTTATGGTTTTTAGGGTTAAGCTTTTAGGGCTTTTTTGTTAATTTCTCAGTTTTTGTAAATGTCACAGTAACTATGGAAAACAAAGATTTGATACCATTCGAAGAGCATCAAGTGGACAAACCTTGCCAATTGGGTTATATGAACATGGAAGCAATAGTTGAGGTTGATAATGAACGACCGCCGTATTCTCTTCCTCCCCACATATCTCAACCTTACCCTTGGCTTGTTATATCTCATGGAGAGTTTGATCAAAGGCAAACCTTCTTCAGCATATCACAATATCAGTATTACACTAAAATCATTCCTGAGATGCGTAATAAACAAGTATGTTGCTCTTCTTTTGGATGGTTAGTGTTATTAGATCTTGTCTCATTTGATTGTTCTCTTTTAAATCTCATTTCGATGAAGACAATTCAACTTCCTCCTTTTAATATGAAATTCGATACGTGCATTCTCACGGCACTTCCAAGTGATCCAAATTGTCGCATCCTTTTCTTCAATCTCGTAGAGGATGAATTTATATTTTGTTCTCCTGATGATTGTGAATTTTCAAAACAAAAGTTGGAAGACGATGATGTGATTAGTGTGACAACATTTGGAGGAAAGACTTATTGCATTTCTTCAGAATATTGTTTGCTTACAATTGAGTTTGAAGGATCAAGTCTTCGATTTACAAAATTAACTGTCCAAAAAACAGAATCCAAACTGTTTAATTTTACCATTCAACACAAAAACTATTTGGTTGAGTTTTTGGAGAGATGCTACTTGTTTGTAAGATTTACTCTCCAAGATTGTGTGAATGGGCTTCATATTTTGAAGTTTTTAGGTTTGATTTCTATAAAAGGGAATGGATTGAAGTGAAAAGCATTGGAAATAATGCAATTTTCCTCACAGATCAATGTTACGGCTCATGTTCCTCAGTAGCTGAAGAATCTGATATAAGAAGAAACTCCATTTACTATACTCAATATGAAGATAGAAACCTTTATGTCTATGATTTGGAAGATCGAAGTGTTACAACATCTTTGCCTTGTCCCATAGTCAGTCGTCGAAAATCATCTTATTATTGGAGTATGTTACCAATGACAAATAACTCTTAAGATTTAATTTTTCTTTTTAGAAAAAAAATTGTTATGTAGTTGTTTTCTTTCTTTTTTTTTTCTTTAATTTTTTATTTAGTTTAATAAAATTATGGTTGGTTGATTTTTAATTAACTTTTCTTTATCCTTGTATTCCAATAAATTAATGCATTTACTTAATTTTAATCTATTTTTTTTTCTGGTATTTGAGATTACAAATTATTGAACTATGATCATTAAAATTAAAAGTATAATATTCGATTAAAAGATTACACTATTGTAGGCACTTTTGATTTAATGATTTGTGAATAAAATGTACAAAAAAAAAAAATGGTTCAGTTTTGACCTATTTTCTTCGCAGCAGTTAATAGCATGTATAAATGTTTTATGATGAGTTTATCTTGATGTTGATGTAAAGTTTCTTGGAATTCTTTCTTAGCATATCATTCAAGAGATTCTTAAGGGTATGTTTCTTATTGAATCATGGTAAGGTTTTCTTTGATTCACTTAAAAAAAAATTAATTTGTTGGTCCTTTATTGTTGCCTTGCAGATGGGTGAATGCAATGTAATTTGGTTTGACTATTAGTTGGGTCCATTGATATCAAATTTGTTAATATATTTACGAACATCTCATTATCACGTGGTTCCATCCTGCTTGGACCAACTTGAAAGTCGTTAACTGATTTAGATTTCATGGTCTGAACCCGCTCACAACCAAGCTGAGAACAAGACCTTGAAAGATTTTAAATTACTCCATGGTCATCCACAGAAGTTTAAACATCTAATATTTCTCTTTTTGGCATGCTAGTCTTAGTCTTTGCATAAGCATTTAAGTTTACCTTTTTCGGATGAGACTCCTTCCTGGAATGTCTGCTTTTTTCTGGTTTTGAGGTTGTATTAACTTTTCTTTTCAACTTTCTTTTAAGCAATGGATCATCTTTTAAAGTAACATCAAACTATGAGCAGCAAATGGGATTTATTCTATTCAACTCAGTGTTGCATTTCTCTACAGCATTCTTCTGAACCCTTTGCCAAACAAAATGACTGTTCTCTGTTCCCATTCAAATATGCAAGTTCCCTATACTTCCAAGTTTGCAAGTACTTTAACTCCTATGAATAGATTTACACTGCTTACCCCTCTTGCCTTGTGCAACCATTCGCCCATCAAAGCTGCGCTACAAGCCAGACCATGCTTGGTTCCCTCAGTAAAATCACGGGTTTCTGAAATGCTACATAATGTGTTTTGACAATAGGACCCCTTCTTGGTATTGGAACCTAGTAAATCTGATTGACAGGTTTCATTGCTGTTGTCGTTAAATGGATTAACAATATGACCAGCACTGATGCCGTCTTCACTGTTTGAACCAACAGAAACTGAGTCCAACACTAGGAAATCATGCATATCATAGAAATCCTTCTCATGTAAATCTATAAGAAAACCCATATGTGAAGGATGTCTCCTCTCCACCCATAGAAAGTCGCTGGTCTTCGCTACCAATTTTAGAATTATCTGTATGATGCTCCCTAGGAAACTTCTGAACTTGAGAAGGTACAATACATTCAGGTATATCCACTTCATCAATGTCAGATGTGTATATATTTGGTGATTGAAAACTTGTAACAATACCATTGCTGCTGTCTGCAAAATCAGTTATATTAAGCAAACCATCGGATGGTGAAACTTCTAGTGAAGTTGCAAGTGATCCAGAGTTCATGTCATTGTTACCACAAATTTCGGATGCTGAACTTCCATGGATATACTCTAGCAAACTCTCTGGAGCCAACATCACACAAATGAATTTTTATGTTTTCCCTTCCTTCTTGTCTTCTTTCATGAATTTCTCTTTGTAGGCTTGTCTTCTTCACCATAATTGATGAACATAGCAGATGGATTAGTAGCATTAGATCCTTTTGACATAATAGCAGAGGAATCGTTGCGAGTAATGGAGCTATAACGGGAAGAATTGTTGGACACTTCATTCAATTTAGTTATTTTATTTGCAACGGTCCTGTTGCGAAATTGATGTTGCACATTGGATCCAGCAATGCTTCTGGCTCTAAAAGGATTGCAGAAAAAGTAATCTGAGGTTTGAAGCCCTTTCTGTGTCTTCCATCCATCACCTTAAAAGGAATTAATGGACGGGGAGAGGCCAGATGCAGGCCTTTCACATCGCCTGAGTTCCAGATCCAAAGTGATCAAAATATTGCCAGGTTAAAATTTACTCAAGCCAATCACATAGCTAAAAGAGAATGAACTCAACTATTTAATATTGGGCAAAGAATAGGAAAGTTCTAACCTTGATGATCTTCTACAATCATTCAGCTGCAAAGAATTCTTGGAGCGGTTAGCCTTCCTACCCCCGACATTTTTTATTATTTAGATAAGTTCATCAAACATGACAAGGCATCTTTTGCTGTATCTGTCCAAGTCAATAGCATAAACATGTGAGTGGGTAACTTTACGAAGAGCTCATGAAGATTTACTCGATTCAAAAACCAAATTTGAAATCAAAACTTTTCCACTGTAATTACAGCAAGAACAACTGTTTATACAAACTAATAGGTAAAAAAAAAATGACAGCCAACAAATTTCAGTAAATGAAAATCCTTAAGAAATGCCCAGATGCAGCAACTAATCTATTCCAATCCAAAATAGATAGAAAAATATATAGAACTTAAGAATAGAGTACAAGAGAATTGCATGAACGAACTAATTTTAACAAAGAGGGCAGTTGAAAAAGATGTTTTACAGCCATTCCAAGAACTAACTACTACTATCAAATAAACAAGTAACGTCACAAAGTTTAAGCCATTATTAATTATCAACTTCTTTTAACGGAAAAGAAATAGAAGATAATCGGTTCAGTAGGTTGAGATTATATTTCTCAAGGAAAGTTTTAAACCATTTCAATATCTATCCCAAATAGTGAAACTAATTTCCTTTCAAACCACTTCGCACTTGAAGTTCTCATAGCATAGATTCTGGGCTCCATTGAATCATTACTTGATGGTGTGTGTCCATTCAATGCCCATGGTAAACATTATCCACTTAACAAGTAAACTAATAAAATACTAGATTGGAACAGGAAAAAAATTGCAATGTTAACCAAGGGCAGTAGCTCAACTGAATCGACACAAATAAGTATAATTGAAAGAAAAAAGGGCCACATAAATCAGACAGCATGAAACAAACATCACATTCACACTTGTAGGAAAGCTAAAACAAAGAACCAATATCTTTAGTTGACTATGGCAAATCAAATAATCAGGGAAAAGAAAATCCAATATGAAACCAATTAATTTTGAACAAAGATCTCAACACAATTAAAATCAATCACATCACTTGGCTTTGTGCAAGAGAAGAATCTGGAAATAGAACAGCCATTACCTGGAAGGTGCCTTTCTCTACAGAATCATATACCACGTCAATCCCACTGCAGCATAAACAAGAACTGTGAGTCCAGTTTCAACCTGTATTGCATGATATTGTATTACAACTTTTGTTAATATAATCAAAACTCCGCCTCCAAACTAAAAGATCAAGGAAAGAGGATCAATCTCATAATTATGACACAACTTGTATCCACAGGACTGATAGAAAGAAAAACAAACAAACAAAAACAGAGGATACTCTTTGATTATTGTAACCAATCAAAGTTCTCTTATATTGCAGATCTGACTCTGCCAAACTCTGTTTTTGATGATTTTATTGTTTTGATTGATCTGCGCCATTGCAAACATATCTAAGCGGCCTGACGAAGATTTGGAAACTGAAAGGATAACCATGGGATCACTAAGAGGATGGATGACAATGAGTTATTGCCATATAATTTTAAATAACATCATTCATATTTTGGTTAATGTTGTAGTCCTTAAAAATTTAGTACTACATTTATTTTACTCTTTCTTATTTCATTATTAGCTGCTATACCAACATACTTTAAAATGTTACACAAAATTTTTATCTGACTGGTATTATAATATTTGCAAGCCAAATTAAAATATATGAAATATTAATCAAAATCCCTTCGGAAAATATATTCCAACAAAAAACATTTATTAAGAATATTAAAGAAAGAAATAATTTTGGCCTTTGGGTTACTTTTCCTTATGAAAATTTAAATCCAAAAAGAATTCTAATTAGCTGTCGAAATTCCAACAATAACCTCACATACTTACATAATCTAATTTTTTATATATATATATATATATATATATATTACCCAGTGCTGTTGTTTTCTTTTTATATTGATGAGTGAAATTAATAAAGAGAGCAAAGGAGACATTGAAGCTATTCTGTTTTTAAGAAGAAAAGCTATTTATTATATATCTTTTTTTTTTTAGGTATGATCACAATCAACCCTAATTTTTTTTTTGTGCTTGATTTACAATTTTGGGAAGTGGAATTAATGCTTTTCTTCTTTCGTCTGGATTGATAAAAGAAGAAAATAAAACTTATATCTCGTTTTTATGTTTCTTTAAAAGTTTATGCTTGATATAATTTTCGGTTTATGTTTAGGATTTAGGGTTTTTTTTGTTAATTTCTCAGTTTTTGCTTTCCTTGTAACAAAAAAAACTAAATCGAGATAATTGAGATAGCCTTCATTACCTTGACTAAGTAGAAATTTAGCTAACTATTGATACAAGAGAGATATGAAGGGAATAGAATTATGAGATAATGGAACAGGACTTTCTGATTTGGAGAAATTCAATAAGTAAACTTGTTTCTGTTTGCCACATTCATTACCTTTTTGTTTTTGTTCAAGAGAGAAAGAGAAGGAGAGTTGAAATCAATAGCTGCCACAGATAGGTGGCCTCTGTTATTTCTATTTGATGTAATGAAGATCTGCTTCGGGAGGTTGTTCGCGTCTGCATGTGTTAATTCACTGTTGGCATGTAACATCTTTGATGTTCCTTTTGTCAAGAAACAGTCTTCAGTGGTTTGTTTCGTCAAAGGGCAACCCCTCGGCTATCTATTCTCTTCTCCATTGTTCACACTAAGTAGAAATTTAGCTAAATAGTTTCTTTCTTTATTTTAGATTCATCGCCTGGGTTTATATTATAATTTATTATAAACAAAGATGAAATCTAGTGATCTTCTTATGGTGCCCATCGAAGACATTTATTTTTCTTTTTCTTTGCTATTGAAATTAAAAAAAAAAGAAAGTAAAAACATGTGGTGACAACATTAATTGGTAAAAACATTAATTAGTGGAGATAATATTGATATGTCCCGAAATGACTTGCTTTGATTGTTGATTCTCTATATAACACAGGGACTTTAGGTGCTTTTTTTGTACAGTATCTATTAAATATTTGAAAATTTATGAAAATTTTTAACGTAAAAAAATATTAAATTTGGAATTTATAGTAAAAAGAATTATGTTTCGTATGTCTTGCAAATTAAATATTTAATGAAGTTTTAGATTTTTCTTAAGATATTTATGAATTTATATTGTAATCAAATTTTTTATTAACTTTTTGTAAATACCACAGCAATTATGAAAAACAAAGATTTGATACCATCCGAAAAGTATCAAGTGGACGAAGATCAGGATGTGTGGAGCAATCTTCCACCAGAGCTTTTAAGTTTGATATCATCAAACCTCTTTGCAGGGGACAAAGCGATTTTCTATGCAATTTGCAAAAAATGGCGATCAATACGCATTACTCCACAACGTCCACTTCCTTCTCCATTCGACCATGATGCAGATTTTTCATTTCCATGGTTGTTCCGACTCCTCAAAGGCAATACTGACAGAGGCCAATTTTTTTACCCCATACATAATTACACTTGCGAGTTGGACCTTCCAGCAGAAGTATTAGGTGCTGAAATCCGCTTTTCAAAGTATGGTTGGCTACTAATGACAAGAGATGAGTTGCATCCATTTCTCTTCAATCCTTTGACAAAAGAAATTATTGAACTTCCTGAGCTGCCTCCCCTCGAATGGCTGCATTCGATGTTCTTTACTTCTCCACCTTCCCCAGATTGTTTGGTTCTCGAAATCGAGGGGCGATTTTATTCGGTCTCCATTTTTGTCCATAAATTAGGAGAAGGTTCTTGGGAAATGCATAATTTTTCATGTCACGTACAGTTTCGATTATCTGTTTGCAATCCAATTTTATACAGAGAATTATATTATTGTTTGGATGCCAAGGGAAACTTGAAAGTATTTGATCTGAAAGACATAAAAAATAGTTGGGATACCTACAAAATGGCTTTTCCATCATGCCATATCAAGTCAATTGTTCAAGCTTATCTAGTTGAAAACGAAGAAGAATTGTTAGCCATTCTCATTACAAAGGACGATTAGAAGATTCATGTTTTAAAGTTGAACCTGACAAGTAAGACATGGGAACCAGTTCGAAGTTTGGGAAGGAAAATGTTGTTTGTCAGTAAAGGTGCATCCTTCTCCAAAACGGCTGTCGTGAGAGGAACCAGTAACAAAATTTATGGTCCAAACTTTTGGGATAAAAATGGCTCATTTTGCTTCTACTCACTTGCAACTGGAAAGTATCATTCTTTCTTTGATAATCCCTCTAGTAAAGATTCCTATAATATTAAATTCCTTCAACAAAGCTCTTGGTTTATATCTATGTAAGATTGTCTCACCTCCATATCTAATAGTCGTTTCTAATCTTTCAAAAGTATAAATAAATTATCTTGCACATTATACTAATCTTAATCTTTATAATATATTATCAAACTTAATTCAATTATTTTTTGTTCATAAAAAAATTACAACTTGAAGATATTGCATGTTGATTAATTATTAATTATTGTTATGTAAATGGTAAACTAAAAGCAAGGCCATGGTAATATGCTTCTTCATACATTGTGTTCTAAACAGTAACCATGACATGAAGAAGATGAATGAGATTTAATATTAATATGGCCTGAAAACGGATGCATAATGAAACACACTCCTTTACCTGAAGAACGGTCAAGCAAAGATCTTCCAGCTCTGCTTTCAGTGCCCACAGACCCAATCTAGAAGCTAGGGAACACCAAAAAAGTAAGGTTTCTTGTGCAACAGCCTGAGCCTTAGCTTGAGGCAGGGCATAACTGTAAAGAATGATCACACCTTTGAGTGCAATTCACACATCAATACCATAAAGATTAACGTTCAAACCATTGAACCATAAATTTTAAGAATTATAGCAGCGCAGATTTTGTTATAAATTTCTCAGAGCTTGAAAGACTGGAGCAATCTGTCCTTATAAATATGTTCAATGGATGGAGAAATACAGTGTGTCTATAATGCAAGATTCCTAAAGAGTTTAAAAATTTAGAAATGAAAAGATTCAACAAAAGGACTAATCATTTTTTCCATTTCAATTAATTAGTTATGTGATACATTCAAGGAAGTCTAAGGGGGATAGTTAATCCAAACCTTGGACCTTGATCCTCTTATGGAGGGAACAGCTAGGCCAAGCCTTGGTTGTCTATCCAATGAACTATGAAATAGAAAGACAAAACAGAATTCTGTTTTCTGCATATATGATAATCTAATAAATAAATTTTGAGAGGCATTACATGGTTCTCATATTGTGAAGACGGTCGGCCAGCTTTATAAGCACCACACATGGATCATCAACCATTCCCAAGAGCATGACTCGCAGATTATTTGCCTTAGAAGTAAAAGAAAAGAATATTCAATTAGAACACAACAGCTTCTAATCAGTGTTCACAAACTTACAGTTAAACCTAATTAATTTATTTATCTATACCCTATATTACAGTTTTCCACCCAGCTAGTTCTTTGAGAACATGTCATTCTCACCACCCATATGCTTTGAGATAAATCTTGACGATGACCACAAGAAAAAGAAGTGTGCTTTGCACTATAGAACTTGACATGCCCTTAGGAAAGAATCAACACAATTGCTACCAAGACCCTTATATTATATGACTCTGACTTCTAACTACTATCACTTCAATCCCAGCAATATGCACTTCCTACAGTTCTGTTTTCCCTTTCCTTTAAGTATTTAAATTACATCTTGACCAATCCATTTTAAGTGCAAAACAATACGGATTTAAAAGTTAACTGCATGTCAGAGATTGCACTCAAAACCATTACAAATGACCTCCCAACCACAAGCACTAAAAAGAATTAATCATACATTGAATATTCTATTTAGTTATATCTTAAGGAACTATTCAATTGATATTTAGCCTATGTAATGTGTAACCGTATAAATCATGAAGTTTCACCTATTGTTTAGCTTACAAATTAGTTTCTGAATTACATCATCCACACTACATTTTTTTGTTGTAGTGCAAATTCTCTAACCATGTACCTCTTCATAACCAAGGCTATTATGGTTAACATTTATCCTGCAATGTCTCTGTGGAGGCTACAAAACAATATATTAGATGAGTCACATGACAACATACAATATAGTGGGAGGGATTAAATATCACTATCAGAGGATACAAAACTCGAGCACGATCATTGAAATTTTAAAAAAAATATTGTAATACACAGGCATTCAAACAAGCTAACAAGGGTAACAACACCAAAGATGGCAAACATGACACTAAGATAGCAGGAAAACCAATAAGAAGAAAGGGAAAGAATTTATAATTCCTACTTCTGACAGCAACATCATTGTGGTTTCCCTATCATTGCCATCACTTGATGAGACAATATTTTTCCCACACTCACCATAATAGAGATCAGAAGTAAAACGCTTTCTGTTTTTTTTTTTCTTTTTTTTTTTGTAACAAGGGAAAAGAAATAAATAAGGATTACTTTCAAAACCTAAATCATGAGTTGTTTCTAGATATTTCTCTGAAGTTCGAAATTGAAATAAAAAAATCAATAGGAAGATAAACATGCCTAAGTGATGTTTATGTTTTCTGGAGTTTTGAATATGGTGAACAAGTTGAATAACACATCCTAGGAAATTCTCGTGAATACCATCTCCAATTCCAGAAATGAAATAATTTTCCAAAAATTCATTCTTCAGTGCAAGATGACTTATAACTGCAGAGTTGCTGGTCCTTTTCCAGCTCAATATAAGAATATTTTATTTAACAAAAAAAGTTATATGCTATTTCCATCAATATGAAACTTATTTTCTTTACTTGTTCTGTTCTTTCTACTTTATTTTTTCTTTTACATTTTAAGACATGCCCAAAAAACCAACTGTGGATTACACAACTGGAGTTAGCTTTCCTTAGACCAAGCACTTCACTAACGCACGAAAAGGTGAAAGAAGAAAACCATCCTCCTTAAAGGGCTATGACACCAGTTAAATAAAATGCCAGTAAGCTTTCTGTTTACAAATATTTTTTTAATGAAAAAACAAGATTAAGGATGAGGATCTACAGACAGAACCAATTAAAGTGAAGACTTTGCCTGATTTATCTAACTTAAGCTAGAAACACCAGCTACCAACATACCACCTCATCACCAAACTCTGCTTCTATGCTGAGCAAACTTTCACTTGTATCAACATCATGTCAATAGCCTGCACCAAACTTTAGGGCCTTAGTTAGGGAATTAACTGAAAGTGAAGCATATTTTTGAGCAACCCTGGCACTTTTGAGGGCTACTTTTTTTAGTAATAAGAAGAAAGAAAGCAATTGACTCAGCATAATATTACAAGAAAGTGAAAGAATGAACCAAGTTTCCAGACCATTAACCATTACCATAAAAACATTAAAATGGCTACAGTTACAATCTAAAGCATCAAAGTGTCTATTGCTTTAACTCTTAAGATGTTTTCCTACCATATCATATGGCAATTATCCTTGCAATTGCATGCTATCAGAATGGCTCACTAACTTCTATGAAAGATAGAAATAGTCATATTGTATTGGTCTACAAGTATAATCGAGACAGATTTAAAAAGTAAAACACTAGGCCAATATAGGAGTCAAACAGCATAATATGCTGAAGGAATAAAAAATTGTACCCTGCAAGCAATAGCGTACATGAGTAGCACCCACAGAAAAAAAATACTAGTAAGTTGTTGAAGGATTATCAGAAGAACAAAGTATATAGACACAGCACAATGCAAGAAAATAGTTATACAGTTTCATACACGTAGGCCGCTTGAGGGAATAAACATAGCTAAGATTCTTCCCGTGTGAATGCAATGTGGTGAATTCGGCTCTCCTGTTTTCCTGAACTGCCCACTGTGAGCTTCTTTTGCAAATGCAATAGCCTTTTGCACCTGCCTTCACAAATTCAGTGTTTTCGTGGCAGAAGAGGACTACATGCAAGTTATGAGCAACTAGAGATGGCAAACCTTTGCCTCGTTAAATATAGGATAGCCAGTCACATCTACTCCTTCCACTGTAAAAGAACCTGCACACATTGATTGACGTTGTCAACTTGAAAATTGAGAGCAGAAAACACGAAGAAAATGATTCAGTAAGTAGACAGTGAATGGATGATTAGACAAAGTAAGCAGTAGGTTGTCATTATAAACTATAAAGAGCATAAATTGTAGTCGTGGTCTTGCTAATGAGCTAACATCAAGAATTAATAATTGATGTAATAGGGAGGAACACAAGGTTTCTAATGAAAACTATATCCTTTTCATTATGCTTAACTATTATTCCATAATTTTGGGATCAAAAGCAGAGTCTTTTAGGCTCAAAATATGTAAATACATGTACGAGAGAGGGAGCTTCCACTAAGAAAGACACTGAGTTTGGTTCTTACATGGCATGTAGCACAAGCTTCCATGGCATGGCATGCCACATCACCATATAGAAAGATCTTATTTTGTCATGTTTGTGCCATGTAAACGCTAATGTACTAAAGATAATGGATTTTAATAGTTTCGATCAAAATAAAGCACAATTAAACAAAAATAATAATAGAAGGAAAGGGGCTTATTTAGGAAATTTGGAAAGGTACAATTACTTTTTTTGGAATTTTAGCTAGAAGTTTGTGTAGTTTTATGCACAATTGTAAGAATTAGAAAACTGAAAAGCAGTGCCTGCAGAATGAAATGAACATCCAAAAAAACTATACACCAACAAACAGGCTCAAAAACACGAATTAAATTTAAAACGAAAAAGATAACGTAGTATGAGATTATGAGGAGGATCTTAATAGCCAGTCGTGAACAAAGCACACATCTAGTATTCCGCTAATCTAGCATTGCAAAATAACTCCTAGTGGGTTGCCTAAAATTGAATGGAACAAAACACTATTATTTCTATCTAAATTACAAAAGCACAAACTTAGGCAAAAATCCAATTCCAAAACTGGATAGAAATCCCAAAAATAAAAACCCAAAAAGAAAATCTTCAAAAAAAAACAAAAACAAGTAACAGAAAGGCACCTTGTTGCTCCTCCACTCAGAGCCATAAAAAATCAACCTTGGTGGAGAAACAAGCTCCAGAGGCAATAGCAAAGGCAACAACAACCACTTGGGTAATAGCAGAAGAGACAGTCCCATGGACAGTGGCACCAGAGCCAGAGCCAGAGGCAGCAGCAGCAGCTATGGTGTTAAGGGTAGCAGAAACAGCGAATTTCTTGGGCATACACCTTAACTTAGAAGTTTTGGGATGGAATTTGTGGAGGGGAAGTTTGGTGGGCAAGAAACATTTTCTTGGAATGGATATGGGATTCGCATGAAGAAGAAGAACAAAAACAGAGAGAGTGCACGCTAACGTTTGAACAAAAAAATAAAAAATTTTTACATGCCTGTTTTGTTGTAGGAGATTAAGATTGAGATTGTAAATGTTTTAAAGAAAACGATTTTTTATGAATTAAGAAAAATAGTAGCGATCAAAATCAATGAGTCAAATTCTAGAAATCCTACGTATTAAACGCGTACTCAAACTTATTGAGCTATAAAAGCTTCTTTTATTAAAATTCATCTTTTAACGTTAAAAATTTTATTGATTTTTAAAAAAAAATCAATGAGATGTAAAAAACTATACCATATCAATAGTTTTATTCTAAAATTAAAATATTTTCTTTCTAATTATTGTGACTTGTAACATGAGATTTTCATTAAAGTGATTTCTAATTAATTTTTAAGATTTTAATCATAAAAAGTATTTAACAGTGAAATCCTTCTATTTAAATTTATAAGTGAGATAATGTTTTACAAGAAAAAATAAAGAGAGAGCTATTTTTATTTATGTATTTTATAAAAAATAATTATTATTATATTATATTGATTTTTTTATTATTCTTAGGGTATTAAAAGAGCATTCGCCCATCTTATACTGTATAAGCTCATAGTTTAGATATTTTAATATCAAGTGAAATAATTTCTAGTTTGTATCCATCTGATAGTTATGTCCAAAGTTATTTCTAGTTTGTATCCATCTGATGGTTTTTGCATTTTTTGATCAAATTTTTCATTTTTTTACCTGGAATTTAAGCAATGAATATAATCCACCTTGCAAGATTTGAAATATACCAATGGCAATCATCAAGCCTTGAGCAACTAGATAAAATAAGCTCTTTCGAAAGCCCAAAGAATCAATGATACTGGGAAGTTCTTTTTAGATTTTTGCAATTTTTAAAGGTTTAAAAAAAATTCAGTACCTTACTTAGCTTAATTTTTGTAGTCGTCTAAGCATAATTTTTCAAATGCTAAGGAGTCATTAAAAAGTTTAGAATTTATGAGGTGGTATATGAATGATGAGATTAATGATTTTACATTAAGAAGAAATGAGAATTAAAAAGAAATTAGAAACAATTATTAGTTTTTCTTACAAAAAAATGAAACACTTAGTTTTTATAAATATGATGTTGCTTCATTAAAACAAAATAAAAATTACTATTTTCAAACTTGTTTTAGGTTAGTTTTGCTCATGTCAAGAACAATTAGCATCGAAATATCTAAATTTATAGGAAGACGTTCTAGAAGAAATCTATGCTTCCACGTTGCCACATCACTAGCAATCAAATGGATAGCTAACACCATTAACGCTAAAAAGTGGTTGCAACTACGCTGCACGGAGACCCATTTGAATCTAAATGGAGTCTAAGTTCTTGTATCTTTGTAAATACTTCAGTTTTCATATCTACCTCATTTGACATGAGAAATGGATTTACAACAGGTAGATTCGCAATTGCCCATCCAAAGTTGTCTTGTAATAATCATTTTAAGCCAATGGTCAAGTATTTAACAATTTTGATATCCTATTAGAAGAAAGAATTTTTTTTAGAAGGAAAATTAAAAAAATTTTATATTTGAGGTAAAACAAAAGGCATAAAAGATAAAGGTAGAATTTTTAAGTCTTTTACAATTTCTCTTATTGCATAAAATGCATCATTAGCCTTTTTTTTGTAATTAAGAATTAGGAGAGACATGCTAATGAGATTTTCAATTTTAATTATTATACAAAAATCACAACTATTTTATATTGTATTTGTGTATGAAAAATAAAATCATACAAGATATATATTCAAACATAATTATATATACTTACTTGTTTAGCAAAAATAAAAATAAAAGTTTGAATTGAATTGAATTACTATTCATTAAATAAAATTATAGTTTTATTCCTTTTCATAGCATAAATCCTTCACATTAAATGAAAAAATTTTTTTAATTGAGAGTTATCGACTACCAATCACACATTCGAGTTCCCATCTTTGGAACAAGTAATTGTCAGCCAATGTCCTGAATTGAAGATTTTTTGTCATGGAGTTTCTTAAATGTCCCACTGATAAGAAAGAGTCCAAAGTAAAAAACAAAGAGGATAAAAATCTTGGCCTAGTGACCTCAACAGCACCATCCAGCAGCTTTACACAAAAGGCCACTTATGAAGTTATAAGTTTATCTCCAAAAACTATTATCCTCTAATCTTATTGTTTTTCTAAGGATCTTAGCAATTAATAGTTTCTGGTTTCTTAATTGCTAATTTTGAAAGCAATTGGCAATTGCTCCGTATTTTTAGTTTACTTGTTTTTATTCTTTTTGGCCAGTAGATATTTTATTTGTCCTTACCGATAAGTAGTTAATAAAGTTGGGATTTTATAGGTTGGATTCAAAGGAATGGAGTATTGTTGTACTTCCAAGTTTTCTAAGCCAAATGGAGATATGGGAATGAGAAACTTCGAGGAAGTTTTAGACTTAAAAATTCTTAAGAATTTGGAAGTCTATGGATGTAACAGGAGGCTGCCACGTTTACAATTATGTTCCCTTGTCTCCAGCTTATAACTGTTGAGTCCTGTTCAAAGGTGGCAAGTTCTTTTTCTGGAATTATACACCGGAAATTCCATCTTTGAAAGAAATTGTTTTAGTTGACTGTCCAAAGATGTTTGCATTTGCATCCACATTTTACGGAAAGCTAGGCCCGGAAAAATTTGAAAAGGAACGGAAAGGGAGTCTCCAATGAGTCTGATGCACCCTTTTTCAGCGATAAGGTCAGTCTTTTTCATCTGTGCCACGTTTTCAAATATTTCTCTTTGTAAGTGTAAGTTCTTAGTCGGGGTTGTTGAAAGAAAAACAAGATTAATCTACACTAGAAAAAAGTTTATACATATAAGTAGCAAATTATATAGTCCATGTAATGTAAATTTTCCAATGACCCTGATTTGGGATGAAAAGTTAATTGGTGTTATCAAAAACAGACCCAAACTTAATCAAATATTGAACCAAACAGACCCAAACTTAATCAAATATTGAACCATCTTCTTTTGATTATGGCTCAATCTCACTAAAAATTTAGCGAAGAGAATAATATGTGCATCGCTCTATTATATTAATAACAATACGGCAGTCCTTACACTCAATACATTCACAAACTTTGGTACCAGAAACAATTTAATAATAGTTTAATCTCCAATTCTATAATTGGAGATCAACCTCAGATTGCTCTTAAGGAAGAAGGAAATAAGTCAGAGGTTGATACCTTATCTCTCTTCAATGAAAAGGTGATTTCTTCTTTTGTGTTTGTGCCCTATAGTATTTTTAATTTTCTTCTAGTATACTTGTATATTCTTGTAGCTAGCTTTTCTTGCCTCTATTGATTTCACCTTTCATAGTTTATATTTTATAAGATTTAATACAGTTAGTTTCCCACTCCTTCCATGTATCTTATCTAAGTATAATTTATTTGTTTGCTTCGCTTTCCCTAGATTAAATGAATTGAGGATCGCTTGGTTGACTGAACTAATAATCTAGTCAGAACT
>NW_019168004.1:5790880-5837646 GCF_002303985.1 Durio zibethinus
TCTAAGATCAAACGACACCTCATCCTAAATATTTTTTTAATAAAAGTTCAAGTGAGGTACACTATCTCATTTTAAAATTTAAATTCGAAAAGAATCACGTAAAACACTTGATATATATTTTTTTGTTTAATCCTTAACGTGCACTCTCTTCTTCTTCTTCTTCTTCTTCTTCATGCCAATCCATATCCATTCCAAGAAAATGATTCTTGCCCACTAAACTTCCCCTCTTTTTCTCGATAAATTCCATCCCAAAACTGCTTCTAAGTTAAGGTGTATGCCCAAGAAATTCACTGTTTCTGCTTCCCTTAACACCATAGCTGCTGCTGCCTCTGGCTTTGGTGCCACTGTCCATGGGACAGTCACTTCTGCTATTACCCAAGTGGCTGTTATTGCCTTTGCTATTACCTCTGGAGCTTGTCTCTCCGCTAAGGTTGACTTTTTATGGTCCAAAGTGGAGGAGCAACAAGGTGCCTTTCTGTTAACTTTTTTTTTTTTGGATCCTTTTCTTTTGTCGGTTTTTGCCTCATTTCGTGGTTTTATAATTTAGGTAGGAAAAATAATGTTTTGTTACATTCAATTTTAGGCAACCAACTAGGAGTTATTTTTGCCATTCTAGGTTAGGGGAATACTAGATGTGTGCTTTGTTCAAGACTGGCAATCAAGATCCTCCTCAGAATCTCATACTATGTTATCTTTTTCGTTTTAAATGTAATTCGTGTTTTCAAGCCTGTTTGTTGGTGTATAGTTTTTTTGGATGTTCATTTTATTTTGCAGGCACTGCTTTTCAGTTTTCTAATTCTTACAATTAGGCATAGAACTACAAAAGCTTTTAGGCTAAAATACCAAAAAAAAGTAATTGTACTTTTCCAAGTTTCCTAAATGAGCCCTTTCCTTCTATTATTAATTTTGTTTAATTGTGCTTTATTTTGATGGAAACTATTAAAATCCATTATCTTTAGTACATTAGCATTTACATGGCACAAACATGACAAAATAAGAACTTTCTATATGTTGATGTGGCATGCCATGCCATGGAAGCCTGTGCAACATGCCAGGTAAGAACTAAACTTAGAGTGTCTTTCTTAGTGGAAGCTCTCTCTCTCACGCACATGTATTTACGTATTTTGAGCCTAAAAGACTCTGTTTTTGATCCCAAAATTATGGAATAATAGTTAAGCATAATGAAAAGGATATAGTTTTCATTAGAAACCTTGTGTTCCTCCCTGTTACATCAATTATTAATTCTTGATGTTAGCTCATTAGCAAGAGCACGACTATAATTTATGCTCTTTATAGTTTATAATGACAACCTGCTGCTTGCTTTGTCTAATCAATAATCCATTCACTGTTGACTTACTGAATCATTTTCTTTGTGTTTTCTGCTCTCAAATTTCAAGTTAACAACGTCAATCAATGTGTGCAGGTTCTTTTACAGCGGAAGGAATAGATGTGACTGGCTATCCTATATTTAACGAGGCAAAGGTTTGCCATCTCTAGTTGCCTCGTAACTTGGATGTAGTCCTCTTCTGCCACTAAAACACTGAATTTGTGAAGGCAGGTGCAAAAAGCTATTGCATTTGCAAAAAGAGCTCACAGTAGGCAGTTGAGGAAAACAGGAGAGCCGTATTTATCACATTGCATTCACACGGGAAGAATCTTAGCTATGTTGGTTCCATCAAGTGGCCTACGTTCATGAAACTGTATAGTTATTAAGTTTGTTGCATTGTGCTGTGTCTATATACTTTGTTCTTCTGATAATCTTTCAACAACTTATTAGTATTTTTTTTCTGTGGGTGCTCCTCAAGTATAAATTGCATGTAGGTTACACTTTTTTATTCCTTCAGCATATTATGCTGTTTGACTCCTATATTGACCTAGTGTTTTTCCATTTTTAATCTGTCTCATACTTCTAGACCAATACAATATGACTATTTCTATCTTTCATAGAAGTTAGTGAGCCATTCTGATAGTATGCAGGTACAAGGATAATTGCCATATAATATGGTAGGAAAACATCTTAGAGTAAAAGCAATAGACATTTTGACGTTTTAGAGTGTAACTGTAGCCATTTTAATGTCTTGATGGTAATGGTTAATGGTTTGTTCTTATGATAAAAATGTTTACATGGGTAGATAGTTAACTGAACTCAATTCTTGATGGTCTGGAAACTTGGTTCATTCTTTCACTTTCTTGTAATATTATGCTGAGTCAATTGCATCTTTCTTCTTATTACCAAAAAAGGTAGCCCTCAAAAGTGCCAAGGTTGCTCAAAAACTTGCTTCACTTTCAGTTAATTCCCTAACTAAAGTCCTAAAGTTTGGTGCAGGCTATTGACACAGTTGTGGCTGGGATACTACATGATGTGGTTGATGATATATGTGAAAGTTTTCTCAGCATAGAAGCAGAGTTTGGTGATGAGGTGGTCAGGTCAGTAGCTAGTGTTTCTAGATTACGTTATATAAATAAGGTAAAGTCTTCATTTTAATTGGTTCTGTCTGTAGAGTCCTCATCCTTAAATCTTGGTTTTTCATTAAAAAAATATTTGTAAGCAGAAAGTTTACCGGGATTTTATTTAACTGGTATTGTAGCCCTTTCTGGAGGATGGATTTTTTCTTTCTCCTTTTCCTGCATTAGTGATTAGTGATGTGCTTGGTCTAGGGAAAGCTAACTCCAATTGTGTAATCCACAGTTGGTTGTTTGGGCATGTTTTAAAATGTAATAGAAAAAAATAAAGTAGAAAGAACTGAACAACTAAAGAAAATAAGTTTCATGTTGATGGAAATAGCATTTAATTTCTTTTTTTAAATAAAATATTTTTTTATTGAGCCGGAAAAGGTCCAGCAACTCTGCAGCTATAAGTCATCTTGCATTGAAGAATGAAGTTTTGGAAAATTATTTCATTTCTGGAATTGGAGATGGTATTCACGAGAAATTCCTAGTATGTGTAATTCAACTCATTCACCATATTTAAAACTCCAGAAAACATAAACATCACTAAGGCATGTTTATCTTCCTATCGATTTTTTTATTTCAATTTCGAACTATGGAGAAATATCTAGAAACAACTTATGATTTAGGTTTTGAAAGTAATCATTATTTCTTTCTTTTCCCTTATTAAAAACAAGAAAAAGACAGAAAGGGTTTTCCTTCTGATATCTATTATGGTGTGTCTGGGAAAAATATTGTCTCATCAAGTGATGGCAATGATAGGGAAACCATAATGATGTTGCTGTCAGAAGTAGAAAGTTTGAATTATAAAGTCTTGCCCTTTCTTCTTATTGGTTTTCTTGCTACCTTAGTGTCATGTTTGCCATCTTTGGTGTTGTTACCCTTGTTAGCATGCTAGAATGCCTGTTTATTACAATATTTTTTTACATTTTCATGATCGTGCTCGAGTTTTGGATCCTCTGATAGTGATATTTAATCACTTCCACTATATTTATGTTGTCATGTGACTCATCTAATAGATTGTTTTGTAGCTTCTACAGAAACATCACAGGATAAATGTTGACCAGAGTACCCTTGGTTATGAAGAGGTGCATGGTTAGATAATTTGCATACAACAAAAAATGTAGTGTGGTTGATGTAATTTAGAAACTGATTTGTAAGCTAAACAATAGGTGAAACTTAATGATTTATATGGGTACACATTACATAGGCTAAGCTAAATATCAATTGTATGGTTCCTTACGATATAACTAAATAGCATATTCAATGTATGATTAATTCTTTTTAGTGCTACTGGTTGGGAGGTCAGTTGTAATGGTTTTGAGCGCATTCTCTGACATGCAGTGAATGTTTAAATCTGTATTGGTTTTACACTTAAAATGGATTGGTCAAGAAGTTAATTTTAATTATGTAAAGGAAAGGCGAAAAACCAGAACTTGTAGGAAAATGCAAGCTTGCTGGGATGGAAGTGATTAGTAGTTACCAAGTCACTGTGATTCAGTATAAGGGTCTGTTGGTAGCAGTTTGTGTTGATTCTTTCCTAAGGGCATTGTCCAAGTTCTATAGTTCAGAAGCCACTTTCTTGTTCTTGGGGTTCATCTTCAAGATTTATCTCAATGCATATGTGTGGTGAGTAATGACATGTTTCTCCAAAGAACTGGCATGGGTGGGACCACTGTAAGATAGGGGATAGATTAAATAACATTAATTAGGTTTAGTTGTAAGTAGTTGTGAACACTTGATGAGAAGCTGTTGTGTTCTTAATTTCACATTCTTTCTTTTACTTTTAAGGCAAATAATCTGTGAGTCATGCTCTTGGGAATGGTTGATGATCCCCGTGTGGTGCTTATCAAGCTGGCAGACTATCTTCACAATATGAGAACCATGTAATGCCTCTCAAAATTTATTTATTAGATTATTATATATGCAGAAAACAGATTTCTGTTTGTTTTTCTATTTCATAATTCATTGGATAGACAACCAAGGCTTGGCCTAGCTGTTATGATCCCTCCATAAGAGGATCAAGGTCCAAGGTTTGGATTCACTATCCCCCTTGGACTTCCTTGTATATATCACATAGCTAATTCATTGAAATGGAAAAAATTATTAATCCATTTATTGTATCTTTTAAATTCTAAATTTCTAAACCCTTTAGGAATCTTGCATTATCGACATACTGTATTTCTCCATCCATTGAACATATGTATAAGGACAGATTGCTTCACAGTGTGTCAAGCTCTGAGAAATTCATAACAAAATCCATGGTGGTATAATTGTTAAAATTTATGGTTCAATGGTTTTAAGGGTTAATCTTTATGGTATTGATGTATGAATTGCACTCAAAGGTGTGATCATTCTTTACAGTTATGCCCTGCCCCTCGCTGAGGGTTAGGCTGTTGCACAAGAAACCTTACTTTTTTGGTGTTCCTTAACTTCTAGATTTGGTCTGCGGGCGCTGAAAGCAGAGCTGAAAGATCTTTGCTTCGCTGTTCTTCAGGTAAAGGAGTGTGTTTCGAGGTCATGGAAGTTGCAATAGCATATATCATAACATCATAAATAATATTAGTTGTACTTGATGATTTTACGCTACATATGTCGTTTACTCTATTCGTCATGTAGTTTGAGCTTTATTAACTCTATTTGATTGGGACACATATTTCATTTAGGCACCTTTTATCCATTGAGTTTGGTAATGTTACTTTTAAGTGGTATTATAGTTAAGTTTAGGGTGTATTTTGTCTACTCAACTAATTGCCAATAGGATTTAGGTTGGATGTTTAATACGATATTAGAGCCTTTCGTGGTATCATACTCATAATCCCTAAATGCTAGAGCAATTGTTCTCTTTCTCTCTCTGTCTTTTTTTTTTTTCTTAAATGGTGTAGCTAAACTAATTTATCTGAAAGTGGGACACACATTGTGCATGAGTTTTTAAATTGGGACATCAATCATGGAATTTTCACCCGATTTGTTAAATGAGAAATATATTTCCCTTTTTCCAAATGTAGCCAAAAAAAATTAATACTTAAAATCTGGTTCCTAACACTTACAGTTTAAGGTCAGTTAGAGTATGGGTTCTATGTTCATAATCGGGCTTTGCTATATGAAACTGTGGTTACAAAGTTCTTGATAGCTATGCATCAGATACCTTTTATCACCTTTTAGATTCATGCGGGAACAACAATATTTTGCATTGACTTTTAGGTCCATGCTATCTGCACACTTTGGATGAATTTGCCATTAAGCATATAAATATTGCATATAGCATGTTTAAGATGGTCAAAGATATAGAATGAGAAAAAAAGGGGCAAGCTTTGATTATGTTTGAACCGTATGCCATAGTGTTATGGTAATCAATGTCATGACTTAAAATTCTTTTCTGACAGATAGAATAGCTTCTTTTTCTTTTGCTCAGCAGGTATTATAGCTTCTAACTAAAAATGTGAATCCTTTTGGATTATGTATATCAAATAAATTTTGTAACCACATTTGTTTCAATTTTGAGGGCACTGGTGCAGCCTCAAATATTTAGGAAGCTACGAGCTTATCTGACCTCAATGTGGAACCCCAGAAATAAAGGAGGATATCCCAGACGAATATCTGCAAAAGCCAGGGGGTCCTCTGTACAGGAAAACAATTCAGTGCATGAAGATGAAGCTTCTATGAGTGATGAAGATATTACTATCATAAAGGTAAGTATATAGGACAAATGGTGCTGTGTCTATATTCTAGTTATATTCTTTTTGGTTGGTTTAAGGCTTGCTTTGATGTATTAGGATTTTGCCAATTTTAATGACTACTTGCTAATATCGGAAAGTTTTAATGCATAATGTTGAGAAATCCTGTCTTCCTGCCGGAAAATTAACAAAGGATGAAAATTTCAGGAAGACAGGTCGCTTCAGCCTTCCTTTAATAGACTAAATACAAGTTTTCTTCCTAGTGGACCTTGGATAGTGTTAATAAAAAAATCACCTGATATGCTGTCATTGGGCACCTTCAACACATGATCTTGGAAGATGTCTCAACTTACATTGTAATTATATAGGAGTGCATATTGACCACTGAACAACATAGCTTGCTTCAATTCTTTAGTAAAAGACATTTGGTCGATGAATGTAGTGCAAGAGCTTATTCTGTTGTCATGAATTTCTATCCAAACTAGGCATGTCAAATACCATGTGATGGTTGCAATCTGTAGTTACTGTTATTTTCTGTCAGATTGCTCTGGTTGTGCTTTACTGCATATTTTGAAGTGGTTCATGCTCTTCCTTGACTATTTTTGAAACCGTTTGTTTCTTCAAATAAAATTCGAGGAGCAAATTGGCTTTCATGCTTTAGCCTTCTTGAAAATAATAGGACAATAATGAAAGAAATTCCAAGTTAAAAAGGTCATAACTGAGTAGGATCCACCCCCTACTCTCATTATATTATATTATGAAATTAGATTAGTTTTGAGGAATTTTCCTTTTCAAAAGAGTACTAAACAGTCTTTATTAGTTTATAGTATATTATATTATGAAATAAGATTAGTTTTGAGGAATTTTCCTTTTCAAAAGAGTACCAGACAGTCTTAATTTTCTATCAGTTAGATGCACTGATTAGCTCTAAATATAATTCCAGCGTTTTTAATCCATGTAATAATAATTGTGGCAACATAAGTGCACATATCTGGAAGTTTGTATGCTGAAGAACAAAAGGGTTAGAGGTTTTTGGGTCCGTAGGTAGACAAACAAGTTTTAAATGTAGCATTCAACAGAAACCTTAAATTTGAGTAATTAGTTCCAGTTGTTTTATATATGCAGGATCTTTTGGATGCAGTGGTTCATTTTGACATCTTATTAGATCGGAGAAAACATACCAATTTTCTTGATAATCTTGGAAGAAGTTCGGAGATGGAACCAAAACTGAAGGTTGTGCAGGATGCTGGAATTGTGCTGGTATCTCTTGTTTGCAAGGAGGCACTTGAGAGGGAGCCATTCATATCAATTTCGTATGTTTTGCTCACTTATAATCAGTTCCTGCTGCTTATTTCTATTAAAACTATTTTGGTTTTATTTATTAGTTTTAACTCCTGTACTTGTAAGAGCAACTATTGTTAGTTTGGTCACATCTTGTAGGTGCTTTCTCATCCTCTCCTCTTTTGCAGTGCAGTTATGTTCCAGGGATGGAGGTTACTTTATCTAGCTGATTAAAATGTTTGTACTCTGTATGGTATCTACAGCAAGGTATGAGTAACAATTAATGTATGTGTATCAACTTTTGGATGCTTTGCTTCTTAGCTGTAAAATATTATAATTGTGCTTGTTGTTAGAGCCAAATGCAGTCAAAGCCCCTTCCTTTGCCATTGTTCAAAATTCTTCTTGTTCTCCATGCATAATTAACAGTACTGTGAAGGTATACGACAGTGATTATTTTGTAACTGCAGCTCGCAGCTGTAGTAGAGTTAATTTCACCACATGTTTCAAAGAGACATCTAAGAATCAACCATGAACTCGAATTCTAATGTACGGCTGAAAATTTATCAACATGCGAGATCCATATAAGAGATTTTCTGTACTGAAAATCCTTTTGTTGCATTGTATCCTTGAAGCATTTAACTTAGACTTTTAGAAGACGCAATATCAGTCATGCCGAAATTAAAATGTGATTCTAAAATCTTTTAGTAAAAAATGAGCAAGCAAGCTGACCTTTATTTTGTTGGGAAAGCCTTTACAATGTCCTGCTGATAATGAAGTTCTTGTTCTTGTCTTGCTGTAGATGAAAAGGAAAGATGTTGGCATCAATAAAATATATGATGCATGTGCACTGAGGGTAGTTTTTGGAGACAAGAGCGGAACCCTAAATGGTCCTGCAGTTTAATGTTGCTACAGTCTTCTCAACATTGTATGCAGGTATTTCAAAGTGTTTCTTCTATTCATTTCATAGATCTTCTCAATCTTTAGCATGGATTTTTGGAATTACTTTTAGTTGATGCATCGTATTTTATAGAAAAGTATGTGTAGTAGAAGAAACGAAAATAGATGTTTTTACTTTCATTATAGGTTTATTTTTGTGGATAATTTCTTTGGCCTGTGGTAGCCTTATTTAATAGGAATGTATAAGTTCTCAATTTTACCAGAATTCATAAAGCCATATTTCTCAAACATGCTGAATTTCCTTTTTAAAAGAAACTTTTATGAGTCACATCACCCATCTTTCTTTGCAGGCTTTGGACTCGAATTGACGGTGAATTTGATGATTTCATTGTTAACCCAAAGTCCAGTGGCTATCAGGTAATATTTTGCAATTATTCATTGATTTATTGCAGAAATGGTATATCAACATTCGTCCTGCAAATATAGGCCAAACATGCATATAACATGCTGCATCATATATGGCCAGCTAATATGTAATAAGTTTCTACCTTTGAATATTCCACTCTCGACAGTAGGTGGAAAATTATTTGTGAGAACTAATATCTTATTGACTAAATCTCTTAAAGTGAGTTTAAGAACATTTGAAAGTTTGTGATCTGGATGGTTTGTTAATATCAATTTTGCACCAGAAATCCAATGTAAAAGTTTAAAATAGATCATTAACTGTATTAAGCTGCATTAACTGTTTAAAATACCTATGTGGTTCTTTGAATTTTTAGCGTCCTCCATACTTCTTTGGCAAAGTACCGCATCAAATTTCCCGACTTAGTGAGACTTTGCTCTAAATAATGGATCTTTTATCGTACATGTTATGAAATTGGCTGAATAGGTTTCTACCATGAGAGTTCAAATAAACCGGCAGGTAATGCTGGAAGAAGCTGTTCACTTACCGGAGTTTTAAATATCAAACTTTGCTGTTATTAATTAATTTCAAAAAGTTCTAAATGTAATAATTAATTTAAAAAACTAATAAATGTAATTGTTATGTTAATCATAATTATATTAATCCTAATAAGAAAAGGAATATCTTTAGCTTACAATTAATAAAGCTCAGACAGATGTGAGTTGATTCCCATCTTTCAAAGGCCTTCTGAATCTACGGATTTGGAGGCTGGGACAAAAACTAAAGTATATATGTTAGAACTCCTTATATTACGGTAGATTTACAAGTAATTAATTGTTATAACTCAGTAAATTACCGTCGGTAATTTAAGGTAAGCATCACAAGTAGACGCTAAAGTAATACTATGAATAGGAGGCTAACCTTGTTAGCTCATAAGTCAGTTTATGACAGATAAGGAAAGGGGAATTCTCTTTCAACTAGAGGAGCTGGCTAGAAACAAAGGTGTTATACTTATTTCTACAGTAATTACAAATTTAAATCCAAAAAGAATTCTAATTAGCTGTCAAAATTCCAATAATAACCTCACATACTTACATAATCTTTATATATATATATATATATATTAATAATACTTACTGCTACTGCTTTATTATTATATTGATGAGTGGAATTAATTAAGAGAGCAAAGGAGACATCGACGCTATTCTATTTTTAAGAAGAAAAGCTATTTATTATATATCTTTTTATTTATTAGGTATGATCACTATCAACCTTTTTTTTTTTTTGTGATTGATTTACAATGTTGGGAAGTGGAATTAATGTTATTCTTCTTTCATCTCAATTGATAAAAGAAGAAAACAAAACTTATATCTTGTTTTTATGTTTCTTTAGAAGCTTATGCTTGGTATAGTTTTGGGTTTGGGATTATGTTTAGGGTTTAGAGTTTATGATTTTTAGGGTTAAGGTTTTAGGGCTTTTTAGTTAATTTCTCAATTTTTGTAAATGTCACAGTAACTATGGAAAACAAAGATTTGATATCATTCGAAGAGCATCAAGTGGACAAACCTTGCCAATTGGGTTATATGAACATGGAAGCAATAGTTGAGGTTGATAATGAACGACCGCCGTATTCTCTTCCTCCCCACATATCTCAACCTTACCCTTGGCTTGTTATATCTCATGGAGAGTTTGATCAAAGGCAAACCTTCTTCAGCATATCACAATATCAGTATTACACTAAAATTATTCCTGAGATGCGTAATAAACAGGTATGTTGCTCTTCTTTTGGATGGTTAGTGTTATTGGATCTTGTCTCATTTGATTGTTCTCTTTTAAATCTCATTTCGATGGAGACAATTCAACTTCCTCCTTTTAATATGAAATTCGATACGTGCATTCTCACGGCACTTCCAAGTGATCCAAATTGTCGCATCCTTTTCTTCAATCTCATAGAGGATGAATTTTTATTTTGTTCTCTTGATGATTGTGAATTTTCAAAACAAAAGTTGGAAGACGATGATGTGATTAGTGTGACAACATTTGGAGGAAAGACTTATTGCATTTCTTCAGAATATTGTTTGCTTACAATTGAGTTTGAAGGATCAAGTCTTCGATTTACAAAATTAACTGTCCAAAAAACAGAATCCAAACTGTTTAATTTTACCATTCAACGCAAAAACTATTTGGTTGAGTTTTTTGGAGAGATGCTACTTGTTTGCAAGATTTACTCTCCAAGATTGTGCGAATGGGCTTCATATTTTGAAGTTTTTAGGTTTGATTTCTATAAAAGGGAATGGATTGAAGTGAAAAGCATTGGAAATAATGCAATTTTCCTCACAGATCAATGTTACGGCTCATGTTCCTCAGTAGTTGAAGAATCCGATATAAGAAGAAACTCCATTTACTATACTCAATATGAAGATAGAAACCTTTATGTCTATGATTTGGAAGATCGAAGTGTTACAACATCTTTGCCTTGTCCCATAGTCAGTCGTCGAAAATCATCTCATTATTGGAGTACGTTACCAATGACAAATAACTCTTAAGATTTAATTTTTCTTTTTAGAAAAAAATTTGTTATGTAGTTGTTTTGTTATTTAGTTTAATAAAATTATGGTTGGTTGATTTTTAATTAACTTTTCTTTATCCTTGTATTCCAATAAATTAATGCATTTACTTAATTTTAATCTATTCTTTTTTTTTTTTCTGGTATTTGAGATTATAAATTGTTGAACTATGATCATTAAAATTAAAAATATAATATTCTATTAAAAGATTACACTATTGTAGGCACTTTCGATTTATTGATTTATGAATAAAATGTAAAAAAAAAAAAATGGTTCAGTTTTGACCTATTTTCTTCGTAGTAGTTAATAGCATGTATAAATGTTTTATGTTGAGTTTATCTTGATGTTGATGTAAAGTTTTTTGGAATTCTTTCTTAGCATATCATTCAAGAGATTCTTAAGGGTATATATGTTTCTTATTGAATCATGGTAAGGTTTTCTTTGATTCACTTAAAAAAAAATTAATTTGTTGGTCCTTTATTGTTGCCTTGCAGATGGGTGAAAGCAATGTAATTTGGTTTGACTATTAGTTGGGTCCATTGATATCAAATTTGTTAATATATTTACAGACATCTCATTATCACATGGTTCCATCCTGCTTGGACCAACTTGAAAGTCGTTAACTGATTTAGATTTCATGGTCTGAACCCTCTAACAACCAAGCTGAGAACAAGACCTTGAAAGATTTTAAATTACTCCATGGTCATCCACAGAAGTTTAAACATCTAATATTTCTCTTTTTGGCATGCTAGTCTTTGCATAAGCATTTAAGTTTACCTTTTTCGGATGAGACTCCTTCCTGGAATGTCTGCTTTTTTCTGGTTTTGAGGTTGTATTAACTTTTCTTTTCAACTTTCTTTTCAGTAATGGATCATCTTTTAAAGTAACATCAAACTGTGAGCAGCAAATGGGATTTGTTCTATTCAACTCAGTGTTGCATTTCTCTACAGCATTCTTCTGAACCCTTTGCCAAACAAAATGACTGTTCTCTGTTCCCATTCAAATATGCAAGTTCCCTATACTTCCAAGTTTGCAAGTACTTTAACTCCTATGAATAGATTTACACTGCTTACCCCTCTTGCCTTGTGCAACCATTCGCCCATCAAAGCTGCGCTACAAGCCAGACCATGCTTGGTTCCCTCAGTAAAATCACGGGTTTCTGAAATGCTACATAATGTGTTTTGACAATAGGACCCCTTCTTGGTATTGGAACCTAGTAAATCTGATTGACAGGTTTCATTGCTGTTGTCGTTAAATGGATTAACAATATGACCAGCACTGATGCGTCTTCACTGTTTGAACCAACAGAAACTGAGTCCAACACTAGGAAATCATGCATATCATAGAAATCCTTCTCATGTAAATCTATAAGAAAACCCATATGTGAAGGATGTCTCCTCTCCACCCCTAGAAAGTCGCTGGTCTTCGCTACCAATTTTAGAATTATCTGTATGATGCTCCCTAGGAAACTTCTGAACTTGAGAAGGTACAATACATTCAGGTATATCCACTTCATCAATGTCAGATGTGTATATATTTGGTGATTGAAAACTTGTAACAATACCATTGCTGCTGTCTGCAAAATCAGTTATATTAAGCAAACCATCGGATGGTGAAACTTCTAGTGAAGTTGCAAGTGATCCAGAGTTCATGTCATTGTTACCACAAATTTTGGATGCTGAACTTCCATGGATATACTCTAGCAAACTCTCTGGAGCCAACATCACACAAATGAATTTTTATGTTTTCCCTTCCTTCTTGTCTTCTTTCATGAATTTCTCTTTGTAGGCTTGTCTTCTTCACCATAATCGATGAACATAGCGGATGGATTAGTAGCATTAGATCCTTTTGACATAATAGCAGAGGAATCGTTGCGAGTAATGGAGCTATAACGGGAAGAATTGTTGGACACTTCATTCAATTTAGTTATTTTATTTGCAACGGTCCTGTTGCGAAATTGATGTTGCACATTGGATCCAGCAATGCTTCTGGCTCTAAAAGGATTGGCAGAAAAAGTAATCTAAGGTTGAGGCCCTTTCTGTGTCTTCCGTCCATCAACCTTAAAAGGAATTAATGGACGGGGAAGAGGCCAGATGCAGGCCTTTCACATTCGCCTGAGTTCCAGATCCAAAGTGATCAAAATATTGCCAGGTTAAAATTACTCAAGCCAATCACATAGTAAAAGAGAATGAACTCAACTATTTAATATTGGCAAAGAATAGGAAAAGTATCTAACCTCTGATGATCTTCTACAATCATTCAGCTGCAAAGAATTCTTGGAGTGGTTAGCCTTTCCTACCCCCGACATTTTTTATTATTTAGATAAGTTCATCAAACATGACAAGGCATCTTTTGCTGTATCTGTCCAAGTCAATAGCATAAACATGTGAGTGGGTAACTTTACGAAGAGCTCATGAAGATTTACTCGATTCAAAAACCACATTTGAAATCAAAACTTTTCCACTGTAATTACAGCAAGAACAACTGTTTATAAAATCTAATAGGTAAAAAAAAATGACAGCCAACAAATTTCAGTAAATGAAAATCCTTAAGAAATGCCCAGATGCAGCAACTAATCTATTCCAATCCAAAATAGATAGAAAAATACATAGAACTTAAGAATAGAGTACAAGAGAATTGCATGAACGAACTAATTTTAACAAAGAGGGCAGTTGAAAAAGATGTTTTAGAGTCATTCCAAGAACTAACTACTGCTATCAAATAAACAAGTAACTTCACAAAGTTTAAGCCATTATTAATTATCAACTTCTTTAAACGGAAAAGAAATAGAGGATAATCGGTTCACTGGGTTGAGATTATATTTCTCAAGAAAAATTTTAAACCATTTCAATATCTATCCCAAATAGTGAAACTAATTTCCTTTCAAACCACTTCGCACTTGAAGTTCTCAGAGCATAGATTCTGGGCTCCATTGAATCATTACTTGATGGTGTGTGTCCATTCAATGCCCATGGTAAACATTATCCACTTAACAAGTAAACTAATAAAATACTAGATTGGAACAGGAAAAAAATTGCAATGTTAACCAAGGGCAGTAGCTCAGCTGAATCGACACAAATAAGTATAATTGAAGGAACAAAGGGCCACATAAATCAGACAGCATGAAACAAACATCACATTCACACTTGTAGGAAAGCTAAAACAAAGAACCAATATCTTTAGTTGACTATGGCAAATCAAATAATCAGGGAAAAGAAAATCCACTATGAAAACAATTAATTTTGAACAAAGATCTCAACACAATTAAAATCAATCACATCACTTGGCTTTGTGCAAGAGAAGAATCTGGAAATAGAACAGCCATTACCTGGAAGGTGCCTTTCTCTACAGAATCATATACCACGTCAATCCCACTGCAGCATGAACAAGAACTGTGAGTCCAGTTTCAACCTGTATTGCATGATATTGTATTACAACTTTTGTTAATATAATCAAAACTCCGCCTCCAAACTAAAAGATCAAGGAATGAGGATCAATCTCATAATTATGACACAACTTGTATCCACAGGACTGATAAAAAGAAAAACAAACAAACAAAAACAGAGGAGACTCTTTGATTATTGTAACCAATCAAAGTTCTCTTATATTGCAGATCTGACTCTGCCAAACTCTGTTTTTGATGATTTGATTGTTTTGATTGATCTGCGCCATTGCAAACATATCCAAGCGGCCTGACGAAGATTTGGAAACTAAAAGGATAACCATAGGATCACTAAGAGGATGGATGACAATGAGTTATTGTCATATAATTTTAAATAACATCATTCATATTTTGTTTAATGTTGTATTCCTTAAAAATTTAGTACTACATTTATTTTACTCTTTCTTATTTCATTATTAGCTGCTATACCAACATTCTTCAAAACGTTACACAAAATTTTTATCTGACTGGTATTATAATATTTGCAAGCCAAATTAAAATATATGAGACATTAATCAAAATCCCTTTGGAAAATATATTCCAATCAAAAACATTTATTAAGAATATTAAAGAAAGGACTTTGGGTTACTTTTCCTTACGAAAATTTAAATCCAAAAAAAATTCTAATTAGCTGTCAAAATTTCAACAATAACCTCACGTACTTACATAACCTAATTTATATATATATATATATATATTAATAATACCCAGTGCTACTGTTTTCTTTTTATCTTGATGAGTGAAATTAATAAAGAGAGCACAGGAGACATTGAAGCTATTTTGTTTTTAAGAAGAAAAGCTATTTATTATACATCTTCTTATTTATTAGGTATGATCACAATCAACCCTAATTTTTTTTTTTTGTGCTTGATTTACAATTTTGAGAAGTGGAATTAATGTTTTCCTTCTTTCATCTCAATTGATAAAAGAAGAAAATAAAACTTATATCTCGTTTTTATGTTTCTTTAAAAGTTTATGCTTGATATAGTTTTGGGTTTAGGTTTAGGATTTAGGGGTTTTTTGTTAATTTCTCAGTTTTTGCTTTCCTTGTAACAAAAAAAACAAAATCGAGATACTAATTATGCAAATTTAATTGAGATAGCCTTCATTACCTTGACTAAGTAGAAATTTAGCTAACTATTGATACAAGAGAGATATGAAGGGAATAGAATTCTGAGATAATGGAACAGGACTTTCTGATTTGGAGAAATTCAATAAGTAAACTTGTTTCTGTTTGCCACATTCATTACCTTTTTGTTTGTTCAAGAGAGAAAGAGAAGGAGAGTTGAAATCAACAGCTGCCACAGAGAGGTGGCCTCTGTTATTTCTATTTGATGTAATGAAGATCTGCTTCGGGAGGTTGTTCGCGTCTGCATGTGTTAACTCACTGTTGGCATGTAACATCTTTGATGTTCCTTTTGTCAAGAAACAGTCTTCAGTGGTTTGTTTCGTCAAAGGGCAACCTTCGGCTATCTATTCTCTTCGCCATTGTTCGCACCAAGTAGAAATTTAGCTAAATAGTTTCTTTCTTTATTTTAGATTCATCGCCTGGGTTTATATTATAATTTATTATAAACAAAGATGAAATCTAGTGATCTTCTTATGGTGCCCATCGAAGACATTTATTTTTCTTTTTCTTTGCTATTGGAATTAAAAAAAAAAAAAGTAAAAACATGTGGTGATAACATTAACTGGTAAAAACATTAATTAGTGAAGATAATATTGATACGTCCTGGAATGACTTGCTTTGATTGTTGATTCTCTATATAACACAGAGACTTTAGGTGCTTTTTTTGTACAGTGTCTATTAAATATTTGAAAATTTGTGAATTTTTTAACGTAAAAAAATATTAAATTTGAAATTTATAATAAAAAGAATTATGTTTCGTATCTCTTGCAAATTAAATATTTAATGAATTTTAGATTTTTCTTAAGATATTAATGAATTTATAATATAATCAAATTTTTTTATTAACTTTTTGTAAATGCCACAGCAACTATGAAAAACAAAGATTTGATATCATCCGAAAAGCATCAAGTGAATGAAAATCAGAATGTGTGGAGTAATCTTCCACCAGAGCTTTTAAGTTTGGTATCATCAAACCTCTGCAGGGGACAAAGCGATTTTCTATGCAATTTGCAAAACATGGCGATCAATCCCCATTGCTCCACATCGCCCACTTCCATCTCCATTCGATCATGATGCAGATTTTTCATTTCCATAGTTGTTCCAAATCCTCAAAGGCAATATTGACAGAGGCCAATTTTTTCACCCCATACATAATTACACTTGCGAGTTAAACCTTCCAATAAAAATATTAGGTGCTGAAATCCGCTTTTCAAAGTATGGTTGGCTACTAATGACTAGAGATGAGGCGCATCCATTTCTCTTCAATCCTTTGACAAAAGAGATTATTAAACTTCCTAAGCTGCTTCCATGGGTGCATTCGATGTTCTTTACTTCACCTTCTCCATATTGTTTGGTTCTAGGAATCGAAGGACGGTTTGATTCAATCTCCATTTTTGTCCATAAACTAGGAGAAGGTAACTGGGAAATGCATAATTTTCTATGTCACGTAAAGTTTCGATTATCTGTTTACAATCCAATTTTATACAAAGAATTATATTATTGTTTGGACGCCAAAGGAAACTTGAGAGTATTTAATCTGAAAGAAATAAAAAATAGTTGAGATACCTACAAAATGACTTTTTCATCACGCCGTATCAATTCAATTGTTCAAGTATATCTAGTTGAAAATGAAGAAGAATTGCTAGCCATTCTCATTACAAAGGATGATAAGAAGATTCATGTTTTAAAGTTGAACCTGACAAGTAAGATATGGGAACCAACACGAAGTTTGGGAAGGAACATGTTGTTCATCAGTAAAGGTGCATCCTTCTCCAAAACTGCTGTCATGAGAGGAACAAGTAACAAAATTTATGGTCCAAACTTTTGGGATAAAAATGGCTCATTTTGCTTCTACTCACTCACAACTGGAAAGTATCATTCTTTCTTTGATAATCCCTCTAGTAAAGATTCCTACAATATTAAATTCCTTCAACAAAGCTCTTGGTTTATATCTATGTAAGATTGTTTCACCTCCATATCTAATAGTTGTTTCTAATCTTTCAAAAGTATAAATAAATTATCTTGTACATTATATTAATCTTAATCTTTATAATATATTATCCAACTTAATTATTTTTTGTTCATAAAAAAATTACAACTTGAAGATAAGGAGAAATAATTACATGCCCTGAAATTTAATTTGCATGTTGATTAATTATTAATTATTGTTATGTAAGTGGTAAACTAATAGCAAGGCCATGGTAATATGCTTCTTCATATATTGAGTTCTAAACAGAAACCATGACATGAAGAAGATGAATGAGATTTAGTATTAATATAGCCTAAAAACGGATGCATAATGAAATTTAGATTAACTAAATTCTATCTTGCATCACTCTCGATTAGAGTTATCAAAACAGATTTGAATTTGAAAAACTCGATCCAAATTCAACTCAATTCGATTTGTTAAAAAAAAAAAAGGTCTAACAATCCAAATCTAAAGAGAACTATGGCAAAGGAAGGGGCTTTGACTGCATGTGGCTCTAACAACACGCACAACTATAATATTTTACAGCTAAGAAGCAAAGCATCCAAAAGTTGATACACATACATTAATTGTTACTCCTATCTTCCTGCACCTACAAGATATGACCAAACTAACAATAGTTGCTCTCACATGCACAGGAATTAAAACTAATAAATAAAACCAAAATAGTTTTATTAGAAATAAGCAACAGAAACTCATTATAAGTGAGCAAAACATACGAAATTGATATGAACAGATCCCTCTCAAGTGCCTTCTTGCAAATAACAAGAGATGCCAGAGCAATTCCAGCATCCTGCACAACCTTCGGTTTTGGTTCCATCTCTGAACTTCTTCCAAGATTATTAAGAAACTATATTTTCTCCAATCCAATAAGATGTCAAAAGGAACCACTGCGTCCAAAAGATCCTGCATGTATAAAACAACAGGAACTAGTTACTTAAATTTAATGTTTCTGTTGAATACTACATTTAAAACTTGTTTGTCTGCCTACCGAGCCAAAACCATCAAACCCTTTTGTTCTTCAGCATATATACTTCCAGATGTGTGCACCTATGTTGCCACAATTATTAAAACATGGAGTAAAAAAGCTGGAATTATGTTTAGAGCTAATCAATGCATCTAACTGATAAGAAATTAAGACTGTCTGGTACTCTTCTGAATAGGAAAATTCCTCAAAACTAATCTAATTTCATAATATAATATAATATGATATAATATAATGAAGACTGTTTGGTACTCTTTTGAAAAGGAAAATTCTTCAAAACTAATCTAATTTCATAATATAATATAATGAGAGTAAGGGGTGGATCCTACTCAGTTATGACCTTTTTGATTTGGAATTTCTTTCATTATTGTCCTCTTATTTTCAAGAAGACAAAAGCATGAAAGCCAATTTGCTTCTTGAATTTTATTTGATGAAACAAAAGGTTTCAAAAATAGTCGAGGCAGAGCATGAACCTCTCCAAAATATACAGCAAAGCACAACCCAGAGCAATCTGACAGAAAATAACAGTAACTACAGATTGCAACCATCACATAGTATTCGACTAGCCTAGTTTGGATAGAAATTCATGACAACAGAATAAAGCTCTTGCACTAAATTCATCAACCAAATGTCTTTTACTAAAAAAATTGAAGCAAGCTATGCTGTTCAGTGGTCAAGATGCAGTCGTATATAATTACAATGTAAGTTGAGACATGTTCCAAGATCATGTGTTGAAGGTGCCCAATGACAGCATATTAGGTGTTTTTTATTAACACTATCCAAGGTTCACGAAGAAGAAAACTAGTATTTAGCCTATCAAAGGCTAAAGCGACCTGTCTACCTGAAATTTTTCATCCTTCTCCAATTTTCTGGCAGGAAGACAGGATTTCTTAACATTATGCATTAAAACTTTCTGATATAAGCATCTTGTCATTAAAATTGGCAAAATCCTGATACATCAAAGCAAGCCTTAAACCAACCAAAAAGAATATAACTAGAATATAGACACATCACCATTTCTGTCCTATATGCTTACCTTTATGCTAGTAATATCTTCATCACTCATAGAAGCTTCATGCATTGAATTGTTTTCCTGTATAGAGGACCCCCTGGCTTTTGCAGATATTCGTCTAGGATATGCTCCTTTATTTCCGGGGCTCCACATTGAAGCCAGATAAGTTTGCAGCTTCCTAAATATTTGAGGCTGCACCAGTATCCTCAAAATTGAAACAAATGTGGTTATAAAATTTGTTTGACATACATAATCCAAAAGGATTCACATGTTTAGTTAGAAGCTATAGTATCTGTCAGAAAAGAATTTTGAGTCATGACATTGATTACCATAACACTATGGCATACAGGTTCCAACATAATCAAAGCTTGTCAGTTTTTTCTCATTCTATATCTTTGACCATCATAAACATGCTATATGCAATATTTATAAGCTTAATGGCAAATTTTTCCAAAGTGTGCAGATAGCATGGACCTAAAAATCGATGCAAAATATTGCTGTTCCTGCATGAATCTAAAAGGCAATAAAAGGCTATCTGATGCATAGCTGTCAAGAACTTTGTAACCACAGTTTCATATAGCAATGCCCGATTATGAACATAGAACCCATAAAATCATACTCTAAGTGACCTAAAACTGCAAGTGTTAGGAACCAGAAGTAAATTTTTTTGGTACATTTGGAGAAACAGAAATATATTTCTCATTGAACAAATCAAGTGAAAATTCCACAATTGATGTCCCAATTAAAAAACTCATGCACAATTCGGTCCCACTTTCCAATAAATTAGTTTAGCTACACAATTAAAAAAAAAAAAAAAGAGAAGAAACAAAGAGAGAGAGAGAGAGAGAGAGAGAGAACAAGGGCTCTAGCATTTAGGGATTATGAGTATAATACCACTAAATGCTCAAATATCATATTAAGCATTCCACTTGGATCCTCTTGACAATTAGTTGGGAAGACACAATACACCCTAAATTTAACTATAATACCACTTAAAAATAACATTACCAAACTCAATGGATAAAAGGTGCATAAATGAAATATATGTCCCAATCAAATAGCATTAATAAAGCTCAAACTACATGATGAATAGAGTAAAGGACGTACACAACTAATATCATTAATGATGTTATGATATATGCTCTTGCAACTTCCATGAACTCGAAACACATTCCTTTACCTGAAGAACAGCAAAGCAAAGATCTTCCAGGTCTGTTTTCAGTGCCCACAGACCCAATCTAGAAGCATGAACTCCAAACACACTCCTTTACCTCAACAACAGTGAAGCAAAGATCTTCCAGCTCAGCTTTCAGTGCCCACAAACCCAATCTAGAAGCTAGGGAACACCAAAAAAGTAACATTTCTTGTGCAACAGCCTGAGACTTTGCTTGAGGCAGGGCATAACTGTAAAGAACGATCACACCTTTAAGTGCAATTCATACATCAATACCATAAAGATTAACCTTCAAACCATTGAACCATAAATTTTTAAGAATTATAGCACCACAGATTTTGTTATAAATTTCTCAGAGCTTGAAACACTGGAGCAATCTGTCCTTATACATATGTTCAAAGGATGGAGAAATATAGAGTGTCTATAATGCAAGATTCCTAAAGGGTTTAGAAATTTAGAATTCAGAAGATTCAATAAATGGAGTAATTATTTTTTCCATTTCAATGAATTAGTCATGTGATACATACAAGGAAGTCTAAGGGGGATAGTTAATCCAAACCTTGGACCTTGATCCTCTTATGGAGGAATCATAACAGCTAGGCCAAGCCTTGGTTGTCTATCCAATGAACTATGAAATAGAAAAACAAACAGAAATCAGTTTTCTGCATATATGATAATCTAATAAATAAATTTTGAGAGGCATTACAAGGTTCTCATATTGTGAATACGGTCTACCGGCTTTATAAGCACCACACATGGATCATCAACCATTCCCAAAAGCATGACTCGCAGATTATTTGCCTTAAAAGTAAAAGAAGAGAATATTAAATTAGAACACAACAACTTCTAATCAGTGTTCACATACTTACAATTAAACCTAATTAATTTATTTATCTATCCCCTATATTACAGTTTTCCACCCAGCTAGTTCTTTGAGAACATGTCATTCTCACCACCCATATGCATTGAGATAAATCTTGAAGATGACCACAAGAACAAGAAGAGTGCTTTGCACTATAGAACTTGACATGCCCTTAGGAAAGAATCAACACAAATGCTACCAAGACCCTTATATGATATCATAGTGACTTGTAACTACTATCACTTCAATCCCAGCAATATGCATTTCCTACAGTTCTGTTTTTCCTTTCCTTTACGTATTAAAATTACATCTTGACCAATCCATTTTAAGTGTAAAACAATACGGATTTAAAAGTTAACTGCATGTCAGACATTGCACTCAAAACCATTACAAATGACCTCCCAACCACAAGCACTAAAAAGAATTAATCATACATTGAATATATGATTTAATTATATCTTAAGGAACTATTCAATTGACATTTACCCTATGTAATGTGTACCCATATAAATCATGAAGTTTCACCTATTGTTTAGCTTACAAATTAGTTTCTAAATTACATCATCCACACCACATTTTTTTGTTGTAGTGCAAATTCTCTAACCATGTTCCTCTTCATAACCAAGGGTACTCTGGTTAACATTTATCCTGCAATGTCTCTGTGGAGGCTACAAGACAATATATTAGATGAGTCACATGACAACATACAATATAGTGGGAGGGATTAAATATCACTATCAGAGGATCCAAAACTCGAGCACGATCATTGAAATTTTAAAAAATATTGTAATGCACAGGCATTCTAACAAGCTAACAAGGGTAACACCAAAGATGGCAAACATGACACCAAGATAGCACGAAAACCAATAAGAAAGAAAGGGCAAGAATTTACAATTCCTACTTCTGACAGCAACATCATTATGGTTGCCCTATCATTGCCATCAATTGATGAGACAATATTTTTCCTACACACACCACAATAGACATCAGAAGTAAAACCCTTTCTGTTTTTTTTCTTTTTTTTGTAATAAGGGAAAAGAAATAAATAAGGATTAAATTCAAAACCTAAATCATAAGTTGTTTCTAGATATTTCTCTGAAGTTCGAAATTGAAATAAAAAAATCGATAGGAAAATAAACATGCCTAAGTGATATTTATGTTTTCTGGAGTTTTGAATATGATGAACAAGTTGAATTACACATCCTATGAATTTCTTGTGAATACCATCTCCAATTCCAGAAATGAAACAATTTTCCAAAAATTCATTCTTCAATGCAAGATGACTTATAACTGCAGAGTTGCTGGGCCTTTTCCAGCTCAATATAAGAATATTTCATTTAACAAAAGAAATTATATGCTATTTCCGTCAATATGAAACTTATTTTATTTACTTGTTTTGTTCTTTCTATGTTATTTTTTCTTTTACATTTTAAAACATGCGCAAATAACCAACTGTGGATTACACAACTGGAGTTAGCTTTCCCTAGACCAAGCATGTCACCAACGCAGGAAAAGGTGAAAGAAAAAAATCATCCTCCTTAAAGGGCTACAATACGAGTTAAATAAAATATCATTAAGCTTTCTGCTTACAAATATTTTTTTAATGAAAAACCAAGATTAAGGATGAGGACTCTACAGACAGAACCAATTAAAATGAAGACTTTACCTGATTTATATAACTTAATCTAGAAGCACCAGCTACCAACCTTACCATCTCATCACAAAACTCTGTTTCTATGCTGAGCAAACTTTCACATGTATCATCATCATGTCAATAGCCTACATCAAACTTTAAGACCTTAGTTAAAGAATTCACTGAAAGTGAAGCATGTTTTTGAGCAACACTGGCACTTTAGAGGGCTACCTTTTTTAGTAATAAGAAGATAGAATGCAATTGACTTAGCATAATATTACAAGAAAGTGAAAGAATGAACCAAGTTTCCAGACCATTAAGAATTGAGTTCAATTAACTATCTACCCATGTAAACATTGTTATCATAAGAACAAACCATTAACCATTAACATCAAAACATTAAAATGGCTACAGTTACTGTCTAAAACATCAAAATGTCTATTGCTTTTACTCTTAGATGTTTTCCTACCATATTATACGGCAATTATCCTTGTACCTGCATACTATCAGAATGGCTCACTAACTTCTATGAAAGATAGAAATAGTCATATTGTATAGGTCTACAAGTATAACCGAGACAGATTAAAAAAGTAAAACACTAGGCCAATATAGGAGCCCTACATGCAATTTGTGCACATGAGAAGCATCCACAGAAAAATAAATACTAGTAAGTGGTTAAAAGATTATCAGAAGAACAAAGTATATAGACACAGCACAATGCAACAAACTTAATAGTTATACAGTTTCATACGCTTAGGCCACTTGATGGAACCAACATAGCTAAGATTCTTCCTTCACAAATTCAGTGTTTTAGTGGCAGAATAGGACTACATGCAAGTTATGAGGCAACTAGAGATGGCAAACCTTTGCCTCGTTAAATATAGGATAGCCAGTCACACCTATCCTTCCACTGTAAAAGAACCTGCACACATTGATTGACGTTGTTAACTTGAAAATTGAGAGCAGAAAACACGAAGAAAATGATTCAGTAAGTATACAGTATATGGATTATTGATTAGACAAAGCAAGCAGTAGTTGTCATTATAAACTACAAAGAGCATAAATTATAGTCATGCGGTTGCTAATGAGCTAACATCAAGAATTAATAATTGATGCAATAGGGAGGAACACAAGGTTTCTAATGAAAACTATATCCTTTTCATTATGTGTAACAATTATTCCATAATTTTGGGATCAAAAGCAGAGTCTTTTAGGCTCATAATACATAATACATCTGCGTGAGAGAGGAAGCTTCCACTAAGAAAGACACTGTCTTTGGTTATTACAGGGCATGTAGCACAGGCTTCCATGGCATGGCATGCCATATGACCATCTAGAAAGCTCTTATTTTGTAATATATTTGTGCCATGTAAATGCTAATGTACTAAAGATAATGGATTTTAATGGTTTCCATCAAAATAAAGCTCATTTAAACAAAAATAACAATAGAAGGAAAGGGGCTTATTTAGGAAATTTGGAAAAGTAAAGTGCTTTTTTTTGGCATTTTAGCCTAAATGTTTTTGTAGTTGTATGCACTATTTTAAGAATTTGAAAACTGAAAAGCAGTGCCTGCAGAATAAAATGAACATCCAAAATAACTATACACCAATAAACAGGCTCGAAAACACGAATTAAATTTAAAACGAAAAAGATAACATAGTATGAGATTATGAGGAGGATCTTAAAAGCCAGTCATGAACAAAGCACACATCTAGTATTCCCCTAATCTAGCACTTTAAAAATAACTCCTAGCGGGTTGCCTAAAACTGAATGTAACAAAACACTATTATTTCTATTTAAATTGTAAAAGTACAAAATTAGGCGAAAATTCCAATTCCAAAACAGCATAGAAATCCCAACAAATAAAAACCCCCAAAAGAAAAAGTTGCAAAAAAAAAAAACACAAACAAGTAACAAAAGGCACCTTGTTGCTCCTCAACTTTAGGCCACAAAAAGTCAACCTTAGCGGACAGACAAGCTCTAGAGGCAAAAGCAAAGGCAGTAACAGCCACTTGGGTAATAGCAGAAAGTGACAGACCCATGGACAGTGGCACCAAAGCCAGAAGCGGCAGCAGCAACTATGGTGTTAAGGGAAGCAGAAACAGTGAATTTCTTGGGAATACACCTCAACTTAGAAGCATTTTTGGGATGGAATTTGTGGAGAAAAAGAGGGCAAGTTTGGCGGGCAAGAAACATTTTCTTGGAATGGATATGGGATTGGCAAGAAGGCGAATAAAAAGAAAATGCATGTTGAGGTTAAAACCAAAAAAAAAAAATCAAATGCTTTACATGATTCTTCTGTTGTAGGACGGTAAGACTGAGAGCGTAAATGTTTTAGAGAAAGAGATTTTCTATAAATTAAGAAAAACAGTGTCAACGAGGATCAATGAATCAAACTCAAGGTGTCACGCTTACTAAACATGTGCTACCATAACAGCTTGTTTTATTCGAAATTCATCTTTTTACATAAAACCTTTTAATAGTTTTAAAAAGGTCAATGAGATATAAAAAAACTATACCATTTCAATAGTGTTATTCTAAAATTAAAATATTTTCCCCCCAACTATTATAACTTGTAACATCAGATTTTAAAGATAGTTTCTAATTTTTTTTTTTTTGGTTTAAAGGAGTGTAGCACCCGTACAAAGAGAAAAGAGATGACGGGATTAGAATTCATGTTTATACGTCTTTCTTAAATCCATTTAATTACAAGACTAAAAGGTGAAAAATAAGATAATTTTTAATTAATTTTTAAAATTTTAATCATAAAACATATTTTACTGTAAAATTTTTCTATTCAAAGTTCTAAATAAGATTATATTTATAAGAAGAGATGAAGGAAGGAAAATCTTCATTTATATATTTTATCAAAAAATAATTACATATTATGTTTTATTGATTTTTTGTTATTTTTGAGTATTGTAGAGCATTTGCTCGCTTTATACTATATAGGCTCATGGTTTAAATAGTTTAATAAAATCATTATGGAAAACTTAGTAGGTAAATCATCTAATAAAAAATAAAATAGTTAAATTCCAAACTCGCATTTTAAAGTCAAGTTAATTAAGAAATTCATACAAAAATTAAAACAACAACCAATGACACAAACAATTTTTCTCAAGCCAAATTTTCTTTTCACTTTTTAGTAACCAAAATTCTCAAGTAAATAGGTCAAGCCTCTCAATTATGTCCAAAGCTATTTCTAGTTTGTATTCGTATGTTGGTTTTTGTTTTTTGCGATCAAATTTTTTATTGGAATTTAAGTAAGAATATAGTCCACTTTGAAAGATTTGAAGTGTATTAATGACACATCATCAAGCTTTGAGCAACCAAATAAAAGAAGCTCTTTTAAGAGACACCAATGAACCAATGGTACTTGGAAGTTTTCTTAGATTTTTGCAATCTTTAAGTTTAAAATAATTTAGTGTTTTTATCTCACCAATAGATTGATCAACCTCAATCAACTTAATTTTTGTAATCATTGAGCATCAATTTCTCAAGGCTGAGTCTTAAAATGTTTGGAGTTTTGAGAAGGTCTTATGAATAATGGAGATTAATGATTTCACATTTAGAAGAAACTGGGAACTAAGAAGAAATTAGAAACAATTAGTTTTTCTTAAAAAAAAAATAATTAGCTTTTATAAATGTGATGTTGCTTCATGAAAACGAAATGAAATGACTATTTCCCAACTTGTTTTAGGTTAGTTTTGCTCATGTGAAGAACAGTTAGCATCAAAATATCTAAATTTATAAGAAGACATTCTAGAGGAAATCAATGCCGCCACCTTGCCACATCACTAGCAATCAAATGGGTAGCCAACGTGACTAAAGCTAAAAAGTGGCTACAACCATGCCGTATTGACATTCATTTAAATCTAAATGAAGCCTAAGTTTTTGTATCTTTGCAAATGCTTCAGTTTTCATATCTATCTCATTTAACATGAGAAATGGATTTACAACATGTAGATTCGCACTTGTCTTTCTAGAGTTCTAATAATCCTTTCAGGTCAATGATTAAGTATTTAACAAATTCGGTACCCTATTGCAAGAAATAATTTTTTTGAAAGAAAATGAAAAAATTATATATTTTGGATAAAACAGAAGGCATAAAAGATATAGATAAAAATTTTAAAGTCTTTTACAATTTCTCTTATTGCATCAAATGCATCATTAGCTTTTTTCTTTTCATTAACAATTAGGAAAGACTTGCTAATGAGATTTTTAATTTCAATTTTTGTATAAAAATCACAACTATTTAGTATTGTATTTGTGTATGAAAGATAAAATCATGAGATATATATTCAAACATAATCGTATATACTTGTTTAACAAAAATAGAAGCAAAAACCTTATTTGAATTATTAAACGTTGAATAAGATCATAGTTTGGAAGTTGTTCCTTTTCATAACATATATCCTTTACATTGAATGCAAAATTTTGTTTACTGAGAGTTTTTTATTACAGTCTCTCTTTATCCCTTTCTTTTTTTCCTTTTATTATGTTAGCAACTTATCTCTTTACTAATTTTTCTTTTAATGGTTGTATTCCATACTATGAGACAGTGGGGCAACATTTTCTTTATTAATTATAAATTGCTCAAAGCAATTTTTATTCAAAGAAGTAAATTAACTAATAATAATTACTTCATGTATGGAGATCGAGCCACCTATTCTGGCTGGACATAAAAGTTTCTATCTTCACACCAAGTATAATAAATAAAGTTTCTCTTTATATTAGATTCTTCAACTACTGGATAACATGAGCCATAACATTGATTGTTAGGAAAATTGCACTATTTTCAATGCTTTTCATCTCAACTCATTCCCTTTCACAAAAATCAAACCTAAAACTTCAAAATATGAAACCCATTGGCACAATGTTGGAGAGTAAATATTGTAAACAAGTAGCATCTCTTAAAAAATTCAACCAAATATGTTTTGCATTGAATGATAAAGTTAAATAGCTTTGATTCTTTTTTATAGTCAATTTTATAAATCGAAGACCTATGAAATCCTGAAAACACATGCTTTTAAGAATAAGAATAAAAAATAGTTTCAAGTATCTTTTTATATATTAAACTATAAACACATTAGATTAACTTATAAAACAATTTTCAAGGATGATTACTTAGTAAATAAGAAGTATTTATATTTCTAAAAAGGTAATTTAACATATACCAAAATTAAAAAAGGAAGATAATTAAACAAATTTTTGGAAAAAGAGAAAAAATAAATAAATAGGCCCTATTGATCCCAAGAAAACCAGCTATTTGTCAAGATTTAAAATGAAAAAAAAAAATGTTACTAAAGTGAACTTCTAAGAAAAAAGACAAAAGGCACTAAGGCAAACTTCTTCAAAGTGTTATCAGCAACCATAAAATGATAATCATTCTATCAAACAATTTAAGTGCATTGGAACTAAAGCTCACAATTCTATCTTTAAAATCACATCTCTTATCAAGTTAACAACAACTTAAGTAAAAGAAAACATGACATCTTTAGAAGCCAAGACCAAAAACCCCTATTATTGACAATAATGAATTGTTGGCCATTGGCAACATACTCTAATAATGAGATGATTCTCGACAACTAACAACGGGACATGGTAAATATGTTTAACACTTTGATCCTCCAAGTTATAGACATAAACATTTCTATCTTCACAATAAGCATAGTAAATGGGGTTTCTTTTTATATTAGATTCTTTAGTTATTGAGAACATGAGCTGTAGCATTTATCTCTGAGGAAAATAGTATTATTTCAAATGCTTTTCACCTCAACCCATTCCCTTTCATAAAAATCAAACCTAAAAACTTCAAAATATGAAGCCCATTGGCACAATGTTGGAGAGTAAATCTTGCAAACGAGTAACATATCTCCAAAAAATTCAACCAAATATGTTTTACATTGAATGGTAAAGTTAAATGGCTTTTATTCCTTTTCAATTGTCAATTTTGTAAATCAAAGACTTAACCTTCAAACTCATTTGTAAGCAAACAATATTCCAAGGAAATGCAATTGTTTTTTCTCCGAATGTTATCACACCGATCACAACATCATCTTTCAACTTTTGTTTTGAAAATTCACAATCATCAGGAGAACAAAATATAAATTCATTATTTATAAGATTAAAGAATAAGATGCAGTAATTTGGATCACTTGAAGGTGTTGTGAGAATGCACATAATAAAATCCATATTGAAAAAAGAAAGTTGAATTGTCTCAATTGAATAAAATATATATATATATGAATAAAATAATAATTTTTTAATTAAAACAATAAGAATATGTTGAAATAAAAAAAGTTTAATTAGATTTGTAAACTATTTAAATTGAATATTAAGATATTTAAACTCAATTTACTTAATAAATCGAACTATTTAAACTTAATTCGATAATAATTGAATTAAATTTTATATTTCTTTAAAGTTGAATTGTCTCAATTGAAGCGGGATTTAAAAGGGAACAATCAAATGAGACAAGATCTAATAACACAAACCATCTAAAGGAAGAGCAACATATTTGCTTATTAAACTCTCACGAATGATTTTAGTGTAATACTGATATTGTGATACATTGAAAAAAGGTTTGCCTTTGTCAAACTTTTTATAAGATATAACAAGCCAAGGGTAAGGTTGTGATATGTAAAGAGGAAGAGAATACAATGATCATTCATCATCAACCTCAACTATTGCTTTCATGTTCACAAAACCTGAACTATTTTCTTGCCTAAAAATATAGTACTATATACATCAATAAGCAGAACACAAATAAAGCTCTTACGTTAACTAAATTGGAAGGAAATAAATTTCAATAAAAAAGACCCTAAGAAAATTGAAAATAAGAAAATCTAAATTTTTTTAAAAAAATATGAAAATTTATAAAAGAATTCTTTAAAATTGTAAAAAAAAATTCTAAAAAATTAAAATTTTTCATAAATATAAAATATTCTAAAAAATATACAAAATAAAAATTTTGAAAAATAAAAATAAAAACCTAATATTTTAATATAAAATCTAAAAAATTCATAAAACATACAAAAAATTTTAAAATAAAAAAAATTAAAAATTTTCACAAATTTTAAAAAAAATTTTACAAAATTTTTAAAGTTTTTAGATTTTTTTTTGAAAAAATTTTATATTTTTTATACACCTTTCTTGATAATTTTGTAGTCTCATGTTTAAATTTATTGTAAGTGGTTTGGTTCAATTTTATGTAGGTAAATTTGGTTAGTTAATTTATTTTTTGATTTCTTGTGTGCATATAATATATATATATATATATATATATATTTATATGGGAGAAATCAAGTTATACAAAAAAAAGTTTTACATCTTTTTACATTTTTTTCTAATAATTAATTTTAATAGATCGAAAAGATAAGATAGATAAATTAAAAAGATAAAAAATGATTTAATTACATCTCTTGAATTTATTAAAATCAATAATTAAAAAAGTAAAAAGATGTAAAAATTTTTTTGGTATAAGTTGATTCCTCCCCTATATATATATATATATATTATATCCACAAAAAATAAATTAACTAACCAAATTTACCACCATAAAATTAAACTAAACCACTTGCAATAAATTAAAAAAATTTGAAATATTCTAAACATTAAAAAATTTTTGAAAAATAAAACATCCAAAAATTTTTAAAAATTTAAAAGTTCATAAAATATACAAAAAAATTAAATTTGTAAGATTAAAAAAATTAAAAATTTTTACAAAATTTTAAAGTTTTAATTTTTTTCAAAAAATATTTTATTTTTTATACACTTTCTTACAACTTTTTAAATAATTTTTAGTCTCTTGTTTCAATTTATTACAATTGGTTTAGTTCAATTTTATGTTGGTAAATTTGGTTAATTAATTAATTTTTTTATTTTTTATGGATATAATATTTGATTTATATATATGTGTATATATATATATATATATATGAGAAAAATCAACTTACACAAAAAAAAAAGTTTATTTATATCTTCATACACTTTTTTTTAACCATTAATTTTGATAGATCCAAGGGATGAAAGAGATAAGTAAAAAAAAAAAAGTCCCTTAGATTTATTAAAGGCAATTATTAGAAAAATGTATAAAAAATTGTTTTATATAAGTTAATCCCTTTTCTCTCTCTCTCTCTCTATATATATATATATATCAAATATTACATTTACAAAAAAAATAAAAAAATAAATTAATTAACCAAATTTACAAACATAAAATTGAACTAAACCACTTACAATAAATTTAAACATGAGACTAAAAGTTTCAACACCTTCCCTTTTCAAGGATTTATAAATATTTTTTCCTCGTATTTGATACCAACTATATATTTTCAAGGAAGTTGTTAGCCCATCGGGTTCCATTGGCAACTTGCAACAAATAGAAAATTTTTAGGCTTTTTATATTGCTCTTGGTTGGAGCCACTATCTTGCTTCTATCTATCAACTTATTGCTAATTTATTTTTGATAAGCCTTATCTTAGTGGACTTTTTGTATTAAAGAAAATGTAATTATCGTTTCAATATGTGACTTATACCTACTTTTTAATTTTATGATTATTTCAAGGAAAATGAAGATAGTCTTTCTTTTCTTTTCTTTTCTTTGATGGTTTTGGCTCTGGCGGAGAAAAATCAACTTACAAGCACTCGAAAAGAAGGGATGTCACTGGGTCCTTGAGCTGGAAATTTCCTCCGCAATTTCTTTCATTTTCCCATTACTTTAAAAATAACTGAGAAAAAAATTATTTCAAATTCTCCTTCACATATAATACATTTCTTATCCTTTTTCCTAATATCAAGAGTACAAATTCCCCTTTATATTTTTCTTGAATAATTCCCTCTAACTTTTTCCACTTCAAAAAAAAAAATAGTGAAAATAATTTTCTAGAATTTAATTTTTTTCCTAAAAATTTTCTTAAACAAGGACTAAAAATCATACGGCCACATGGATTAGATTAACATTTATAAGATTTTAAAATAACATGTAATTATCGTTAGAATGTGATTTCTACAACTTTTTGGAGGAAAAGATGACATTCTTGTTGAAATAGGGTTCCCATACTATATATATATATATATATATATATATATATATTTTAATTTGGTATTAAGAGAATAAAATTTTCAATTAGACACTCAAACTTTACTTTTATTACATACTTTACCTTATTTAATAACAGCGTTAGTTAATGGATTGACGTGGCAAAAACAATTAATAAAATCATGATATGAGATAAAAAAATGATGCATTATTTTTATTTTTGAAATAAAAATTAAAAGAATTCAAAAAAAAGGAAAATTAGAAAAGAGAAAAAAAGATAGAATCGGGAGAGAGAAAATGAGGAAGGTGAGAAGGGAAGAGACACAGGGCAAGAGAGGGGTGGAACTAAGGGTGTAATTAAATTAAGTCAAATTGATATAATGAAAATTTTGTGCTCAACTCAAAATTCATTTTGAGTTTGATCAAGTTTTAATTTTTAAATTTAAATTAATTCGAGATAAAAAATTAAACTACTTAAATTTGTTCATTTATCCAATAAAAAACGAATTTAATTTTTATATTCGACTTTAAGTTTAATTATTTGTGTTCGAATTTAAATTCGAAATCAAATTTATATATATAATAAAATAATAATTTTTTAATTAAAATAATATGAATATGTTGAAATAAAAAAAGTTTAATTAGATTTGTAAATTATTTAAATTGAATATTAAGATATTTAAATTTAATTTACTTAATAAATCGAACTATTTAAATTTAATTCGATAATAATTGAATTAAATTTATATTTTAATTGAGTCTAAACAGTTTTGCGAATACTGAATTATTATTTATACTCCTAAGAGGAACTGACTGATCGATGAGGAATCTAAATCTATTTGTCCCGAATCAGGAAAATTATCATAGATGTGGCTTGCCAGATCAAAGCCGATTTGCCTAATTTGGGTCAGTTCACCCTCTACCTATCTTAGACCTACCACTCAAGGGCCAGTCAATCTCCTCCCTTCCCTTCCTCTTTCTTTTCTTTTTCTCTCTCCTAAAATTTTGGCTCTATTTCTATTTTTTAGAAGTTTTTTAACTTTAATTTTTTTAACAAATCCAAAATTTAAAATTAATAAAAAAGTTTTTGAAGATTTTGATTTTTTAAAGTTGTTTTTTTATATTTTTAAATTTCACATTTTCTTTAAATTTTTATGTTTTTGGGACATTTTCTTTAAAATTAAATTTTTTTAAAATTTTTTTCTACTAATATGATAAGAGACTCAGGAATAATGTGATACTGGCATATTAAAAAAGTTTTACCTAACAGTTGATTAAATATAAACGGAGTTAGCTTTTAAAGTAATTTGATTTACTGAAGATAAATTTAAATGTTTAATTGAAATTTTTTATTTTTAAATATAAAATTAAGAAAAATAGTATAATATAAAGATTTCTTCTTTTGCATTCCATTGTATTTATTTATTGTTGATCCGCGACAAGCTTTCTTTTTCGGTGAAACTACTACAGACTGCATGCACTTCAACAATTCAAGGAAACAACTCATTAGCGTGTTGGTAATGGTAATCTTTGGCAGTGATGTTGACGTTAAATAAAAATATTATTTTAAACAATATTTTGAACCTTTTGCATGATGACTAATTAACGCAAATAATACTCTGGAGGGTCCAATCACTCTAAAATTGTTTAATCTAATTACATATATTAGAATTAGGATTTGTGGATGTAACTTTTTCTTCTAATTTTTTCTCTTTGAAATTTCTTTGCGTTTACTTTTCAAGACACTTCGATGGCCATCGCATCTACGCAAAATAATTGAAACTTCCTTGCTTTGAGTCGCCTTTCTCAAATAAATTCTGGCTTTGCTCTGTTACAAAACTAAAAAAAAAAATTATCACTTTGCTGTGGGAGAATTAGTTGCTGAATCCTTCTCTTCTCAGTTCTCATCAGTAACGGTGAAGAAAGGAAAATTTTCTCATCTTTTGAGGTACATCGCTAAAATCCCTTCCAATTTTAGGCCCTTTGCTTTCTTTCTTTGGTTTTACCTATAGTTTTTGTTATTCAGTTTGCTTCTCACAACTTAGAAAAGGACAAAAAAAATCGGAGATTGTTATTGGTATTGTTAGCTCTATTGTCACTGCAGCAGCAAGCGTCACTAGGATAGGACGAGGACTGAAGGATACTGAAAATAATGAAATCCTTCTTCAGAAGGTCTCCTTTAGAGGATAGTTAATGAAACTTTTGTTTTTTTTCACTTCACCCCTTAATTATTCTTAAAAATAAAAAAGGAAACAAAAGAAATAATTTGCATCCACTTATTTAATTTTACAATTTTTGTCCTCATTATCATTCATAGATAAATTTATTATACAAAAATTTTTCTATTTCTTACAAATCATTTAGTATTATCTTCGTCAAACGATGTAATTTTTTATTATAACATTTTTTTTGAATCCTACACAAATAATATTCTTTTAGAAGCTTCATTATGGTCGAATAAGCTCATATACTTTCAGTTAATGTGAAAAAAGAATTAAATAGTTGTATGTTTTTGTCCAGCCTGAAAAACGTATGGAAAGTTACAGGTTTGGGTTAAATACACATTTGATTCTTATATTTTACCACTTTTTCACTAAGATATCTAAGAAAACCACTTACTTCCGTTACATACTTTGCTCTTTTTAACTAATGGTTTTTGTTAATGAACTAACGAAGAAAAATATTCAATAAAATTATGATCAGTGATAAAAAATTCAAGGAAAAATTTCAATTTTTTTAAAATTTTTGAAATTTAAAAAAGAAAATCAGAAAAAGAGATAGAAAGAGAATGTGGAGAAAGAAAACAAGGGAGGGAGGGAAGCGGAGAGATGAAGAAGAAGGGAAAGGGGAGGTTTTGATGGACCGATCGGTTTAGGGTAATTGTTCGAGGTTGATCTGCCCTATATTAGGTAGATTGAAGTCGATCTCTCTGGTTCATGTCAAATCAGCCTTGAGCTATCGCAGACCAAACGATCAAGGGCAGATCACTCCTTTTCTTTTCTCATTTCCCTTCTTCCCTTCCCTTTCTCTATCCCCGATTCTTTCTCTATTTTGTTTTTTTTTTTATATATATTTTGAATTTCTTTTACAAAATTCAAAATTTTAAAATTTTAAACAGTTTTTGAAGAATTTTGATTTTTTTTAATAATCAAGATTTTAATTTCTTTAAAATGTTTTTTTTCATATTTTAAAATTTGATTTTTTAAGAAAAATTCATATTTTATTTATTTTTTCTTTTATTTTAATTTTTATATTGTTTAGTACTTTTAAAAAATATATATTTTTTAAATTTTTTTACCACTAACATGACAAGAAACCCACTAATTACATAAGATTAACGTATTTATATGATTAAGCTTTACCCAACAACTTACACTTTTCTATTGGTCAAGTATGCCTTGTTACAATGAAGTTTGCTTCTTAGATAATTCGACTCACGAAAACAAGTTCGTTTACTTTGTTGAAAATTTTTATTCTTTAAATATCAAATACAAAATGGTAATATATGGAGAACAGGTATGTATTTAACCTAGAAGTTTATATTTATTTATTTATTGTTGATCCGACCACAGGTTTCTTTCCGATGAAAGTACTGCTGCATGCACTTCAACAATTTCAGGAAACAAGTCATTAGCGCTTTGGTAATCTTTGACGCATTGTTTACATTATATAAAATTTATTTTTTAAAAATAATATTTTGAACCTTTAGCGTGATGACTAATTAGTCAAATAGTCCCCTTAACGGTCCAATCATTCTCAAATTGGTTGGTTTACATATTAGAATTAAGATATATGGAAGGGACATTTTTTAATGTTTTCTTTTTTCAGTTTATCGCATTGATTTTCAAGACACTTCGATGGCCATCACATCCACGCAAAATAATTATCACTTTGCTCATTGATAAGTGGGAGAATTAATTGCTGAATCCTTCTCATTTTGGTTCTCTTCAGTAAGAGTGAAGAAAGGAAAATTTTCTCATCTTTGAAGGAGGTACTCCACTAAAGTCCCTTCCAATTTTAGGTCATTTGCTTTCTTTTGCTCGGTTTGGTGTTACTTAGTATGCAAGAAGCTTTTCTTTTTGGTCGTTTCATTATAATTTTCTTTTCTGGTCCCCTGTTTTTTTTTTTTTTTCATTGCTTTTAGCTATAGTTTTTGTTCAGTTTGCTTTTCACAACTTGGAAAGGGGAAAAAATGGAGATTGTTATTGGCATCCTTAGCTTTATTGCCACAGCTGCAAAGTACACCATCTCTCCCATAAAAAACCGTATCAAATACCTTTCCAATCATGAGAACCAGGTTCAGACCCTCAAGAATCAATCTGAGAGCCTGAAGGATGCAAGAGAAAGAGTGCAGCATTCCGTTGATGCTGCTAAACGAAACGGGGAAGAGATCGAACATGATGTTGACAACTGGTTGACTAAAGTCGACAAGAAGCTCGCTGAAGAAGTAGAGAAAGTAATGCAAGATGAAGAAAAAGCAAAGAAAAAGTGTTTCATTGGCTTGTGTCCTAATCTCTGGACTCGTTACAAGCTTAACATGAAAGCTGAAGAGGAGGCGAAGGCTGTTGCTGAGCTACTTGAGCAGGCCAAATTTGACAGGGTTTCTTTTCGTGCAGCTCCACAAGGTATCATTCCCGCATCAGTTAAAGGTTTCGAAGAATTCGAGTCAAGGACGTTGGTTTTGAATGGAATCATGGAGGCGCTGAAAGATGCTAGTATCAACGTTATAGGGGTGCACGGGATGGGTGGCGTAGGAAAGACTACGCTAGTCAAAGAAGTTGCTAGGCTGGTCAAGGAGGGCAAGTTATTTGATTCAGTGGTTATAGCAACCGTAACTCAGACCCTTGATGTTAAGGGAATTCAAGATCAAATTGCAGATTTATTGGGTTTAAGATTTGAGGAACAGAGTATGGTAGGAAGGGCACTTAGACTGCAAGAAAGATTGAAAAAAGAGAAGAAGATTCTTGTTGTTTTGGATGATTTATGGGCAAGATTAGATCTTGAGGAAGTTGGGATTCCTTTTGGAAATGAACATGAGGGATGCAAGATTCTGCTGACTTCTAGAGATCTCAATGTCCTATCAAGTGGGATGGATACTCAGAAAATTTTGCAGTTGGCCTTTTAAATGAAGACGAAGCCTGGGACCTGTTTAAGAAGATGGCTGGTCACTGTGTTGAAAGTTGTGATTTACAGGCTACAGCTATTGAAGTAGCAAAGAAATGTGCGGGACTGCCAATCGCCATTGCAACTGTTGCAAGGGCTTTGAGAAACAGAAGTTTGTTTGAATGGAAGAGTGCTTTGTGTGAACTAAAGAGGCCTTCATCAAGAGACTTTAAAGGGGTAACAGCCGGCGTATATTCAGCTATAGAGTTGAGTTACAATTATTTAGAAAGCGAGGAAGTTAAGTTGACTTTCTTGCTTTGCAGTTTCTTAGGCCATAATGGGTTGATTGAAGACTTATTGAAATATATAATCGGTCTGGGTTTGTTTCATGGCGTCCACACAATAGAGGAAGCAAGAAACAGAGTATTGACAGTTGTGAGTAACCTGAAAGCCTCTTGTCTGTTGCTTGATAGTTACAACAGTGAACGGTTTGATATCCATGACGTTGTTTGGTATGTTGCTACATCAATTGCAAATAGGGACCTCCGCATGTTTGCGTTAATAAATGGTGATGTGCTGAAACAGTGGCCTGAAAACGAGGCGATGAGAAATTGCAGTGCGATTAATTTACTTAATCCTAATATTAGTGAGCTTCCGGAGGAGATGGAGTGTTCACTTCTTTCCTTTTTCCATATGGCCCATGAAGGTACAGTGAAAATTCCAGTCAACTTCTTTAGACGAACAGAAAGACTCAAAGTCTTAGATTTGACTGGAATGCACTTTCCATCCCTACCAGTGTCAATTGAACTCCTCACAAACCTTCACACGTTGTGTCTAAACCAATGTACACTAGATGACATAACCATCGTTGGGAAGCTCAAGAATTTAGAAATCCTTAGCCTTGCTGGATCAGACATTAAAGCACTACCTCAGGAGATAGCACAATTGACTCAGTTAAGGATGCTAGATTTGAGTCATTGTACTAGACTCAAAATCATCCCACCAAATGTCTTGTCGAGTTTGACCAAATTAGAAGAATTATATATGGACAATAGCTTTGTTCAATGGGAAGATGAAGTAGTCGGCAAAGAAAGGAGAAATGCTAGTCTTGAGGAGTTAAAGCATTTGTCTCATCTGACCACATTTTATGCTCATATTCCTAATGCCCAAATAATTCCAAAACATCTGTTCATTGAGGCATTGGACAGATACAGGATTCTCATTGGAGATGAGTGGGAGTGGTCCAGAAACTATGAATACTCAAGAACATTGAAATTCAAGTTGTATTCAAGCATTTACATGGATCATGGGGTAAAAATATTGATGAACAAGACTGAAGATTTACATCTGGATCAACTTAAAGGCATCAAGAATGTACTTGCTGAGTTAAATAATGGGGAAGATTTTACACATTTAAAGAAACTTCACATCCAAAATGGTCGGGAGGTCCAATATATTGCAACAGAGAAAATTAAGCTTTCTCAATTGCAGTCCATGACACTTGAAGGTCTGCCACAGCTCATTACCTTTTGCTCTCAAGACAAAAGGTGTTTCACATCCCAGCAGCAGGGAAACGCGAGCTCTGAGCCCTTGCCACTTTTCAATACACAGGTATTAATTTGTTTGTTTGTGGATTATTCCATATTCCAACTTTGGCTTTTATGGATTGGCAAAAAAGAAAAAAAAAACTTTGGCTTTTATGCATATTTGCTTACATGCTAAAATATTAAAAAAAGTCCTTTGAATTGTTTCACTAGTTAAATAACTTTTTGTATTTTTATTGTATTAAAATAAGTACTTATACTTTTATTTATATCCAAATAAATTCTTATTTCAAAAGAAGTACTACATATTTTTTTCTGGTTCTCCTTAATTTGGGAAATGTTGATATTTTACATAAATAAAAGTCTTACTTTAGCATTTGTGATTGTGAGAAACTAATGTCTTACATGTTGTCTTATGTTAAGGGCTTATTTAAATACAAATTTAAGATTAAAAACTTAATTGAATGTGATAAAAATATAAGAATTTATCTAAATAATGTGGTAAAGTTGATATACTTTTTTGTTGTTTTAGCCTTTTCGGATTTTTTATTGTCCCTTAAATGAGTCCATAATCCCTCTAGATTATGTTATGTTAAAGGTTTAATATTCAATATATGCAGTAAGTTAAGAATCAATATTTAATATGACTGTTGGATATATTACATGTTTGGTCACTTAAGTATTTACTTTTTTTTATTATTATTTTGATCATCTAATTATAAAAGTTTACAATTTGATCATTAGCATTTGTCAAAATTTTAGTCTTTTGTCACTCAAATGTTAAAGGCTAACGGATGATTGATGTAAGTTTCTAGGGTTGAATACATTTGCTACGGTGTGTTGCCATATCATTTTATATGCATGTGGCATTATCAATGTAGCATTATAAATTTTATAAAAAATTCAGATATTAATAAAAATAAATTATACATTTTGTCACTTAATTTTGAAGAGTTTTTATTTTAGTGACAAAAACTTTAAAAAATAATTATTTTATCACCAACGTTTATAAAATTTATTAATCTTTTAATTTTCATTTTCAATTAAATCTTATTATTCACGTGACATTATAATGATTTAGTCACCATTGACATATTCAATTAATAATTTACTCTTTATTTTTAAACTCTTCTATTTTCTTTTTAAATTGTATTTGCATGCAGTTTATGTTACCTCACTTGGAAAGCCTGCAATTGTCCTCAATTAACGCCAAAAGAATATGGCACAGCCAGCTTTCAGAGGCATGTAATGGCATTTCGAATTTAACGAGCTTGATCATTGAGGGCTGTGACAACTTGGAATATCTATTATCGCCATCTATTGCTAGAAGTCTGGTGCAGCTCAAACAGTTTAAGATAGGGGAATGCATGTGCTTGAGAGATATAATATCTACAGAGGGAATAGAAGAAGAAAAGGAAGCTGTGATTTGTTTCCCTCGCTTAGACTCCCTGGAAATAAAGTATCTTCATAATTTCATCAAATTCTGCTCAGGAAATTATAATATTGAGTTCCCAGCCTTGAAAGTGCTGAAGATCAAGCACTGCCCAAAATTAAGAGAATTTATTAATGAAAGTAAAATGGAGGGGGACTATCAATCCAATGTACAAGCTCTCTTCAATGAGAAGGCGAGTTAGTAGTCTTTTATTCTTACTTCTGTTCTCTCTTTGTTTTCATTTCTCCTTGCATTTTTGCCTTAATTTTATGAACTAACTTTACCATCGGCATGTTTTATTATTATATAGGCTGCAGTTCCTAGCTTGGAAAGGATGACAATCTCCCACTTGAGAAATGTGAAGAAGATATTTCATAACGAACTTCTAGCTGGTTCCTTTTGTAAATTAGAAGAAATGACAGTTAAAAATTGTGAGGAGTTATTGACTGTTTTTTCATCTACTATAATCGGAGTATTCAGCTGTCTGAAAAAGCTCACAGTGAACGATTGTGATACACTACAACAGATATTTGAGGTTGGAGGGTTAAATATCAAAGAAATACATGCTGTAGATTGCCAACTAAGAGAATTGTACATTTCTGAGGTACGAAAACTGAAGCATGTTTGGAATAACGATCCCCATGGAATTCTCGCATTTCAAAATCTACGAAAAGTAGTTATTATACAATGTCCGAGTCTGAAAAATCTATTTCCAGCGTCCATAGCCAAAGATCTTCCACAGCTTGAATTTCTAGAAGTGAGTCATTGTGGGATGGAGGAGATTGTGTCGGCAGGAGAAGGATTGGAGAAGCCTATTAGGTTTAAATTTCCCCAAGTGTCTTCCCTGAGGCTTAGATACCTGAATGAGCTCAAATGTTTCTATCCAGGGCAACACAAAATAGTTTGGCCGATGTTGACAAAGTTGGAGACAGATTATTCAACTTTACTAAAGATAGTAGCTTTCGAACGCCTTAGCATCCAAGAATTGAATGGGAATGACCAACGGCCACTTTTCTTGGTTGAAGAGGTATGATTATAAACCTTCACTATTTTCTTTAAAAAACCATGGCACATCAATGATCGATATGTGTTACCAATACAATAATGAAATTTTAAGTTATTACATGAAACATAATTGATAAATGTGTTTTTTAATTTATCACTGATTTAATAACAATAATTCTAAAATCAATACTTATACATAAAAGCTATCTCTAATTGAATGAGATTGCTCATTTTGGGATTTTGGACCATAATTTTTGGACAATTAAGAATTGTCATAAATTATCATTCGGCGTTAATTGGGTTAATGATGATTTGAGATTAATTGGATATAAAATTATACTATATTTAGTGGTAAATTATTAAATTACCTCTAAAGAGATTAATTGGTTTTAAGGTTATTTTTATCAAGGTAAAGGAATAATAAACAAAAACGCTAAGAAAAGAAACAAATTGAGAAAGAGAACAAGAAAAAAAAAAAGAAAATAATTTGGAGAAAACAAAAAAAAAAAAAAGAGTTTTGGTTTTTGGATTTTTTAAAATTTTTTAACATTATGCTATTCTTAAATTTTTTAAAAAATATCTTCGAAAATAATTTAATTTAGAATAATTTAAAAAATATTAAACATGTACATTTAGCAACTGGCTTTTTTTTTTTTTAAATGAGCATATACATTTTGAACTCTTTTGTTTTTTAAAGAGACAAATGATGAAGAAGTATAAAACTACTTAAAATGAAAATATAAATTTATTTTTTTATTTGTTTTCTCATGTTTCATGTTGCATGTTTCATTTTCACTTTTTATGTACCAGAACATAAAATATAGCCTATAAATTTTAAAAATTAAAATTTTAGGAACAAATTTAGATATTTTAAAACTAAAAAGGAGACATGTTTTGAGCTTTACATGGTTTTAGTATTTAAAACAATTTTGAATCTTTTTCTTTGTTATTTTCGTTTATTTTCTTAATTTTTATTTTTTAATTTACACTTAAGTAAAATATTTTTATATTTTTGATAAAAGAAAATTAGGGATAAAAAGAAAAAGGTATCAAATCTTTTGATTATTATATTTTTTAATTTTGGTTGTTCTTTATTTATTTTTTTTTTTCTTAAATATCTTTCTTGTAGAAATTTATGATTTAATATGATGTGTCAAAAATACAAAATATAAAAATATCAATTTAAATTGTTCTCAATAATGGAAAGTGACAAAATATAGTTTTCTAAAAATAAATTATACCAATAAAAATACAAATCTATTCAATAACATTATCATGTTTATGATCCGCATCCAACCTATAAGGAATTATTCACTTTGATATGAAAGTTTATCATTTTATCATTTTATCCCACAAAAAACATGTTACAAGTATGAATTTAAATATTTATTTATATATTATATCGTATCTTTACACTTAATCAATATGGGATTAGGAGTATTATAATCTCTTTATTAAAGCTTGACATCTTAGTTTAACACATAATGCACAGAATCAGAATTCAAGGCAAGGTTCTAGAAGTAGTTTTTATCGTGTAACATTTAATTTTTAAACTTTCAATTGATGATTGTTCTAATACCATTCGTGAATATTTTTATTCGACCTATAAAGTATTATTCATTTTAATATGAAAGTTTCATAATTTTATGTCATAAAAAGTTTCTTACAAGTATGGATTTAAACATTTTCTTATGTATTATATTTATCTTCATATCTAACCAATGTGTGATTGAGAGTTATAGTTTAAAAGTAAGTTTTTAACTTATTATGTTTAGAAAATTTTCTTGATTTTATTTATATTATAATTTAATTTGTCAACAATCTCACAAATATTCAGATAAATGCATATTTTATTTTTGTTTTAAAAAATTATATATTAGATTAAGTTTGGCATTGTGAAATATTTAGTTTTAATTGGTAAATGAATAAAACTATAATCATCAAAGAATTTTGTTGAATTAATATGTATGACAATATATAATCATTTATAAAATATATTTTTGATTATTTCAACTTACATTTGTTAATAAAAACATAAATATTCATAAAAATAATTCTTACAGAAAAATGCCTGTTGCATTCTAATTTTATATTTAAAGTTCACCTTTGATATACTTTATATGTAACTCAATTTCTAATTCTGATTTTAATTCAAAATATTAAATTTAAATGCAAACGATTCTTTTCACCAATAATGCAAGAGGTTTTGAAACATAAAATAATTTGAAGTGTAAATAAATGAATGTGTTGTATTCCTAAAATTTTCACTTAATTTTCGAAATATTATTTACATATTATATTTTTAAAAATAACATTTGAAGCATAAAAGGCTTAACTTAGGGATGCCCTTTTAAATCCAAAATTAATTTACAAACATCCATATGTAGTTTTATTATACTAGCACAGAGTTATATGGATTGCATATGTATATGTGTTATGAGTACATTTTTAAGTAAAATTTTTGAAATATAAATAGCTATGTTCTTAATTTATATAGTTGAGTTTATAATAAACATAATTTTTTTTTATTACATCAAGAAGACAAAGTCCTAGTATAAAGTAAGGGGAAAGAGAGGAGGTCTGGTTTGAAATCAGACCCTTGATATCCTTTCAAGCGCCTTTAACCACTAGGCTAAAGGTTTGGAGACTATAATAAACATAATTAGAACATAGACATAAATGAAAATTAAGATCATATCTTAAATGACAGAAATTACTTTTTTTATATCTATATCAATTTCCTTTTTATATTGGTGTTAGGAACTTTTGCCCTGCAAGTAGTCCATCTAACACTATAAATAGTTAAGTGAACCGTTTGATCTAAAGTTTCGGGTTCATATGTATCTCAATTAATTAAATATTGTTTTAAAAAAATTACTAATTAAAATTTATTCCCCTTATAATTTTATAATATAATAAAATAATTTGTAAAAAGATTTTTTTTTAAATTACACTTATAATCAAATATTACATTTATATAATCCAGTTCACTAAATAATTAATTACTAAATTATAACTTAATTAAGCAATCAAATTCACATATAATGAGACTTGAATCTAAGATTTTAATGTTTTAGGGCTTTCTTCTTACCACTAAGCCACGTTCTCATTACTATTTGTAAATGGATGTTAATTTTGAAATATAGTAAAACTTTATATCCCTTTATGTCTAATGATATCCTTGATATCCTTTCATAATATAATAAAAATAATGTACACATATTATTATTATTATTATATTATTATTATTATTATTATTATTATTATTATTATTATTATTATTATGTTCACTTGTTAATTTTGAAAACACTGCCAGCCCCCTACAATGGCCTATCTAGATGGTTGTTTTTTCTTCTTTTTTTTTGGGTAAAATCTATCTGTGTATCTATCTAGATCTTATATATACATACACAATTTTTAACTATTGAAACTAGAACATTAAAGTAGAAATTTTTAATATGTGTACACACAATTTTTAATAATAATATAAATTATGTTATGTTAAAAAAAATGTATCTTAAAATTAACTTTATCTTTTTAAAAAATTAATTCAAAGAATAGTATATGTTTTTTTTAGAAGAAATTATTTAGTTGAATTGTTACTACTTTTATAATTTTAAATGCTAAATGAGGTGTAAGATATGATAATCTAAAATATAACACGATGATAAGACATAAATATTTATATGAAAAATGATATGAAAGTAATGTTGTTTAAAATTTTAACAAAAACCTTTAGAATTAACAAAATATTGTATTTTGTATTTTTGTATTGATAAAAATTGTGATACGTAATTTTTATGTAACACATGGTTAGTGTACATGAATTATCAGTATTTTATCCAATACGAATACACGAATTATACAATATGAATTTTGTAATCCATTAAAATTAATTTTTTTATTATATGCATCTAATAGTTCATTCATCGCTTAATTACTTTCATCCTTTGAAATTCTATTTGCATGCATGTTAACATAGTATAAAGTCACGAGACATTATAAATATTTCATAATTTTTATGTTAATATCTAACTCATTAAAAAAAAAAAAAAGATTTACGCCCGTGTAACATCATGCTGGCCAAACTACTAGTTTTCATTTTTATTTTCCTTACATGCGTACGTCACGGAATGACAGCTCTAGTTTCATTGGTGTTAACAATTTTTACTTTTTAAAAAAAAAACAAATTTACTTGATTAATCATATATGTAGGAGGACTAAATAATTCAAAATTGAAGTGGAGATGAAATGCACATTTTAAGGACCTGTCAATTACTTAAACCTGTGATCAATAGTTGAATGACTCTTTCCTTTTGATCTTGTGGAGGAATGCTGGCTCTGACTTGCTTTTATTTGATTGGTTTTCAAGGCCCTTCCCAAATTAGAGGAACTGCGGTTAAGAAAATTTGATGATATTGCAATGGTATGTGATGGCCAGTTTCCGGCAGACTTCTTTCACCAGATAAAAGATTTTGTGCTGTATGACTCTCTTAGTGGATCTGCTAGTTTTCCAATTAATTTCTTCCAAATATTCTACAATCTGGAAATTCTTGAATTTTGGAACGGCGACTTCAAAAATCTAGTCTCTTGTGAAGGAGATGTTGTTGAGAAGCCAGATGGAGGGACACTCCTCTCTCGAATTAGAAAGTTAAAATTGAATCATTCTAAAAATCTTACACATATATGGAAGAAAGATTCAGTGCTAGCCCACATTCTTCCTAATCTTGAAACTCTTGAAGTCAAGGGATGTGATGATTTGATAAGTTTTGGATCCTCACCCTCCTCAGCATCTTTTCAAAATCTCACAACTTTGGAAGTGAATTGGTGCAACATGATGATAAACTTGGTTACACCTTCAGTAGCCCTGAATCTGGTACAATTAACGACAATGAGGATAACGGATTGCATTACAATGACAGAAGTTGTTGCAAACGAGGGATCAGATGGAACAACATATAATAAGATAATATTTTTCAGCAAATTGAAATATTTGGAACTCAGCCGTTTACAGAGCCTCGCAAGCTTTTGTTCAGGGAATTACGCCTTCAAGTTTCCTTGTTTGGAAGAATTAATTGTGGATCGGTGTCCTAGCTTGAAGATCTTTTCTCAGGGTGTTTTAAGCACCCCACGACTACAAAG
>NW_019168004.1:5838646-5880368 GCF_002303985.1 Durio zibethinus
TTAGGCGCTTTTTTTGTACATGTCTGTTAAATATTTGAAAATTATGAAAATTTTTTAACGTAAAAAATATTAAATTTGGAATTTATAATAAAAAAATATCTTGTAAATTAAATATTTAATGAAGTTTTAGATTTTTCTTTAAGATATTTATGAATTTATATTGTAATCAAATTTTTTATTAATTTTTTGTAAACATCACAGTAATTATGAAAAACAAAGATTTGATACTATCCAAAAAACATCAAGTGAATAAAGATCAAGATGTGTGGAGCAATCTTCCACTAGAGCTTTTAAGTTTGATATCATCAAACCTCTTTGCAGGGGACAAAGCGATTTTCTATGCAATTTGCAAAACATGACGATCAATTCCCATTACTCCACCACATCCACTTCCTTCTCCATTCGATCATGATGCAGAATTTTCATTTCCTTGTTTCGAATCCTCAAAGGCAATACTGACAGAAGCCAATTTTTTCACCCCATACATAATTACACTTGCGAGTTAAACCTTCCAATAAAAATATTAGGTGCTGAAATCCGCTTTTCAAAGTATGGTTGGCTACTAATGACTAGAGATGAGACGCATCCATTTCTCTTCAATCCTTTGACAAAAGAGATTATTAAACTTCCTAAGCTGCTTTCATGGGTGCATTCGATATTCTTTACTTTTTCACCTTCTTCAGATTGTTTGGTTCTAGGAATCGAAGGACGGTTTGATTCAATCTCCATTTTTGTCCATAAACTAGGAGAAGGTAACTGGAAAATGCATAATTTTCTATGTCACGTAAAGTTTCGATTATCTGTTTACAATCCAATTTTATACAAAGAATTATATTATTGTTTGGACGCCAAAGGAAACTTGAGAGTATTTAATCTGAAAGAAATAAAAAATAGTTGAGATACCTACAAAATGACTTTTTCATCACGCCGTATCAATTCAATTGTTCAAGTATATCTAGTTGAAAATGAAGAAGAATTGCTAGCCATTCTCATTACAAAGAATGATAAAGAAGATTCATATTTTAAAGTTGACCTAACAAGTAAGATATGGGAACCAGTACAAAGTTTGGGAAGGAACTTGTTGTTCATCAGTAAAGGTGCATCCTTCTCCAAAACGCTGTCGTGAGAGGAACAAGTAACAAAATTTATGGTCCAAACTTTTGAGATAAAAATGGCTCATTTTGCTTCTACTCACTCACAACTGAAAGTATCATTCTTTCTTTGATAACTAGATTCCTATAATATTAAATTCCTTCAACAAAGCTCTTGGTTTATATCTATGTAAGATTTTCTCACCTCCATATCTAATAGTTGTTTTTAATCTTTCAAAAGTATAAATAAATTATCTTGTACATTATATTAATCTTAATCTTTATAATATATTATCAAACTTAATTATTTTTTGTTCATAAAAAAATTACAACTTGAAGATAAGGAGAAATAATTACATGCCCTGAAATTTAATATGCATGTTGATTAATTTAATTATTGTTATGTAAATGGTAAACAATAGCAAAGCCATGGTAATATGCTTCTTCATATATTGAGTTCTAAACAGAAATCATGACATGAAGAAGATGAATGAGATTTGATATTAATATAGCCTAAAAAGAAGCATAGTGAAATTTAGATTAACTAAATTCTATCTTGCATCACTCTCAATTAGAGTTATCAAAACAGATTTGAATTTGAAAAACTTGATCCAAATTCAGCTCAATTCGATTTGTTAAAAAAAAAAAAAAAAAAAGGTCTAACAACCCAAATCTAAAGAGAACTATGGCAAAGGAAGGGGTTTGACTACATGTGGCTCTAACAACACGCACAACTATAATATTTTACAGCTAAGAAGCAAAGCATCCAAAAGTTGATACACATACATTAATTGTTACTCCTATCTTCCTGCACCTACAAGATATGACCAAACTAACAATAGTTGCTCTCATATGCACAGGAATTATAACAAATAAATAAAACCAAAATAGTTTTATTAGAAACAAGCAACAACAACTCATTATAAGTGAGCAAAGCATACGAAATTGATATGAACACATCCCTCTCAAATGCCTCCTTGCAAATAACAAGAGATGCCAGAGCAATTCCAGCATCCTACACAACCTTCGGTTTTGGTTCCATCTTTGAACTTCTTCCAAGATAATTAAGAAACTATGTTTTCTCCGATCCAATAGGATGTCAAAAGGAACCACTGCGTCCAAAAGATCCTGCATGTGTAAAACAACTAGAACTAATTACTTAAATTTAAGGTTTCTGTTGAATACTACATTTAAAACTTGTTTGTTTGCCTACCGACCCAAAACCCTGTAACCCTTTTGTTCTTCAGCATATATACTTCCAGATATGTGCACATATGTTGCCACAATTATTATTACATGGATTAAAAAAGCTGGAATTATATTCAGAGCTAATCAATGCATCTAACTGATAAGAAATTAAGACTGTCTGGTACTCTTTTGAAAAGGAAAATTCCTCAAAACTAATCTAATTTCATAATATAATATAATGAGAATAAGGGGTGGATCCTACTCAGTTATGACCTTTTCAATTTGGAATTTCTTTCATTATTGGCCTATTATTTTCAAGAAGACAAAAGCATGAAAGCCAATTTGCTTCTTGAATTTTATTTGACGAAACAAAAGGTTGCAAAAATAGTCGAGGAAGAGCATGAACCTCTCCAAAATATACAGTAAAGCACAACCAAGAGCAATCTGACAGAAAATAACAGTAACTACAGATTGCAACTTATTCGACTTGCCTAGTTTGGATAGAAATTCATTACAACAGAATAAAGCTCTTGCACTAAATTCATCGACCAAATGTCTTTTACTAAAAAATTGAAGCAAGCTATGCTGTTCAGTGGTCAATATGCAGTCCTATATAATTACAATGTAAGTTGTGACATCTTCCAAGATCATGCGTTGAAGGTGCCCAATGACAGCATATTAGGTGTTTTTTATTAACACTATCCAAGGTTCACGAAGAAGAAAACTAGTATTTAGCCTATCAAAGGCTAAAGCGAACCTGTCTACCTGAAATTTTTCATCCTTTTCCAATTTTCTGGCAGGAAGACAGGATTTCTTAAATTATGCATTAAAACTTTCCGATATAAGCATCTTATCATTAAAATTGGCAAAATCCTGATACATCAAAGCAAGCCTTAAACCAACCAAAAAGAAGATAACTAGAATATAGACACATCACCATTTCAGTCCTATATGCTTACCTTTATGCTAGCAATATCTTCATCACTCATAGAAGCTTCATCTTCATGCGTTGAATTGTTTTCCTGTATAGAGGACCCACTGGCTTTTGCAGAAATTCGTCTAGGATATGCTCCTTTATTTCTGGGGCTCCACACTGAAGCCAGATAAGTTTGCAGCTTCCTAAATATTTGAGGCTGCACCAGTATCCTCAAAATTGAAACAAATGTGGTTACAAAATTTGTTTGACATACATAATCCAAAAGGATTCACATGTTTAGTTAGAAGCTATAGTATCTGTCAGAAAAGAATTTTGAGTCATGACATTGATTACCATAACACTATGGCATACAGGTTCCAACATAATCAAAGCTTGTCAGTTTTTCATTCTATATCTTTGACCATCATAAACATGCTATATGCAATGTTTATAAGCTTAATGGCAATTTTTCCAAAGTGTGCAGATAGCATGGACCTAAAAGTCAATGCAAAATATTGCTGTTCCTGCATGAATCTAAAAGGCGATAAAAGGCTATCTGATGCATAGCTGTCAAGAACTTTGTAACCACAGTTTCATATAGCAATGCCCGATTATGAACATAGAACCCATAAAACCACAGTCTAACTGACCTTAAACTGCAAGTGTTAGGAACCAGAATTAATTTTTTTTGGCTACACTTGGAGAAAGAGAAATATATTTCTCATTGAACAAATCAAGTGAAAATTCCACGATTGATGTCCCAATTTAAAAACTCATGCACAATCTGTCCCACTTTCCGATTAATTAGTTTAGCTACACAATTTAAAAGAAAAAAAAAGAAGAAGAAACAAAGAGAGAGAAAGAGAACAAGGGCTCTAGCATTTAGGGATTATGAGTATAATACCATTAAATGCTCTAATATCATATTAAGCATTCCACTTAAATCCTCTTGACAATTAGTTGGGAAGACACAATACACCCTAAATTTAACTATAATACCACTGAAAAATAATACACCCTAAATTTAACTACAATACCACTTAAAAATAACATTACCAAACTCAATGGATAAAAGGTGCCTAAATGAAATATATGTCCCAATCAAATAGCATTAATAAAGCTCAAACTACATGATGAATAGAGTAAAGGACATACACAACTAATATCATTAATGATGTTATGATATATGCTCTTGCAACTTCCATGAACTCGAAACACACTCCTTTACCTGAAGAACAGCGAAGCAAAGATCTTCCAGGTCTGTTTTCAGTGCCCACAGACCCAATCTAGAAGCATGAACTCCAAACACACTCCCTTACCTGAAGAACAGTGAAGCAAAGATCTTCCAGCTCTGCTTTCAGTGCCCACAAACCCAATCTAGAAGCTAGGGAACACCAAAAAAGTAATGTTTCTTGTGCAACAGCCTGAGACTTTGCTTGGGGCAGGGCATAACTGTAAAGATTGATCACACCTTTAAGTGCAATTCATACATCAATACCATAAAGATTAACCTTCAAACCATTGAACCATAAATATTTAAGAATTATAGCACCACAGATTTTGTTATAAATTTCTCAGAGCTTGAAACACTGGAGCAATCTGTCCTTATACATATGTTCAAAGGATGGAGAAATATAGTGTGTCTATAATGCAAGATTCCTAAAGGGTTTAGAAATTTAGAATTCAAAGATTCAATAAATGGAGTAATTATTTTTTCCATTTCAATGAATTAGTCATGTGATACATACTAGGAAGTCTAAGGGGGATAGTTAATCCAAACCTTGGAACTTGATCCTCTTATGGGGGGATCATAACAGCTAGGCCAAGCCTTGGTTGTCTATCCAATGAACTATGAAATAGAAAAACAAACAGAAATCTGTTTTCTGCATAAATGATAATCTAATAAATAAATTTTGAGAGGCATTACAAGGTTCTCATATTGTGAATATGGTCTGCCAGCTTTATAAGCACCACACATGGATCATCAACCATTCCCAAGAGCATGACTCGCAGATTATTTGCCTTAAAAGTAAAAGAAAAGAATATTAAATTAGAACACAACAACTTCTAATCAGTGTTACATACTTACAATTAAACCTAATTAATTTATTTATCTATCCCCTATATTACAGTTTTCCACCCAGCTAGTTCTTTGAGAACATGTCATTCTCACCACCCATATGCATTGAGATAAATCTTGAAGATGACCACAAGAACAAGAAGAGTGCTTTGCACTATAGAACTTGACATGCCCTTAGGAAAGAATCAACACAAATGCTACCAAGACCCTTATATGATATCATAGTGACTTGTAACTACTATCACTTCAATCCCAGCAATATGCATTTCCTACGGTTCCGTTTTTCCTTTCCTTTACGTATTAAAATTCCATCTTGACCAATCCATTTTAAGTGTAAAACAATACGGATTTAAAAGTTAACTGCATGTCAGAGATTGCACTCAAAACCATTACAAATGACCTCCCAACCGCAAGCACTAAAAAGAATTAATCATACATTGAATATACGATTTAATTATATCTTAAGGAACCATTCATTGACATTTACCCTATGTAATGTGTACCCATATAAATCATGAAGTTTCACCTATTGTTTAGCTTACAAATTAGTTTCTAAATTACATCATCCACACCACATTTTTTTGTTGTAGTGCAAATTCTCTAACCATTTTCCTCTTCATAACCAAGGGTACTCTGTTAACATTTATCCTGCAATGTCTCTGTGGAGGCTACAAGACAATATATTAGATGAGTCACATGACAACATACAATATAGTGGGAGGGATTAAATATCACTATCAGAGGATCCAAAACTCCAGCACGATCATTGAAATTTAAAAAAATATTGTAATACACAGGCATTCTAACAAGCTAACAAGGGTAACAACACCAAAGATGGCAAACATGACACCAAGATAGCATGAAAACCAATAAGAAGAAAGGGCAAGAATTTATAATTCCTACTTCTGACAGCAACATCATTATGGTTTCCCTATCATTGCCATCACTTGATGAGACAATATTTTTCCCACACACAACATAATAGACATCAGAAGTAAAACCCTTTCTGTTTTTTTTTTTCTTTTTTTTGTAATAAGTGAAAAGAAATAAATAAGGATTACTTTCAAAACCTAAATCATAAGTTGTTTCTAGATATTTCTCTGAAGTTCGAAATTGAAATAAAAAAATCGATAGGAAGATAAACATGTTAAAGTGATATTTATGTTTTCTGGAGTTTTGAATATGGTGAACAAGTTGAATTACACATCCTAGGAATTTCTCGTGAAAACCATCTCCAATTCCAGAAATAAAACAATTTTCCAAAAATTCATTCTTCAATGCAAGATGACTTATAACTGCAGAGTTGCTGGGCCTTTTCCAGCTCAATATAAGAATATTTCATTTAACAAAAGAAATTATATGCTATTTCCATCAATATGAAACTTATTTTATTTACTTGTTTTGTTCTTTCTGTGTTATTTTTTCTTTTACATTTTAAAACATACGCAAATAACCAACTGTGGATTACACAACTGGAGTTAGCTTTCCCTAGACCAAGCATGTCACCAACGCAGGAAAAGGTGAAAGAAAAAAATCATCCTCCTTAAAGGGCTACAATACGAGTTAAATAAAATGTCGGTAAGCTTTCTGCTTACAAATATTTTTTTAATGGAAAACCAAGATTAAGGATGAGGACTCTACAGACAGAACCAATTAAAATGAAGACATTACCTGATTTATATAACTTAATCTAGAAGCACCAGCTACCAACTTTACGACCTCATCACCAAACTCTGTTTCTATGCTGAGCAAACTTTCACATGTATCATCATCATGTCAATAGCCTACACCAAACTTCAAGACCTTAGTTAAAGAATTAACTGAAAATGAAGCATGTTTTTGAGCAACACTGGCACTTTAGAGGGCTATCTTTTTTAGTAATAAGAAGATAGAATGCAATTGACTCAGCATAATATTACAAGAAAGAGAAAGAATGAACCAAGTTTCCAGACCATCAAGAATTGAGTTCAATTAACTATCTACCCATGTAAACATTGTTATCATAAGAACAAACCATTAACCATTACCATCAAAACATTAAAATGGCTACAGTTACTGTCTAAAACATCAAAATGTCTATTGCTTTTACTCTTAGATGTTTTCCTACCATATTATACGGCAATTATCCTTGTACCTGCATACTATCAGAATGGCTCACTAACTTCTATGAAAGATAGAAATAGTCATATTGTATAGGTCTACAAGTATAACCGAGACAGATTAAAAAAGTAAAACATTAGGCCAATATAGGAGTCAAATATCATAATACGCTGACAGAATAAAAAAGTATACCCTACATGCAATTTGTGCACATGAGAAGCATCCACAGAAAAATAAATACTAGTAAGTTGTTAAAAGATTATCAGAAGAACAAAGTATATAGACACAGCACAATGCAACAAACTTAATAGTTATACAGTTTCATACACTTAGGCCACTTGATGGAACCAACATAGCTAAGATTCTTCCTTCACAAATTCAGTGTTTTAGTGGCAGAATAGGACTACATGCAAGTTATGAGGCAACTAGAGATGGCAAACCTTTGCCTCGTTAAATATAGGATAGCCAGTCACATCTATTCCTTTCACTGTAAAAGAACCTGCACACATTGATTGACGTTGTTAACTTGAAAATTGAGAGCAGAAAACACAAAGAAAATGATTCGGTAAGTATACAGTATATGGATTATTGATTAGACAAAGCAAGCAGTAGGTTGTCATTATAAACTACAAAGAGCATAAATTATAGTCGTGCTCTTGCTAATGAGCTAACATCAAGAATTAATAATTGATGCAATAGGGAGGAACACAAGGTTTCTAATGAAAACTATATCCTTTTCATTATGTGTAACTATTATTCCATAATTTTGGGATCAAAAGCAGAGTCTTTTACGCTCATAATACATAAATACATCTGCGTGAGAGAGGGAGCTTCCACTAAGAAAGACACTGACTTTGGTTATTACATGGCATGTAGCACAGGCCTCCATGGCATGGCATTTCATATGACCATCTAGAAAGCTCTTATTTTGTAATATATTTGTGCCATGTAAATGCTAATGTACTAAAGATAATGGATTTTAACGGTTTCCATCAAAATAAAGCTCAATTAAACAAAAATAACAATAGAAGGAAAGGGGCTTATTTAGGAAATTTGGAAAAGTAAAGTGCTTTTTTTTGGCATTTTAGCCTAAATGTTTTTGTAGTTGTATGCACTATTTTAAGAATTTGAAAACTGAAAAGCAGTGCCTGCAGAATAAAATGAACATCCAAAAAAACTATACACCAATAAACAGGCTCTTAAAACGAAAAAGATAACATAGTATGAGATTATGAGGAGGATCTTAAAAGCCAGTCATGAACAAAGCACGCATCTAGTATCCCCTAATCTAGCACTGTAAAAATAACTCCTAGCGGGTTGCCTAAAACTGAATGTAACAAAACACTATTATTTCTGTTTAAATTGTAAAAGTACAAAATTAGGCGAAAATTCCAATTCCAAAACCGCAAAGAAATCCCAACAAACAAAAACCCCCAAAAGAAAAAGTTCCAAAAAAAAAAAAAACAGAAACAAGTAACAAAAGGCACCTTGTTGCTCCTCAACTTTAGGCCACAAAAAGTCAACCTTAGCGGACAGACAAGCTCTAGAGGCAAAAGCAAAGGCAGTAACAGCCACTTGGGTAATAGCAGAAGTGACAGACCCATGGACAGTGGCACCAAAGCCAGAAGCGGCAGCAGCAACTATGGTGTTAAGGGAAGCAGAAACGGTGAATTTCTTGGGAATACACCTTAACTTAGAAGCATTTTTGGGATGGAATTTGTGGAGAAAAAGAGGGCAAGTTTGGCGGGCAAGAAACATTTTCTTGGAATGGATATGGGATTGGCAAGAAGAAGACGAATAAAAAGAAAGTGCATGTTGAGGTTTAAACAAAAAAAAAAAAAAAAATCAAATGCTTTACATGATTCTTTTGTTGTAGGACGGTAAGACTGAGATTGTAAATGTTTTAAAGAAAGAGATTTTTTATAAATTAAGAAAAACAGTGTCAACGGGAATCAATGAATCAAACTCAAGATATCATGCTTACTAAACATGTGCTACCATAACAGCTTGTTTTATTGAAATTCATCTTTTTGCATAAAAACTTTTAATAGTTTTAAAAAGGGTCAATGAGATATAAAAAACTATACCACTTCAATAGTGTTATTCTAAAATTAAAATATTTTCCCCTCAACTATTATAACTTGTAACATCAGATTTTAAAGATAATTTCTAATTTTTTTTTTGTTTGAAGAGTGTAGCAAGGAAATGACAGGATTAGAATTCATGCTCATATGTCTTTTTTAAAGCTTTTAACTACAAGACTAAAAGGTAAAAAATAAGATAATTTCTAATTAATTTTTAGAATTTTAATCATAAAACATATTTTACTGTAAAATTTTTCTATTCAAAGTTCTAAATAAGATTATGTTTATAAGAAGAGATGAAAGAAGAACAATCTTCATTTATATATTTTATCAAAAAATAATTACATATTATATTTCTTATTTTTTGTTATTTTTTGAGTATTGTAGAGCATTTGCTCGCTTTATACTATATAGGCTCGTAGTTTAAATATTTTAATAAAATCATTATGAAAAACTTAATAGGTAAATCATCTAATAAAAATAAAATAGTTAAATTCCAAACTTGCATTTTTAAATCAAGTTAATTGAAGAAATTCGTACAAAAATTAAAAACAACAACCAATGACACAAACAATTTTTCTCAAGCCAAATTTTCTTTTCACTTTTTAGTAACCAAAATTCTCAAGTAAATAGGTCAAGCCCACTCTCAATTATGTCCAAAGCTATTTCTAGTTTGTATTTGTATGTTAGTTTTTGCTTTTTGCGATCAAATTGTTACTAGAATTTAAGCAAGAATATAGTCCACTTTGAAAGATTTGAAGTGTATTAATAACACATCATCAAGCCTTGAGCAACCAAATAAAATAAGTTCTTCAAGAGACACCAATGAACCAATGGTAACTTGAAAGTTTTCTTAGATTTTTGCAATCTTAAGGTTTAAGATAATTTTGTGTCTTTATCTCACCAATAGATTGATCAACCTCACTCAATTTTTGTAATCATTGAGCCTCAAATTTCTCAAGGCTAAGAGTCTTAAAAGGTTTGGAGTTTTGAGAAGGCATAAGAAGAAATTAGAAACAATTAGTTTTTCTTTAAAAAAAAATAATTAGCTTTTATAAATGTGATATTGCTTCTGTGAAAATGTAATGAAAATGACTATTTTCAAACTTGTTTTAGGTTAGTTTTGCTCATGTGAAGAACAATTAACATCGAAATATCTAAATTTATAGGAAAACATTCTAGAGGAAATCAATGTTGCCACCTTGCCACATCACTAGCAATCAAATGGGTAGCCAACATGACTAAAGCTAAAAAGTGGCTACAACCATGCCGCATTGACATTAATTTGAATCTAAATGAAGCCTAAGTTTTTGTATCTTTGCAAATGCTTCAGTTTTCATATCTATCTCATTTAACATGAGAAATGGATTTACAACATATAGATTCACACTTGTCTTTCTAGAGTTCTAATAATCCTTTTAGGTCAATGATCAAGTATTTAGCAATTTCGGTACCCTATTGGAAGAAAGAATTTTTTTGAAAAAAAATTAAAAAATTACATATTTTGGATAAAACAAAAGGCATAAAAGATATAGATAGAAAATTTAAAATCTTTTACAATTTCTCTTATTGCATTAAATGTGTCATTAGCTCTTTTTTTTTCATTAACAATTAGGAAAGACTTGCTAATGAGATTTTCAATTTCAATTATTGTATAAAAATCACAACTATTTAGTATTGTATTTACGTATGAAAGATAAAATCATGCAAGATATATATTCAAACATAATCATATATATTTACTTGTTTAACAAAAGTAGAAACGAAAACCTGACTTGAATTATTAAACGTTGAATAAGATCATAGTTTAGAAGTTGTTCATTTTCATAACATATATCCTTCACATTGAATGCAAGAATTTATTCACTAAGAGTTTTTTACTACAATCTCTCTTTATCTCTTTTTTTTTCTTTTTATTATGTTAGCAACTTATCTCTACTAATTTTTCTTTTAATGGTTGTATTCCATACTATGAGAGAGTGAGGCAACATTTTTTTTATTAATCATAAACTGCTCAAAGCAGTTTTTATTCAAAGAAGTAAATTGCCTAATAACAATTACTTCATGCATGGGGATTAAGCCACCTACTATTCTGGGTAGACATAAAAGTTTCTATCTTCACACCAAGTATAATAAATAAAGTTTCTCTTTATATCAAATTCTTCAACCACTAGCTAACATCACAATCATTCTATCAAACAATTTAAGTGCATTGGAACTAAAGCTCATAATTCTATCTTTAAAAACACATCTCTTATCAATTTAACAACAACTAAAGTAAAAGAAAACATGACATCTTCAGAAGCCAAGACCAAAAACCCCTATTATCGACAATAATGAATTGTTTGCCATTGGCAACATACTCCGATAATGAGATGATTCTCGATAATTGACAACGGGATAAGGTAAATATGTTTAACACTTTGATCTTCCAAGTTATAAACATAAATGTTTTTATCTTCACATTAAGCATAGTAAATGAAGTTTCTTTTTATATTAGATTTTTAGCTATTGGGTAACATGACCGTAGCATTTATCTGCAAGGAAAATAGTATTATTTCCTGTGCTTTTCACCTCAACTCATTCCCTTTCATAAAAATCAAACCTAAAAACTTCAAAATATAAAGCTCATTGGCACAATGTTGGAGAGTAAATCTTGCAAACAAGTAGCATATCTTCAAAAAATTCAACCAAATATGTTTTGCATTGAATGGTAAAGTTAAATGGTTTTTATTCCTTTTCAACAGTCAATTTTGTAAATCAAAAGACTTAACCTTCAAACTCAATTGTAAGCAAACAATATTATGAAGAAATGCAATAATCTTTCCTCCAAATGTTATCACACCAATCACAACATTGTCTTTCAACTTTTGTTTTAAAAATTCACAATCATCATGAGAACAAAATATAAATTCATTATCTACGAGATTAAAGAATAAGATGCAGTAATTTCGATCACTTGGAGGTGCCATGATAATGCACATAATGAAATCCATATTGAAAAGAGAAAGTTGAATTGTTTCAATTGAAGTGAGATTTAAAAGGAAATAATCAAATGAGATAAGATCTAATAACACAAACCATTTAAAGGAAGAGTAATATATTTGCTTATTAAACATCTCAGGAATGATTTTAGTGTAATACCGATATTGTGATACATTGAAAAAGGTTTGCCTTTGATCAAACTCTCTATGAGATATAACAAGCCAAAAGTAAGGTTAAGATATGTAAGGAGGAAGAGAACACGACGATCATTCATCATTAACCTCAACTATTGCTTCCATGTTCACAAAACCTAGACTATTTTCTTGCATGAAAATATAGCATTGTATGCATCAATAAGAATAACATAAATAAAGCTCTTACGTTAACTAAATTGGAAGGAAATAAATTTTAGTACAAAAAGACCCTAAGAAAATTGAAAATAAAAAATCTAATTTTTTTTAAATCTAAAAATTTATAAAAATTGTTTAAAATTGTAAAAAAATTATGAAAAATTAAAAATTTTTAGAAATATAAAATATTCTAAAAATTATGCAAAATAAAAAATTTAAAAAATAAACCTAATATTTTAATAGAAAATCTAAAAAATTCATAAAAAGTATAAAAAATTGTAAGACTAAAAAATTAAAAATTTTAATAAATTTTTAAAAAAAATTTACAAATATTTAAAGTTTTTAGATTTTTTTTGGAAAAAAATTTTATATTTTTTATACGCCTTTCTTTATAATTTTTAGTCTTATGTTTAAATTTATTGAAAGTGGCTCGGTTCAATTTTATGTAGGTAAATTTGGTTAGTTAATTTATTTTTTGATTTCTTTTGTGGGTATAATATATATATATATATATATGGGAGAAATCAAGTTATAAAAAAAAAGTTTTACATCTTTTTACATTTTTTTTCTAATCATTAATTTTAATAGATCTAAAAGATGAGATAGATAAATTAAAAAATAAAAAAATGATTTAATTACATCCTTAAATTTATTAAAATCAATAATTAAAAAAAGTAAAAAAAGATGTAAAATATCTTTTGGTATAAGTTGTTTTCCTTCGCATATATATATATTATTATTACATAAAAAAAATCAAAAAAATAAAATTAGACTAACCAAATTTACCACCATAAAATTAAACTAAACCACTTGCAATAAATTAAAAAAATCTAAAATATTCTAAACATTAAAAAAATCTTTGAAAAATAATACATCCAAAAAAATTTTAAAATTTTTAAATTCATTAAAATATATTAAAAATTAATATTAAGATTAAAAATTAAAAAATTTCATTATTTTTTTTATAAAAAATTTTAACAAAAATTTTAAAGTTTTTACTTTTTTTCAAAAAAATATTTTATTTTTTTATACAACTTTCTTACAACTTTTTAAGATAATTTTTAGTCTCTTGTTTTCAATTTATTAACAATTGGTTTAGTTCAATTTTATGCTGGTAAAATTTGGTTAATTCATTTATTTTTTGGATATAATATTTGATATATATATATATATATGTGGGAGAAATCAACTTACACAAAAAAAAAAATTATATCTTCATACACTTTTTTTACCATCAATTTTGATAGATCCAAGAGATGAAAGAGAAAAGTAAAAAAAAACAAAAAAAAGTCCCTTAGATTTATTAAAAGTAATTATTAGAAAAATGTATAAAAAATAAAATTTGTTTTATATAAGTTAATCCCTTATATATATATATATATATGAAATATTATATATACAAAAAATAAAAAAATAAATAAATTAACCAAATTTACCAACATAAAATTGAACTAAACCACTTACAATAAATTTTAAAATGAGACTAAAAGTTTAACACCTTCGTTTTTCAAGGATTTATAAATATTTTTTCCTCGCATTTAATACCAACTATATATTTTCAAGGAAGTAGCTAGCCCATCGCATTCCATCGGCCACTTGCAACAAATAGAAAACTTTTAGGCTTTTTATATTGCCCTTGGTTGGAGCCACTCTCTTGCTTTTATATCTGTCACCTTATTGCTAATTTATTTTTGACGAGCCTTATCTTAATGGGCTTTTGTATTAAAAAAATGTAATTACGTTTCAATGTGACTTATACCTACTTTTAATTTTATGATTATTTCGAGGAAAATGAAGATAGTCTTTCTTTTCTTTGATGGTTTTGGCTCTAGTGGAGAAAAAATCGACTTATAAGCACTAAAAAAAAAAGATGTCACTAGGTTCTTGAGCTGAAAATTTTCTCTGCAGTTTCTTTTATTTTCCCATTACTTTAAAAATAACTGAGAAAAAAATTATTTCAAATTCTCCTTCATAGATAATACATTTCTTATCCTCTTTCCTAATGTCAAGAGTACAAATTCCCCTTTTTATTTTTCTTAAATAATTCCTTTAACTTTTTCCACTTCAAAAAAAAAATAATAATGAAAATAATTTTCTAGAATTTCATTGTTTTCCTAAAAATTTTCTTAAACAAGAACTAAGAATCATGCGGTCACATGGATTACATTAACATTTATAAGATTTTAAAATAACATGTAATTATGGTTAGAATGTGATTTCTACAACTTTTTGGAGGAAAAGTTGATATTTTCATTGAAATAGGGTTCCCATACTATATATATATATATTTAATTTGGTATAAGAGAATAAAATTCTCAATTAGACAGTTAAACCTACTTTTATTACATACTTTAACATTTTTACTAATAGTGTTAGTTAATGGATTGACGTGGCAAAAATAATTAATAAAATCATGATATGTCATAAAAATGGTAAATTATTTTTATTTTTGAAATAAAAATTAAAAGAATTCATAACAAAAAAGAAAAATTAGAAAAGAGAAAAAAAGTTAGAATTGGGAGAGAGAAAATGAGTAAGGTGAGAAGGGATGAGATGTAGGGCAAGAGAAAGGGTGGAAATAAGGGTATAATTAAAGCCCGTCAAATTGATATAATGAAAATTTTATGCTCAACTTAAAACTCATTTTGAATTTGAGGAAATTTTAATTTTTAAATTTGAATTGATTTGAGATAAAAATTTAAACTACTTAAATTTGTTTATTTATCAAATAAAAAATTAATTTAATGAAAAATTTATGCTCAACTTAAAACTCATTTTGAATTTGAGCAAATTTTAATTTTTAAATTTGAATTGATTTGAGATAAAAATTTAAACTACTTAAATTTGTTTATTTATCAAATAAAAAATTAATTTAATTTTTAATATTCAATTTCAAACTTAATTATTTGTATAAAAATTTAAACTCGAGATCGATTGATATATATGAATAAAATAATAATTTTTTAATTAAAAATAATAAAAATTTATTGAAATAAAAAAATTGATTAAATTTACAAATTATTTAAATTAAATATTAAAATATTTAAATTAATTTATTTAATAAATTAATTATTTAAACTTAACTCAATAATGATGAATTAAATTTTAACGACAACAAATCTAAACAATGACTGAATTGAATTTATATTTTAACGGAGCCTAAACAATTTGTAAATAACGAACTATTATTTATACTCCTAAGAGGAACTGACTGACCGATCAGGAATCAAAATCTTTTTGTCCCAAATCAGCAAAATCATCACAGATGTGGCTTGGCACATCAAAGCCGATTTGCCTAATTTGGGTCAGATCACCCTCTAGCTATTTTAGACCTACCACTCAAGGAGCAGTCAATCTCCTCCCGTCCCTTTCTCTGTCTTTTCTTTTTCTCTCATCTAAATTCTGGCTCTATTTCTAATTTTTTAGAATTTTTTTAACTTTAATTTTTTAACAAATTCAAAATTTAAAATTAATAAAAAAGTTTTTAAAGATTTGATTTAAATTTTTTTTTTATATTTTTAAATTCCAAATTTTCTTTAAATTTTTATTCTTTGGGACATTTTCTTAAAAATTAAAATTTTTAAAAACTTTTTTACTATTATATGATAAGAGTCTCAGGAATAATGTGATACCGGCATATTAGATAAGTTTTATCTAACAATCAACATTTTTTTATTGATTAATATAAATGAAGTTAGCTTTAAAGTAATTTGATTTATTGAAGATAAATTTAAATATTTAATTGAAAATTTTTATTTTTAACTATAAAATTAAGAAAAATACTATAACATAAAGATTTCTTTTGTATTTATTTATTTGTCGTTGATCCGCGACAAGCTTTCTTTTTCGGTGAAATTACTACGGCATACTGCATGTACTTCAACAATTCAAGGAAACAGCTCATTGGCGCGTTGGTAATGGTAATCTTTGGCAGTGATGTTGACATTAAATAAAAGTATTATTTTAAAACAATATTTTGAATCTTTGGCGTGATGACAACGCAAATAATGCTCCTAAGGGTCCAATCATTTTAAAAATTGTTTAATTTAATTACATATATTGGAATTAGGATTTGTGGATGTAACTTTTTCTTTCTAATTTTTCTTCATTGCAATTTCTTTGCGTTTACTTTCAAGACACTTCGGTGGCCATCACATCTACGCAAAATACTTGAAACTTCCTTGCTTTGAGTCGCCTTTCTCAAATAAATTCTGGCTTTGCTCTGTTACAAAACTAAAAAAAATTATCACTTTGCTGTGGGGGAATTAATTGCTGAATCCTTCTCTTCTCAGTTCTCATCAGTAAGGTTAAAGAAAGGAAAATTTTCTCATCTTTTGAGGTACATCGCTAAAATCCCTTCCAATTTTAGGCCTTTGGCTTTCTTTCTTTGGTTTTACTTATAGTTTTTGTTATTCAGTTTGCTTCTCACAACTTAGAAAATGAAAAAAAAAATGGAGATTGTTATTGGTATTGTTAGCTCAATTGTCACTGTAGCAGCAAGCGTCACTAGGATAGGATGAGGACTGAAGGATACTGAAAATAATGTAATCCTTCTTCAGAAGGTCTCCTTTAGAGGTTACTTAATGAAACTTTTTTTTTTTTTCACTTTACCCCTTAATTTTTCTTAAAAATGCAAAAGGAAACAAATGAAATAATTTGCATCCACTTATTTAATTTAACAATTTTTGTCCTCTTATCATTCATAGATAAATTTATTATACAAAAATTTTCTATTTCTTACGAATCATTTAGTATTATCTTCGTCAAACGATATAATCTTCTATTATAACATTTTTTTGAATCCTACATAAATAATATTCTTTTAGATGCTTCATTATGGGCAAATAAGCTCGTATACTTCCGGTTACACTATGTTTGGATTGAAGAGAAGCAAGGAAAGGAAAAGAAATTAAAAGAAAGAAATGAAAGAGGTGAGAATTTAATAATTTTTTATTTTTTAATAATTTTTTATTTTTTTAATATCTTAATTTAAAAAAAATTAAGAAAAGAAAAATTAAAAAAAATTATTTTTATAAAAAATTATTATATTTATATTTTTAATATGACATTAAATTGATTATATAATTGATATTTTTTATAAAAATAATTTTTTTATGAATATTTTATATAATATTATAGTTTATAAATATTTTATAATTTTTCAAGTTGTTAATAAAATAAATCAAATTATTGTCAAAATAAATAAATTAATATATCTTATCATATTAAACATATTTAGTTTTATTTAAAAAAATTTATTTATACAAATTAAATAATATAAAAATATATTTATATATTAAATATTATTTTATTAAAAATTATAATTAAAAAAATTATAATAAAATATATCTTTTTCTTTTTCTTTTCACTATTTATTCAAACATAGTTGTTAAATTTTTTTTTTTTATTAATTTTAAGTATTTAAACAAAAGATAAATATACTTTTTTCTTTCTTTTAAAATTTTTTTTCTTTTCTTTTCATTTCTTTTATTTATATATATCCAATCATAGCGTTAATGTGAAAAAAAAAAAAAAAAGAAACTGCTGTATGTTTTTGTCCAGCCTGAAAAACATATGGAAAGTTAAAGGTTTGGGTTAAATACGTTCTCCTATTTTACCACTTTTTCAATAAGATGTCTAAAAAAAAACCACTTACTTCCGTTACATACTTTGGCTCTTTTTAACTAATAGTTTTAGTTAATGGCTAACGAAGAAAACTACTCAATAAAATTCTGAAATGATAAAAAAATTCAAGAAAAAATTCAATTTTTTTTCTAAACTTTTGAAATTAACAAAATGAAAAATCAGAATAAAGGAGATATAGAGAGAATGGACAGAAAGAAAATAAGGGATGGAGGAAGGGGCGAAGATGAAGGAGAAGGGAGAGGGGACGTTTTGACGGACCGAATCGTTTAGGGTAATTTGTTTCGGGGTTGATCTGCCCTATATAGGTAGATTGATAGTCGATCTCTCTGGTGCGTGTGCAATCAGCCTTAATCTATCGCAGACCAAACGATCATGGCTGATCACTCTTTTCCTTTTCTCATTTCCCTCTCCGCTTCCCTTCTCTCTACTCGATTCTTCTTCTATTTGTTTTTTTATTATTATTATTTGAATTTCCCTTTTAAAAAATTCAAAATTTTAAAATTTTAAATTGTTTTTGAAGAATTTTGATTCTTTTAAAAAAAGGTCAAGATTTTAATTTCTTTAAAATGTTTTCTTTCATATTTTAAAATTTAATTTTTTAAGAAAATTTCATACTTTATTTATGTTTTTCTTTTATTTTAATTTTTATGTTGTTTAGGACTTTTTTTAAAAATATATTTAAAAATTTTTTTTACCACTAACATGACAAGAAACCCACTAATTGCATAAGATTGACGTATTTATATGATTAAGCTTTACCCAATAGCTTACACTTTTCTATTGGTCAAATATGTCTTGATACAAAGAAGTTTGCTTCTTGGATAATTCGACACACGAAAACAAGTTCGTTTACTTAGTTGAAAATTTTTATTCTTTAAATATCAAACACAAAATGGTAAAATATAGAGAATAAGTATGTACTTAACCTAGAAATGTACATTTATTTATTTATTTATTTATTGTTGATCCGACTACAGGTTTCTTTCCGATGAAACTACTGCTGCATGAACTTCAACAATTTCAGGAAACAAGTCATTAGCGCGTTGGTAATCTTTGACACGTTGTTTACAAAATATAAAAATTATTTTTTAAAAATAATATTCTGAACCTTTAGCGTGATGACTAATTAGTCAAATAGTGCTCTTAACCGTCCAATCATTCTCAAATTGGTTGGTTTACATATTAGAATTAAGATTTATGGAAGTGACTTTTTTAATGTTTTCTTTTTTCAGTTTATCGCATTGTTTTTCAAGACACTTCAATGGCATCATATCCACGCAAAATAATTTAAACTTCTCGCTTTGAGTTGCCTTTCTCAAATTAGTTCTTCCTTTGCTCTGTTATGAAACTGGGACAAATTTGCTCGTTGATAATTGGGAGAATTAATTACTGAATCCTTCTCGTTTTCGTTCTCATCAGTAAGAGTGAAGAAAGGAAAATTTTCTCATCTTTTCAGGAGGTACGCCACTAAAATCCCTTCCAATTTTAGTCCATTTGCTTTCTTTTGCTCGGTTTGGCGTTACTTAGTATACAAGAAGCTTTTCTTTTTGGTCGTTTCATTATAATTTTCTTTTCCTGGTCCCCTGTTTTTTTTTTTCATTGGTTTTAGCTATACTTTTTGTTCAGTTTGCTTCTCACAACTTGGAAGGGGAAAAATGGAGATTGTTATTGGCATCCTTAGCTTTATTGCCACAGCTGCAAAGCACACCTTCTCTCCCATAAAAAACCATATCAAACACCTTTCCAATCATGAGAACCAGGTACAGACCCTCAAGAATCAAGCTGAGAGCCTGAAGGATGCAAGAGAAAGAGTGTGGCATTCCGTTGATGCTGCTAACAGAAACGGGGAAGAGATCGAACATGAGGTTGACAACTGGTTGACTAAAGTCGACAAGAAGATCGCTGAAGAAGTAGAGAAAGTAATGCAAGATGAAGAAAAAGCAAAGAAAAAGTGTTTCATCGGCTTGTGTCCTAATTTTTGGACTCGTTACAAGCTTAGCGTGAAAGCTGAAGAGGAGGCGAAGGCTGTTGCTGAGCTACTCGAGCCGCAGGCCAAATTTGACGGGGTTTCTTTTCGTGCAGCTCTACAAGGAGCCGCATCAGTTAAATGTTTCGAAGAATTCGAGTCAAGGAAGTCGGTTTTGAATGGAATCAAGGAGGCGCTGAAGGATGCTAGTATCAACGTTATAGGGGTGCATGGGATGGGTGGCATAGGAAAGACTACAGTAGTCAAAGAAATTGCTAGACAGGTCAAGGAGGGCAAGTTATTTGATTCCGTGGTTATAGCAACCGTAACTCAGACCCTTGATGTTAAGGGAATTCAAGATCAAATTGCAGATTTATTGGGTTTAAGATTCGAGGAACAGAGTATGGTAGGAAGGGCACTTCGACTGCAAGAAAGATTGAAAAAAGAGAAGAAGATTCTTGTTGTTTTGGATGATATATGGGCAAAATTAGATCTTGAGGAAGTTGGGATTCCTTTTGGAAATGAACGTGAGGGATGCAAGATTCTGCTAACTTCTAGAGATCTCAATGTCTTATCAAGTGGGATGGATACACAGAAAAATTTTGCAGTTGACCTTTTAAATGAAGAAGAAGCCTGGGACCTGTTTAAGAAGATGGCTGGTGACTGTGTTGAAAGATGTGATTTGCAGGCTATAGCTATTGAAATAGCAAAGAAATGTGCGAGGCTGCCAATCGCCATTGCAACAGTTGCAAGGGCTTTGAGAAACAAAAGTTTGTTTGTATGGAAGAATGCTTTGTGTGAACTAAAGAGGCCTGCGTCAAGAAACGTCAAAGGGGTAACAGCGGGCGTATATTCAGCTATAGAGTTGAGTTACAATTATTTAGAAAGCGAGGAAGTTAAGTTCACTTTCTTGCTTTGCAGTTTCTTAGGCCATAATGGGTTGATTCAAGACTTGTTGAAATATATAATCGGTCTGGGTTTGTTTCATGGCCTCCACACAATAGAGGAAGCAAGAAACAGAGTATTGACAGTGGTGAGTGACCTGAAAGCCTCTTGTCTGTTGCTTGATAGCTACAACAGTGAACGGTTTGATATCCATGACGTTGTTTGGTATGTTGCTACGTCAATTGCAAGCAGGGACCCTCGCATTTTTGCACTAATAAATGATGATGTGCTGAAACAGTGGCCTGAAAACGAGGCGATGAGAAATTGCAGTGCGATTAATTTAACTTATCCTGATATTAGTGAGCTTAGCGTGGCTCCTGAGGAGATGGAGTGTCCACTTCTTTCCTTTTTCCATATGGCTTACGAAGGTTCGGTGGAAATTCCAGCCAACTTCTTTAGACAAACAGAAAGACTCAAAGTCTTAGATTTGACTGGAATGCACTTTCCATCCCTACCAGTGTCAATCGAACGCCTCACACACCTTCACACGTTGTGTCTAAGCCAATGTGCACTAGAAGACATTGCCATCGTTGGGAAGCTCAAGAATTTAAAAATCCTGAGCCTTGCTCGATCAGACATTGAAGCACTACCTCAGGAGATAGCACAGTTGACTCGGTTAACGATGCTAGATTTGAGTCGTTGTACTAGACTCAAAATCATCCCACCAAATGTCTTGTCGAGCTTGTCCAAATTAGAGGAATTATATATGGACAATAGCTTTGTTCAATGGGAAGATGAAGTACTCGGCAAAGAAAGGAGAAATGCTAGTCTTGAGGAGTTAAAGCATTTGTCTCATCTGACCACATTTTATGCTCATATTCCTAATGCCCAAATAATTCCAAAACATCTGTTCATTGAGTCATTGGACAGATACAGGATTCTCATTGGAGATGAGTGGGAGTGGTCCAGAAACTATGAATACTCAAGAACATTGAAATTCAAGTTGTAGACAACCATTTACAGGGATCATGGGGTAAAAATATTGATGAACAAGACTGAAGATTTACATCTGGATCAACTTAAAGGCATCAAGAATGTACTTGCTGAGTTAAATAATGGAGAAGATTTTCCACATTTAAAGAAACTTCACATCCAAAATGGTCGGGAGGTCCAATATATCGCAACAGAGAAAATTAAGCTTTCTCAATTGCAGTCCATGACACTTCAAGGTCTGCCACAGCTCATCAACTTTTGCTCTCAAGACAATAGGTGTTCCACATCCCAACAGGAGGGAAACACGAACTCTGAGCCCTTGCCACTTTTCAATACACAGGTATTAATTTGTTTGTTTGTGGATTACTCGATATTCCAACTTTGGCTTTTCGGGATTGGTAAAAAAAAAAAATATACTTTGGCTTTTATGCATATTTGCTTACATGTTAAAATATTAAAAAAGTCCTTCGAATTATTTCATTTGTTAAATAACTTTTTATATTTTGATCATATTTCAAAAAGTTTTTATACTTTGATTTGTATCCAAATAAATTTTTATTTCATATGAAGTATTGCAATTTTTTTTTTTTTTTTGGTTCTTTTTAATTAGGGAGAATTTGATATTTTACATACGAAAAAGCTTTACTTTAACATTTGTGATTGTAAGAAATTGATGTTTTACATGTATGATGTTTTATGTCAATGGCTTATTTACATACAAATTAAAGGTTAAGGATTTATTTAAATACAATAAAAATATAAAAATTTATCTAAATAATGTAGTAAGGTTGATGAACTTTTTTGTTGTTTTAGCCTTTCTTATAGAATTTTTATTTATGCTCCTATTTTGTCTTATATTAAACCCTATCCGTGCTTTCTTTTTTTCTTTTATACATAAGGTTGTAGAGATTGAATAATGATTATTGGAATTAAAAGTCTAAAATTTTATCAATAGATCACGCAACTCACTAACAAGTGTCTTAAATCTTTTCAATTATAAAGCCAGAATATGAAATGATCACTATTGTGTAAACTATGCAGGAATTCTTTTGTATAAATATTACATTGATGATGATGTAATTTTAAAGGTTAAAGATTTATTTAAATGCAATAAAAATATAAGAATTTATCTAAGTAATGTGATAAAATTAATATATTTTTTTGTTGTTTTAGCCTTTTTTTTATAGAACTTTTTTTTTATATTCCTATTTTGTAACGGCCTCAAGTAGTGTTAATTAATTGTTGAATTTGTCTTATTTTAAGCCTTGTCCATATTTTCTTTTTTTTTTTTACACGTGGTTGTTCGAGATTGAATATTGATTATTGAAATTAAAAATTTAACATTTTATCAATAAATTATACATTTATTTACAAGTGTCCTTAATCTTTTCAATTATGAAGCATCGATCACTATTGTGGAAACTATGAAGGGAACTCTCTGGCTTTTATAGATTCCCTTGAATAAGTCCATAATCCCTCTACATTATGTTTTGTTAAAGATGAAATATTCAATATGTACCGTAAGTTAAGAATCTATATTTGATATGGTTGTTGGATATATTACATGTTTGGTCACTAAGTATTTTTTTTTTATATTTTAATCATCTAATTATAAATATTTGCAATTTAATCATTAGCTTTTGTCAAAATTTTAATCTTTTGTCACTCAAAACATTAAAGGCTAACGGCTGATTGTTATAAATTGTTAGGTTTGAGGACTTGCTAGTGTGTTTTACCATTTTATTTTATATGCACATGGCATTATCAATGTGATATTACAAATTAAAAAAAAAAAATTCAGGTGTTAAAAAAATAGATAAATTATACATTTTGTCACTTAACTTTTGAAGAGTTTTTATTTTAGTGACCAAACATTAAAAAATAATGGTTTTATCATCAATGTTTGTAAAAATTATTAATATTTTGATTTCCATTTTTAAGTAAATCTTATTATCTTAGTGACAATATAATGATTTTAGTCACTATTGACATTATCGAATTAATAATTTACTCTTTATTTTTATATTCTTCTATTTTTTAAAAAAAAATTGTATTTGCATGCAGTTTGTGTTACCTTACTTGGAAAGCCTGCGATTGTCCTCAATTAACCTCAAAAGAATATGGCACAGCCAGCTTTCAGAGACATGTTATGTTGTTCCGAATTTAACGAGATTGAACATTGAGGGCTGTGACAACTTGGAATATCTATTATCGCCCTCTATTGCTAGAAGTCTGGTGCAGCTCAAACACTTTAAGATAGGGAAATGCATGTGCTTAAGAGATGTAATATCTACAGACGGAATAGAAGAAGAAAAGAAAGCTGTGATTTGTTTACCTCGATTAGGCTCCCTGGAGATAAAGAATCTTCACAATCTCATCAAATTCTGCTCAGGAAATTATAATATTGAGTTCCCATCCTTGAAAGTGCTGACGATTGACAACTGTCCTAAATTAGGAGAATTTATTAGTGAAAATAAAATGGAGGGGAACCATCATTCCAGTACACAAGCTTTCTTCAATGAGAAGGTGAATTAGTAGTCTTTAATTCTTACTTCTGTTCTCTCTTTGTTTCGTTTCTCGTTGCATTTTTGCCTTAATTTTATGAACTAACTTTAGCATCGGCATGTATTATTATTATATAGGCGGCAGTTCCTAGCTTGAAAAGCATGAGAATCTCCCACTTGAGAAATGTGAAGAAGATATTTCATAACGAACTTCTAGCTGGTTCCTTCTGTAAATTAGAAGAAATGACAGTTGAAAACTGTGATGAGTTATTGACTGTTTTTTCATCTACTATAGTCGGAGTATTTAGCTGTCTGGAAAAGCTTAGAGTGAACGATTGTGATTCACTAGAACAGATATTTGAGGTTGGAGGGTTAAGTATCACAGAAACACACGCTGTAGATTGCCAACTAAGAGAATTGTACATTTCCGACCTACCAGAACTGAAGCATGTTTGGAACGATCCCCTTGGAATTCTTGCATTTCAAAGTCTACGAAAAGTAAATGTATGGCGATGTCCGAGTCTAAAAAATCTATTTCCAGCGTCTACAGCCAAAGATCTTCCTCAACTTGAATTTCTAACAGTGAGTATTTGTGGGGTGGAGGAGATTGTATCGGCAGGGGAAGGATTGGAGAAGCCTCTTAGGTTTAAGTTTCCTCAATTGTCTTCCCTGCAGCTTACATACCTGAATGAGCTCAAATGTTTCTACCCAGGGCAACACACGATAGTTTGGCCGATGTTGAAAAAGATGGATACAGATTATTCAACTTTACTAAAGATAGTAGCTTCCGAACGTCTTAGCATCCAAGAATTGAATGGGAATGACCAACGAGAATCCACAATTCGACGGCCATTTTTCTTGGTTGAAGAGGTATGGTTATGAACCTTCACTATTTCCTTAAAAAAATTAAAACATGGTCACATGCGTGGCACATCAATGATCGATATGTGTTACTAATACAATAATGAAATTTTAAGTTATTCATGAAATATATTAATAAATGTGTTTTTTAATTTGTCATTGATTTAATAACAATAATACTTAAATCAATACCTATATATAAAAGCTATCTCTAATTGAATGAGATTGCTCATTTTGGGATTTGGGACCAGAATTTTTGGACAATTAAGGATTGTCATAAATGATCATTTGGGGTTCATTGGGTTAATGATGATTTGGGATTAATTGGATATAAAATTATATTATATTTAGGGTTAAATTATTAAATTACCTCTAAAGATATTAGTTGGTTTTAAGGATATTTTTATCAAGGTAAAGGAATAATAAACAGAAACGCTAAGAAAAGAAACAAATTGAGAAATAGAACAAGAAAACAAAGTAAGAAAATAATTTGGAGAAAAGAAAATTAAAAAATATATATTTTTGGTTTTTGGATTTTTAAAATATTTTTAACATTATGCTATTCTTAAATATTTATTTTTTTTCTTTTAAAATATCTTCAAAAATAATATAATTTAGAATAATTAAAAAATATTAAACATGTAGATTTAGTAATTAACTGTTTTTTTAAAGATAATGAGCATAAACGTTTTAAACTTTTTTTGGTTTTTTAAAGAGATGAATGGGGAAGAAGAATAAAAATACTTAAAACTAAAATATAAATTTATTTCATTTATTTTATTTGTTTTTTCATGTTTTATTTTCACTTTTTAAGTTTTTTTCTATACATTTTTCAATAAAATATAGCCTAAAAATTTTAAAAATTAAAATTTTATGAACAAATTTGTATATTTTAAAATTAAAAAAAAGATGCATTTTGAGCTTGTCGTGGTTTTAGTATTTAAAACAATTTTGAATATTTTCTTTGTTATTTTCTTATTTTCTTAATCTTTATTTTTTAATTTACACATAAGTAAAATATTTTTATATTTTTGATAAAAGAAAAATAAGGATAAAGGGAAAAAACTATGAAATCTTTTCATTATTATATTTTATTTTGGTTTTTCCACCTTTATTCATTTTTTCCTTTTTCTTAAATATCTTTCTTGTAGAAATTTTATGATTTAATATGATATGTGCAAAAAATACAAAATATAAAAATATCAATTTATATTGTTCTCAATAATGGAAAGTAATATCATTTTCAAAAAATAAATTATATCAATAAAAATTTAAATCTATTTAATAAAATTATCATGTTTATGATTTACACTCAACTTATAAAATATTATCTACTTTGATCCCAAATTTTTATAATTTTATCTTATAAAAAATACCTTACAAGTATGTATTTAAATATCTTTTTATATATTTTATTGTGCTCTCATACTTAACTAATATGAGATTGACGAGGTTATAGTCTTCTTGTTAAAGTTTCACGTCCTTGTCTAACTTAAGACATAATACATAGAATTAGAATTCCAAGCAAGGTTCTAGAGGCAGCTTCTGTCATTTAACATTTAGTTCTCGAACTTTTAATTGGTGATTGCTTTAATATCATTTGTGAAAAGTTACATCTAACTTATGAGATATTATTTATTTTGAATTAAAAAGTCTTACGATTTTATCTCACAAAATGCATCATACAAATATGGATTAAAATCTTTCCTTATGTATTTTATCGTTTTTTCATACTTAGCCAATGTGTGATTGGGAGATTACAGTTAAAAAGTAAGCTTTCAGCTTATTATGTTTAGAAAATTTTCTTAATCTTATTTATGTTATAATTTAATTTGTCAATAATTTCACATATATTAAGATAAATACATATTTTATTTTTGTTTTAAAAAATTATACAATAGATTAAGCTCATGATTGTGAAATATTTAGTTTTAATTGGTAAATGAATAAAAAAATAATCGGTAAATGAATAAAAAAATAATCATCAAAAAATTGTTGAATTAATATGTACTAAGCTTTTGATAATATATATTTATTTATAAAATATATTTATGATTATTTCAATTTACATTTATTAATAAAAACATAAATATTAATAAAAATAATTCTTACAGCAAAAATGTGTGTTGCATTCTAGTTTTAAATTTAAAGTTCACTTTTGATACATTTTGCATGTAACTCATTTTTAATTCTGATTTTAATTCAAAAATATTAAAATTTAAATGTAAAGATTCTTTTCACCAATAATGCATGAGGTTTTGAAACATATAATAATTTGAAGTATAAATAAATGAATGTGTTGTATTCCTAAAATTTTATTTATTTTTTGAAATATTATTTTCATATTATTTTTTAAATATAACATTTGAAGTATAAAAGGCTTAACTTAGAAATACAACAAAAACTTGATGCCTTTTTACACCTACAATTGTTTTACAAACATGCATATATAGTTTTATTGTACTAGCACAGTTACGTGGGTTGCACGTGCATGTGTTATGAGCACATTTTTAAGTAAAAATTTTGAAATATAAATAGCTATGTTCTTGATTTATGTAGTTGAGTTTATAATAAATATAATTAGAACAAACATGAATAAAAATTAAGAATATTGTAAGTAACAAGTTACTTTTTTATAGAATTCATATTTATCTTTAAGGATGCATTTAATATGTAAGATTATGATAGAATAAGATAAAATGATATATGAATAGGATTAGATTAAATAATGTCATTTTATTTTTTTATTTGTTATGTGCAAGGATTAGAATAAGATAATTTATTTATTAGTTAAAATTATTTTTTTTCAAAATTTGTATAATTTAAATTATTAATATAATTTTAAAAATATAATAGAATATGTAAGTTCAATTTTATGGATTAAAATAATTCTCTTCACTTTGAAGATTGAATTATCATATACCAAGAATATGATTAATTTTTTTTGTAATGTTATCCTCTTTTTTAGATACATATAAACAAAATGTAATATAAAATGATTATAATTTTATTCTATCCTTCATTTTATACTTTAAGCATGACGTAAATAATTATGTGAACTATACTTTAGGATTCATATCTATCTCAATTAATTACTAATTAAGTATTGTTTCAAAAAAAATTACTAATTAAGTATTATTCCCCTTACAATTTTATAATATAATAAAATAATTTGTAAAAGGACGTTAATTTTGAAATACAATAAAATTTGATATTCTTTTATGTCTAATGATATTCTTTGATATCCTTTCATAATATAATAAAAATAATGTACTACTACTATTAATTAATTAATTATAATAATAATAATATATTATTATTATTTTTTTATTATTATTATTAGTGGTAGGTTCACTTGTTAACTATGTAAACACTAGCAACTCCTTACAATAGCCTACCTAGTTGGGTTTTTTTTTTAATTGGGTGTAAAATCTATCTAGATCTTATATATACGTAATCAATTTTTAACTATTGAAACAAACAGTAAAGCAGAATTTTTTACTATGTGTACATAATTTTTAATAATAATATAAATTTTGCTATGTTAAAAAAATATACTCTAGGATTAACTTTAATTAAAAAAAATTAATTCAAAGGATAGTATCTATTATTTTAGAAAAAATGATTCAATTGAATTGTTGTTATGTTAATGTCTTAACTCATTAAAAAAAATTGAAAAAGATTTACGCCTATATAGCATCATCCTGGCCAAAATACTAGCGTCTGTACCTTTTTTTTTCCTTATGTGCGTACGTCATCAATGACAGCTCTAGTTTTATTGGTGTTAACAATTTTTACTTTTTCTTTTAAACAAATTTACCTTATTAATCATATAAGTAGGAGGACTAAATAATTCAAAATTGAAGTAGAGATTGAAATGTACATTTTAAGGACCTGTCAATTACTTAAACCTGTGACCAATAGTAGAATAACTCTTTCCTTTTGATCTTGTTGAGGAATGTTGGCTCTGACTTGATTTTATTTCATTGGTTTTCAAGGTCATTCCCAAATTAGAGGAACTGCAGTTAGAAAAAATTGATGATATTGCAATGATATGTGATGGCCAGTTTCCAGCAGAATTTTTTCACCATCTAAAAGTTCTTGTGCTGGTTGGTTCCGTAATTAGTGGATCTGCTAGTTTTCCATTTACTTTCTTCCAAATATTCTACAATCTGGAAATTGTTCAATTTTTTAGCAGCGACTTCAAATATCTAGTCTCGTGTGAAGGAAATGTTGCTGGGAAGGCAGATGCTGCGACACTCCTTACTCGAATTAGAAAGTTAAAATTGAATTTTTCTGAAAATCTTACACATATATGGAAGAAAGATTCAGTGCTGGCCCACATTCTTCCTAATCTTGAAACTCTTGAGGTCCTGGAATGTAATGATTTGATAAGTTTGGGATCCTCACCCTCAGCATCTTTTCAAACTCTCACAACTTTGAAAGTGCAATCGTGCAACATGATGATAAACTTGGTTACACCTTCAGTAGCCCAGAATCTGGTACAATTAACGACAATGAGGATAACGGATTGCATTACAATGACAGAAGTTGTTGCAAACGAGGGATCAGATGGAACAACATATAATGAGATAATATTTTTCAGCAAATTGAAATATTTGGAACTCAGCCGTTTACAGAGCCTCGCAAGCTTTTGTTCAGGGAATTACGCCTTCGAGTTTCCTTGTTTGGAAGAATTAATTGTGTGATGGGTGTCCTAACTTGAAGATCTTTTCTCAGGGTGTTTTAAGCACCCCACGACTACAAAGAGTAAAAGAGTCGCGTTATCATCACAAGGGGCGTTGGACTGGTGACCTTAATATCACCATACAACAGTTGTACTCAGAAAAGGTATGTATTAATTCATAACGCTTCCTCCTGATAAAATTTATTTTGCATACTGCTGTTCAATTTTCTTTTATGATTGAAATACTGCCTTCTTCATTGTTTTTGAAATTCAAAAGATATTTATATTAGTTCAATAACTAACAAAGAGTGTTTATTGTTAATTTGTTATTATTTGTATTTGTGAATTGTGATTGTTATCTTGTACCATATATAACGGGTGGAATATATCGCCTAATTGGTTAGGTTGGATACCATGGCATATATGATTTCAAATTCTCAGACACATTTCCCGAGTTGATGGAAATATGGAATACCAACCCTCAAGAAATTTTGGACTTCAAAAACCTTAGCAGAGTGGAATTTTGTAATTGTAGCAGCTTGAAATACATATTTACACTCTCTATGGCTTTGAGCCTCAAGCAACTTTTCCGTTTAGAAGTAAAAGAATGCAGTACAATGGAAGAAGTCATCGTGGAGCAGGGCGTTGAGGAGGAACCAACGAACAGATAAGTTAACAATATTCCCCCCGCTTTGGAACATAGAAATTGAATCATGTCTCAACCTGACAAGTTTTTATTTGGGAAGTCGAGCTCTTGAATTTCCATCGTTAGAAGGCATTAGAATAGCTGACTGTCCAAAAATGACTACATTTTCAAGAGACAAGCAGGAAGGGACAACTGGCGATGGAAATGAAAAAAGGCTTGGTCAGGGGGACGTCTATATTACTGCAACCTTTTTCAGCCATAAGGTTAGTTTATTAGTGAAGATTCATTTTTATATTTTTGCATGATTTTGTTTCATTTTTCTTTATGTCTATCTCCCATTTGAATAATAGTTGTACATGCATCTCTTTTGTTTTGTTTTTTTTTTTTTTTTTCCATTTGGAATGGCCAACTTTTATCACATCATATGAGAGTCCATAGGGTTTTGAGTATGTTAAGGTTTTTGTGGGTGTTAGGGATTTATATTTGATGCATTATTAGTATATTAAGTGCTATATACAGTTAATGAATCATACAATGACACTTCATAAAAAAATAATTTTAAATATATTTTTAGAATTAAGTGTATATGCTTTTCAATTAGGCTTTTAAAATTTATTTTTTTATAAAGTGTCATTGTATATTTCACTGATAGTATAGCACCTATAAATTACAGTATATCAAATATAAATTCATTAACTAATGGAGAGCAGGGTATTTTCATATCCTCTTTCACGGCGCAAAACTGGTAATTACATATTTGAGTAAGAAGCAGGTGAGTGAGTTGGCCGTGGTCTGTGTTGTGGAAGCATATGGAATGTTGTTTTCAAGGGTTGAGATCCTCTCCATTGGGCTAATGTGCTTAAGCAAATCAAATTTGATTAAACAAAAGCAATGGAGGGGAACAAAACCCACGTGATAAAGTTAATCTTAGTCTTGAGTTTTGACTATCATCATTCCTTATCATTATAACATACCTATGCACTGAACTCATTGTTTAATTGTATTTTCTATCTAAAGAACGAAGAGTGATCTTACCATGAGAATTATGCCAGCAGATTGTCTCTCCAAAATTGGAGAGGTTGGATTTGTCCTCAATTAACATTCAAAGGATATGGCACGAGCATCAACTCCCATCCTTGTTATATATTGAGAAATTAGAATTCTTGAGCGTGAAGAGCTGTCACAATTTGAAATATCTGTTTCCATCTTTCATGGCAAAAGATTTTGTGCAACTCAAAAGTCTTTATATTTCGGACTGTAAGATCATGGAAGAAGTAATCTTCATTGAAGGATTGACAGAAGAAGAAAGGATGAGCCAGATGTTATTCCCTAAACTAGATTTCCTGTGGCTGAAAGACCTTCCCGAACTCACAAGATTCTGCTTTGAACCTTACTTTAAGTTCCCATGCTTGAGAATTTTAAGCCTAACAAATTGTCCTTTACTGAAAACATTCATCTTGAAATCTGTAACTGGAGATGAACCTCAAATTCATCAAAATACAGAAGGAAGTAACTTGGAGGTTGATAATTCCGCTCTCTTCAATGAAAAGGTGATTCTTCTTTTGTTTTTCCTTTACCATTATTTTCTTCACGAATTATCATTTTAATTTGTTGTGGCTTTTCTTTCATCTGTTAATTTCATCAACCTTGTTCAGTGTTCTTTTTTTTTTTTTGAACATTTGTTAAATTTGTTATTTTCATACGTATTTCAGTTATTAACCCAATTATATGAATTTATTAGGTGGTTTTCCCTTGTTTAGAGGGGTTGACAGTCACAGGTATGAGGGACTGTAGAAAGATATGGCAGGACCAACTCAACATGGATTCATTTAGCAAACTAAAGAACATACTGGTTAAAGACTGTGAAACACTCTTAAATATTTTTCCCTTTAGCATGATGGAAAAACTTGAGGAACTAGACATGTTGGAGATTGTGAATTGTAATTCGCTAGAAGAAATAATTGAACCACGAGGACTCATTGCTAATGAATCAAATGCAGTAACAGCTACTGAATCTATTGTGGTAGAAGCAGTGACTAAATTTGTATTTCCCAGAGTAACATACCTACGACTTGATGAATTGCCCAAATTGAAAAGTTTCTACTCTAGGATGCATGCTACAGAATGGCCATCATTGAAAAGAATGAAGCTGGTTTCTTGCCACAAAGTAGAGTTATTTGCTTCAGAATGTCTTGGCTTTGGAGAAACTCAAGCAGAGAGCCAGCTGGGTGAAATCTCAAATAAACAACCCCTGTTTTGGGTCAATGAGGTATGAACACAAACAAAATTTTAAAATTCTTCTCATGCATATTAATTGCACCAAATCTTCTGTAACAATTTTATATCATTCATTTTGTGAGATTAGTTCTTTTTATTGTAGCAAGTATCTATTTTGTTACTATAAAACACTGGCGGTTTGCACTTTGCACATAAAATGCTTATTGAAATAACTACTGTTCTCATCTTCTCTTAATTATAAGAAAGAAAAGCAAATGTTCATCTAATTCTTACCAAGAGCTTTGTTGGATATTAAATTATAAGTTGCAATTATACTTTTAACATCCTTTACAAATTTAAGCTCTGTTGTTTAACATATTTGTTAATATACAGGACACTTTCCCTGTCCTAGAAGAATTGACATGGAAGCGGAAAGATAAGATGAAAGGGATATGGCATGGACAACTCTCATTGCAGTGTTTCAGAAAACTAAAAGTTCTTAACCTCGAATGCTTTCCTGACACATCAGCAACTGCTCTTCCATATTGGTTCCTTCGGCCATTACCATATCTTGAGAAGATTGTCATAAATGAAGCTTCCTTCTGTCAAATTTTCCAGTTTGAAGGGATCAGCGATGAGGAAAGACATACATCAGCTCTCACTCAGATAAAGGAATTGAGGTTGTCTAAACTTCCAGAGTTGACACATCTCTGGAAAGAAGAATTCAATCCTAGAGCAACTTTATGTAAAATAAGAATTCTTGAAGTGCTGGAATGTGGACAATTAAAGACTTTAGTGCCATCATCGGTGTCTTTTGAAAATTTAACAACTCTGGAAGTTTCAAGATGTCATGGATTCATCAATTTAATAGCGTGCTCAACAGCTAAGAGCCTGATGCTACTAGAAAGAATGAGCATAACTGATTGCAAGATGATAGAGGAAATCATAGCTTGTGAGGGTGAAGAAATAAAAGGTGGCATTATGTTCACCAAACTCAAGTATCTGCGGCTAAGTTGTCTTCCAAGTCTAGCAAGCTTTTGCTTAGGGGATCACATCTTTGAATTCCCAGCCTTGAGAAGGGTGATTTTGAGAGAGTGCCCAAAAATGAAGAATTTCTGTGAAGGAGTTTTAAGCACACCAAAGCTGCAACAAGTGCAACTGACAGAAGATGAAGTTGAAGTAAGAGTGCGGTGGGAAGGCGACCTTAAAACTACTGTAAAAGAGCTGTTCAAAGAAATGGTATGTGTCAATTTAAAGGATTTTCTTATGTTTTTCTAGTTTTTATTTCTTCAAATTTTCAGCCACGTTTGCTTTTCCCCATCCTGCCAAAAGTACTTGTGCAGTGATCCATAAACATAAAGCTATAAACATAAACGAGTATAATCTGAAGCTATAAACATAAAGATTTTAGTGTCTTCTTTTTAATAATGTAAATGATTGTAAAATGTTATTTGGTGCCTTTCCAGACATAACTAATTGATCAATTGTTGGTTTTACCTTTCCATGTTGTTGTTTCTTACAATCACAGAATGTCCAAAATTCTGAAGTGACTGAGGTGACCCTTCAGTTGGACAAGCCAGAATAAGGCAAATATGTTTTGGTGCTTGTGAGATATCTCATTTTCCTTTCAATTCAAATCCGATAGAAAGTAAGTACCTGTTCTACTCTCATAATTCTTCATTTGTCCACTTTATTTCCCTTCATCAAGGTGCAATTTCTTTAAAGAGTGACGTGGGAGATGCCTTTTGATCGTTGAATGTTGAATTGTTCTACTGAAGTTCGAGACTGCCACTTTCCTTTGAGCCCAAAAGGTTATTCCACTTTCTACGAATGCTCTGTTTGAACTGTTGCATTTTATATTGTAACTTCAATTCTCAGCTTGAATTTCAGGTGCATCATGCATGGCACTGCAAATTACAACATGTATTCTCTTACTTGCAAAGTCAATCAGCTTAAGACTGCCGTGTTTCAATATTACCAAAATTTGTTCTTCAAGGTTGATGGATTTTCCAATATGTTATGGATATCACTAAGTCTCTCATCCTTCATCCATTTCAACAACATTATGCGACAGAATAGTATATTCTTTTGCTGGTATTTTCTCTTTTCAATTCTTGACTTTGAACAATTCTGAGTTATTGGTTTCTTATGGTCCGATAATTTATTATAGTTTATATCTTTCTTATCATTGGAAATTTGACTTGGTTGGATTTGATGTTCTTAATTCCTTATCAAGTGGGAGTTAGTTTCCTTATTTGACATCATAGAGAGCCAGAGTAGCTAGAGTATCATTTTAGTTTCACTCCACACTCTTAATCTTTGAAATAAGTGAATCAATTTATTCTTCAGCATAATTTTTACTTATTATTATTATTATTATTTCTACATAATCCGTTTCAAGAGAGGATGCCAAACATAAAGCAGGACACTTTGAGTTTATATGGTATGGTTATTCCCACCAATTATAAATTGAAATTTGAGAGTGAATATTGCAAGCTCATATTCTTATGAAAAAAAAATGCCCTCCATTTAAAGATTGACTTTTTTTTTTTTTTATAGAGAATTTTTATTACAAAACAAAGAAAAAGATGGATCATTAATATTCCTCATGCTTGGTGCTTTTTTTTTTTTTCACTTTGCTATCTGTCTCTTATTTTTAACATAACAATTTACATTCCCTAATCCTTGTTTCCATGTCTGATGAAAATATTTGATTTATGACAAATCCAGAAGCAGAAATATGTGAATTTCTGTTCTTAGTTTTGGAATCTTGCTTTTACTTATACTAAAATCTTTTGTCAGTATTTAATTATAAAACTGCTTATAACAAAATTATCAGATTGTGGTTTTTGAATAAGAAAAAGTTGTTGCAACTATTTACTGGAATGATTTGTTTAAGGATTAATGCTAAAATTAATACTAGATTTTGGATGGGCGTCTATATACAGGTATGAAGCAAAAATGAGATCAAACTTGGCTCCTTGCCTGCGAGGCGCAGTGATAAAGATTGTTCTCCTCTGGTTGAGAAAATCACTAAGAAAATCAACAATTGGACGTCCAAGCACCTATCTTATGCTGGGAGGCTTTAACTTGTCCAATCACCTCTCTTTGGTATGCAAAACCTCTAGTGTCGTCAATTCACTGTTCCCCAAAAAGTGATAAAATAAGTGACTCAATTCTGCTTTGCTTTCTTTTGGAAGGGGATGAAAAGTTCTACGATTATTAGTTGGGATTTCATTTGTCAAGGGGACATGATTTGAAAACTCTTAAGGAGTGGAATCAAGCGTGTATCCTGAAGAACATCTGGATTCTCCTTACAAAATATGGTTCCTTATGGGCTGCATGTGTTTCTACTTTGGTGCTTGGGGGTGGGAGATTCTTTATAAATCTAGTCTTCCAAGAAATAAAGAGATATTTTGTTAATTCTCTTTACTTGTACTGTTTCTCTCAGTAATGTTGTTTAGCAAAATTTTTCATCTGATAGCACTGCTTCATATAAAAGGAAATTTTTTATTTTTTATAATCAAAATTAAATAATAAATAGATTTACATTGTTTTTTTATTAATATTTTACCTTAATTTGAATTCGGGGTCATTTCAGATAATTTTATATAGTTGACTTTTTTTTTATCAAATCCAATTGAGTTGTATCAAGAATGAATTGAAAATTTCAAGTTTAGATCAATTTTGATGACTCTAATTGAGAATGATGCAAGGTGGGGTTTAGTTAATTTAAATTTCATTATGCATCCGTTTTCAAGCCATATTGATATCAAGTCTTATTCATCATCTTCATGTCATGGTTACTGTTTAGCACTCGATATATGAAGAAGCATATTATAATAGCGTAGTTTTAGTTAGCCATTTACATAACAATAATTAATCAACATGTAGTATTACATCCTATCACCTGTAATTTTTTTTTCTATCTTCAAGTTACTGGTTATGGACTCTCATGTATAAAAAAAATCAAAATATAATTAAATTAAGTTTGATAATATATTATAAAGATTAATATGAGTATAATGTACAAGATAATTTATTTAAACCTTTAAAAGATTGGAAACAACTATTAAATATGGAGGCGAAACAATCTTACATAGATATAAACCAAGAGCTATGTTGAAGGAATTTAATATTATAGGAATCTTTACTTGAAAGATTATCAAAGAAAGAATGATACTTTCCGGTTGTGAGTGAATAGAAGCAAAACGAGCCATTTTTGTCCCAAAAGTTTGGACCATAAATTTTGTTACCGGTTCCTCTCACGACAGCCGTTTTGGAGAAGGATGCACCTTTACTTACGAACAACATATTCTTTCCCAAACTTCTTACCGGTTCCCATATCTTACTTGTCAGATTCAACTTTAAAACATGAATCTTTTGATCATCCTTTGTAATGAGAACGGCTAACAATTCTTCTTCATCTTCCACTAGAGATGCTTGAGCAATTGAATTGATACGGCATGATGGGAAAGTCATTTTGTAGGTATCCCAACTATTTTCTATGTCTTTCAGATCAAATACTCCCAAGTTTCCCTTGGCATCCAAACAATAGTATAATCCTTTGTATAAAACTGGATTGCAAATAGATAATCGAAACTTTCCCTTACATGGAAAATTAAGCATTTCCCAAGAACCTTCTCCTAGTTTATGGACAAAAAAGGAGACTGAATAAAATCGCCCTTCGATTCCGAGAACCAAACAATCTGGGGAAGGTGGAGAAGTAAAGAACATCGAATGCACCCATTCGAGGGGAGGTAGCTCAGGAAGTTCAATAATCTCTTTTGTCAAAGGATTGAAGAGAAACGGATGTGCCTCATCTCGAGTCATTAGTAGCCAGCCATACTTTGAAAAGCGGACTTCAGCACCTAATACTTCTGCTGGAAGGTCCAACTCGCAAGTGTAATTATGTAGGGGATGAAAAAATTGGCCTCTGTCAGTATTGCCTTTTAGGATTCGGAACAACCATGGAAATGGAGAATCCTCATCATGATCGAATGGACAAGGAAGTGGACGTGGTGGAGCAATGGGGATTGATCGCCATGTTTTGCAAATTGCATGGAAAATCGCTTTGTCCCCTGCAAAGAGATTTGATGATACCAAACTTAAAAGCTCTGGTGGAAGACTGCTCCACACATCCTGATCTTTGTTCACTTGATGCTCTTCGGATGGTATCAAATCTTTGTTTTTCATAGTTGCTGTGGCATTTACAAAGAAGTTAACAAAAATTTTGATTACAATATAAAATAATAAATAAAGCATATATTTATCAAGAAATAAAAAATAAATATTGTATAGTAGCATTCAAGCATTTGATTTAGTAGTAATAACGTAAAATCCCTATTGCTGGAAGAGAGCAAGAGTGAGGTCTGAAACTCCCTTTTTTTCATATCAAAAGAAAACGAAATGCTTTAGTCATGTTTGGATGTTTTAATACAGTTCAGATGTAGGAGAAATCAAGCAGTCTCAATTAAATGACCCAATTCTATTCGGCTCCTCGTATGTTAGGCTCTCAAGAGAAGCCTCGGCTAGCCCTCGTTGCTTTTGCAGTCATACCACATATCAGCAAGCATAACAAAACAAAGCTCTTAAGGTAACCAAATTCTAATTAACTAGCTATCTCAATGAAATTTGCATAATTAGTATCTCGACTTACTTTTTTTTTTTTACTTGGAAAGTGGAAATTGAGAAATTAACCAAGGAAAATAAAAACTAAAAACTATACGAGACAAATGCTTCTAAAACGTAAAAGCGAGATTTGGGTTTTGTTTTTTTTCTTCTGTCAATTGAGATGATCAAAATTAAAGCATGAGTGTAGAGTTAAATTTCAATAGCTAGTTTAAAACTTAAGCAATTAGACTTGAATTTCTAAATGTTAAAAATATTTTTTCTAATTCTTTATTTAATTGCTAAATCATAATACGAAAGAACTCGGGGGGAAAATTGTGAAAGCTAAATCATCAGAAATTATTAGGTAATTACGAAAATTGTGGAAGCCATATGCAATAATGAAGAATTAAAGCCGACTTCCATGTAACACTATTTGTGATAATCAATTAAGAATGAGAACTAACTAAGATGCATAATCTTTAATTGTGGGTAATTAAGATTGATAATAAATAACAGGTTGTTGGGATTCTAGTTGGAGTTTTGCTTCCGATTTAATTAAACAAAACTAGAAACATGTAATCCCAACACAGCAAATCATGCAGTATACGTACAAAAAAAATTGGGGTTGATAGAGATCATACCTAACAAATCAGAAGATATAATAATCGCTTCTTTTCTTGAAAATACAATACCTTCAATCTCTCCTTTGCTGTCTTAATTCCACCCATCCATACCAAAAACATAATATATATATATATATATATATATATATAAGGTTATGTATGTATGGAAGGTTAATATTGGGATTTTGGCAATTAATTAATTAGAATTCTTTTCGGATTTAAATTTGTAACTATGGTAGCAATAGGTATTATTAATTGTAAACCAAAGATACTCCTTTTCATACTAGGATTAATATAACTATAATTAATATTACAATTATGCAATGAAGATGAGGAAAACTTGTGGTTTTCCCAATCACGATTGGAGCTAAAACAGACTGCTCTATTTCGCAAAAGATGAAAGCAGGGTATTTGTCGCAGGTGTCACAGAGCTGTGACCAAGAGTGCCTGGTGAATGGTTGTTTGGCTGAGTGTACTTCCCCATCGCATGAAAAACACAGCTTGGCAGAGTCAGCTCTGCAATATAAAAGATCTTTGGATTGGTTATAATAATCACAGAGTCTCCTCTGTTTTTCCTTATTTTTCGGATCAGTGATATGGTTGATGGGTTGGTTTATTTATTTATTTTTGGGGTTTGGTTTTTGTTTTGCTTGGGTATAGGAAGAATTTGTTAAGTAAAGAGAATAACATAGCAGTGAAATAGAGCTAAGTTTTGTTTTGCTTGTGTTGTTTATTCTATGGTTTCATATGTTGAGGAACAGATTCTTCCAGTTCCTCCTTCTGTTGACCTTATTATCACTGCATCTATCAGGTCGGAGGGTATGACCATCCAGTATCTAGTAGGTTGTTGCTCCAAGCTAGATTGCATAGATACAGGTTGTTACAATTATAATGTTTGGAGCCTTGGTTATTTCACTTTATCCTGACATTGATCCTCATTCCTTGATCTTATTTTAGTTTAAAACCAGAGTTTTAATTGTATTAACAAAAATTGTAACACAGTATCATGCAATACAGGTTGAAACTGGAGATGCAGTTCTTGTTCACGCTGCAGCTGGTTGGATTGGATCTTTAATATGGCAGTGGGCAAATGCCCTTGGTGCCACTGTAATCGAACTTTCTCACCCAAAGAGAATGTAAGTTTAGCAAAGGAAAATGGATGTCACCATGTCATAATTTGTACGGAAGAGATTTTGTTGCCCGTCTGAATGAGATAACATCAGGCCAGGGGTTTATTATTATTATCATTTTTAAGCCAACGAGCCAATTCGATTTTTTTAAACCACGTGGTCATTAAAAGCTGAAGCTCAATCTGTGGGTAATAATCTGAGCAAAAAATTTGAGTCCAACAGTAGTGTTCAATTCAATTTTGATTTTGATTTGGTTGTATTTGATGTGAATAGTAAAATAGTTAGTCAATTCGATTTTTAATTTATAAAATTAAAATTAAAATTATCCGAGAATTGTATTTTTATTATATTTGTATTATTATTTTTAAAATTTTAATAAAATAAAAAAGATTTCATTTATAAAATTATGTCAATACCTTTAAAGTAATTTAGAATATAAAATATTTAAAATTTAAACAATTGAGAACTGAATTAATTTGAATTGTTAATTTTTGGTTTGTATCAATTTGATAATTTTTTCAAAAAAATTATTTTTTTACATTTTATTAATAAATTAATAAATTAAAAGTGTCAACAATAATGGGATTTGTTGATAAAATATTAAAATTTTTATTTTAATGATCATGGTTCAACCGTTGGTAATTTCAAGTATAAAAAATAATGGATTTAAAGTTAATTAAATGCATTAATTTATGCACTAATTTATTGTAATACAAGGATGAGAAAAGGTTAATTAAAAATCAACCAACTATAATTTTATTAAACTAAATAACAAATTAAAGAAAAAAATAAACTACATAATTTTTTTTTCTAAAAAGAAATTAAATCTTAAGAGTTGTCTGCCATTGGCAACATACACCACCAATGAGATGATTTTTGACAACTGACAATGAGACAAGACAAATATATTGTAACACTTTGATCTTTCAAGTCATAGACATAAATATTTCTATCTTCACACTGAATATAATAAATAGAGTTTCTCTTTATATCATATTCTTCAGCTACTAGATAACATGAGCCATAATATTGATTTGTAAGGAAAATTGCACTATTCTCAATATTTTTCACCTCCACCCATTCTCTTTCATAGAAATCAAACCTAAAAACTTCAAAATATGAAGCCCATTCCCACAATCTTGGAGAGTAAATCTTGC
>NW_019168004.1:5881368-5963117 GCF_002303985.1 Durio zibethinus
TTCAACTATTGTCACAGGTTTAAGTAATTGACAGGTCCTTAAAATGTGCATTTCAATCTCCACTTCAATTTTGAATTATTTAGTCCTCCTACTTATATGATTAATCAAGTAAATTTGTTTAAAAAAAAAGTAAAAATTGTTAACACCAATGAAACTAGAGCTGTCATTCCGTGACGTACGCATGTAAGGAAAATAAAAATGCAAACTAGTATTGGCCAGCAGGATGTTATACGGGCGTAAATCTTTTTCATTTTTTTTAATGAGTTAGATATTAACATAAAAATTATGAAATATTTATAATGTCTCGTGACTTTATACTATGTTAACATGCATGCAAATAAAATTTCAAAGGATGAAAGTAATTGAGAGATGAATGAACTATTAGAAGCATATAATAAAAAAATTAATTTTAATGGATTACACAATTCATGTTGTATAATTCGTGTATTCGTATCAATACTGATAATTTCATGTACACTAATCATGTTTTACACGAAAATTACGTATCACAATTTGTGTCAATACAAAAATACAAAATACATTATTTTGTTAATTCTAATGGTTTTTGTTAAAATTTTAAACAGCATTACTTTCGTATATTTTTCATATCAATTTTATGTGATATCATCATCCTTATTTTAAATCTTACATCTCATTTAACATTTAAAATTATAAAAGTAACAACAATTCAATTGAATAATTTCTTCTAAAAAAACAGATACTATTCTTTGAATTAATTTTTAAAAAAGATAAAGTTAATTTTAAGATACATATTTTTCAACATAACACAATTTATATTATTATTAAAAATTGTGTATACATAGTAAAAAATTCTACTTTAATGTTCTAGTTTCAATAGTTAAAAATTGTGTATGTATATATAAGATCTAGATAGATATATAGATATAGATAGATTTTACCAAAAAAAAAAGAAAAAAACAACCATCTAGATAGGCCATTTAAAGTTAACAAGTGAACATAATAATAATAATAATAATAATAATAATAATAATAATAATAAAGGGATATAAAGTTTTACTATATTTCAAAATTAACATCCATTTACAAATAGTAATGAGACCGTGGCTTAGTGGCAAAGAGAAAGTCCTAAAACCTTAAAATCTTAGATTCAACTCTCACTATATGTGAATTTGATTTTTAATTAAGTTATAATTTATTAGTTAATTATTTAATGATGTGAATTACATAAATGTAATACTTGATTATGAGTGTAATTTAAAAAAAAAAATCCTTTTACAAATTATTTTATTATATTATAAAATTATAAGGAGAATAAATTTTAATTAATAATTTTTTTGAAACAATACTTAACTAATTAATTGAGATAGATATGAACCCGAAAATTTAGCTCAAACGATTCACTTAACTATTTATAGTGTTAGATGGACTACTTGCAAGGCAAAAGTTCCTAACACCAATATAAAAAGGAAATTGATATAGATATAAAAAATGTATTTTCTGTCATTTAAGATATGATCTTAATTTTCATTTATGTCTATTTTCTAATTATGTTTATTATAAACTCAACTATATAAATTAAGAACACAGCTATTTATATTTCAAAAATTTTACTTAAAATTGTACTCATAACACATATACATGTGCAATCCATGTAACTCTATGCTAGTATAATAAAACTATATATGGATGTTTGTAAAACAATTTTGGATGTATAAGGGCATCAAGTTTTTGTTGAACTCCTAAGTTAAGCCTTTTTGCTTCAAATGTTATATTTAGAAAAATAATATGAAAATAATATTTCAAAAATTAAGTGAAAATTTTAGGAATACAACACATTCATTTATTTATACTTCAAATTATTTTATGTTTCAAAACCTATTGCATTATTGGTGAAAAGAATCGTTTGCATTTAAATTTAATATTTTGAATTAAAATCAGAATTAGAAATTGAGTTAAATAGAAAGTATATCAAAGGTGAACTTTAAATATAAAATTAGAATGCAACAGGCGTTTTTCTGTAAGAATTATTTTTATGAATATTTATGTTTTTATTAACAAATGTAAGTTGAAATAATCAAAAATATATTTTATAAATGATTATATATTGTCAAACATATTAATTCAAAAAAATTCTTATATGATTATAGTTTTATTCATTTACCAATTAAAGCTAAATATTTCACAATGCCAAACTTAATCTCATATATAATTTTTTAAAACAAAAATAAAATATGCATTTATCTTAATATTTGTGAGATTGTTAACAAATTAAATTATAATATAAATAAAATCAAGAAAATTTTCTAAACATAATAAGTTAAAAACTTACTTTTAAACTATAACTCTCAATCACACATTGGTTAGATATGAAGATAAATATAATACATAAGAAAATGTTTAAATCCATACTTGTAAGAAACTTTTTATGACATAAAATTATGAAACTTTCATATTAAAATGAATAGTACTTTATAGGTTAAATAAAAATTTTCATGAATGGTATTAGAACAATCATCAACCGAAAGTTTAAAAATTAAATGCTACACGATAAAAACTACTTCTAGAACCTTGCCTTGAATTCTGGTTCTGTGTGTTATGTGTTAAACTAGGATGTCAAGCTTTAACAAAGAAATTATAATGCCCTTAATCCCATATTGATTAAGTGTAAAGATACGATATAATATATAAATAGATATTTAAATTCATACTTGTAACACGTTTTTTGTGGGATAAAATGATAAAATGATAAAACTTTCATATCAAAGTGAATAATTCCTTATAGGTTGGATGCGGATCATAAACATGATAATGTTATTGAATAGATTTATATTTTTATTGGTATAATTTATTTTTAGAAAACTATATTTTGTCACTTTCCATTATTGAGAACAATTTAAATTGATATTTTTATATTTTGTATTTTTTACACATATCCTATTAAATCATAAATTTCTACAAGAGAGATATTTAAGAAATAAATAAATAAATAAAGAAAAACCAAAATTAAAAAATATAATAATCAAAAGATTTCATACCTTTTTCTTTTTATCCCTAATTTTCTTTTATCAAAAATATAAAAATATTTTACTTAAGTGTAAATTAAAAAATAAAGATTAAGAAAATAAACAAAAATAACAAAGAAAAAGATTCAAAATTGTTTTAAATACTAAAACCATGTAAAGCTCAAAACATGTCTGCTTTTTAATTTTAAAATATCTAAATTTGTTCCTAAAATTTTAATTTTTAAAATTTATAGGCTATATTTTATGTTCTGGTACATAAAAAGTGAAAATGAAACATGCAACATGAAACATGAGAAAACAAATAAAAAAATAAATTTATATTTTCATTTTAAGTAGTTTTATACTTCATCATTTGTCTCTTTAAAAAACAAAAGAGTTCAAAATGTTTATGCTCATTTAAAAAAAAAAAAAAAAGCCATTGCTAAATGTACATGTTTAATATTTTTTAAATTATTCTAAATTATATTATTTTAGAAGATATTTTTTAAAAAATTTAAGAATAGCATAATGTTAAAAAATTTTAAAAATCCAAAAAACCAAAACCTTTTTTTTTTGTTTCTCTAAATTATTTTCTTATTTGTTTTCTTGTTCTCTTTCTCAATTTGTTTCTTTTCTTAGCGTTTTTGTTTATTATTCCTTTACCTTGATAAAAATATCCTTAAAACCAATTAATCTCTTTAGAGGTAATTTAATAATTTACCACTAGATATAGTATAATTTTATATCCAATTAATCTCAAATTATCATTAACCCAATTAACCCTAAATGATAATTTATGACAATTCTTAATTGTCCAAAAATTATGGTCCAAAATCCCAAAATGAGCAATCTCATTCAATTAGAGATAGCTTTAATATATAAGTATTGATTTTAGAATTATTGTTATTAAATCACAGATAAATTAAAAAACACATTTATTAATTATATTTCATGTAATAACTTAAAATTTCATTATTGTATTGGTAACACATATCAATCATTGATGTGCCATGCATGTGACCATGTTTTAGTTTTTTAAAGAAAATAGTGTAGGTTTATAATCATACCTCTTCAACCAAGAAAAGTGGCCGTCGAATTGTGGATTCCGGTTGGTCATTCCCATTCATTTCTTGGATGCTAAGGCGTTCGGAAGCTACTATCTTTAGTAAAGTTGAATAATCTGTCTCCAACTTTTTCAACATCGGCCAAACTATTGTGTGTTGCCCTGGATAGAAACATTTGAGCTCATTCAGGTATCTAAGCCTCAGGGAAGACACTTGGGGAAATTTAAACCTAATAGCCTTCTCCAATCCTTCTCCTGCCGACACAATCTCCTCCACCCCACATTGGGTCACTTCTAGAAATTCAAGTTGTGGAAGATCTTTGGCTATGGACGCTGGAAATAGATTTTTCAGACTCGGACATTCTGTAATAACTACTTTTCGTAGATTTTGAAATGCGAGAATTCCACGGGGATCATTATTCCAAACATGCTTCAGTTTTGGTACCTCAGAAATGTACAATTCTCTTGGTTGGCAATCTACAGCATGTATTTCTTTGATATTTAACCCTCCAACCTCAAATATCTGTTGTAGTGAATCACAATCGCTCACTGTGAGCTTTTTCAGACAGCTGAATACTCCGATTATAGTAGATGAAAAAACAGTCAACAACTCATCACAATTTGTAACTGTCATTTCTTCTAATTTACGAAAGGAACCAGCTAGAAGTTCGTTATGAAGTATCTTCTTCACATTTCTCAAGTGGGAGATTGTCATCCTTTCCAAGCTAGGAACTGCAGCCTATTTAATAATAAAACATGCCGATGGTAACGTTAGTTCATAAAATTAAGGCAAAAATGCAAGGAGAAATGAAAACAAAGAGAGAACAGAAGTAAGAATAAAAGACTACTAACTCGCCTTCTCATTGAAGAGAGCTTGTCTATTGGATTGATAGTCCCCCTCCATTTTACTTTCATTAATAAATTCTCTTAATTTTGGGCAGTGCTTGATCTTCAGCACTTTCAAGGCTGGGAACTCAATAATTTAATTTCCTGGCAGAATTTGAAATGAAATTATGAGATACTTTAATTCCAGGGAGTCTAAGCGAGGGAAACAAATCAAGCTTCTTTTCTTCTTCTATTCCCTCTGTTAGATATTATCACTCTCTCAAAGCACATGCATTCGCTATCTTAAATGTTTGAGCTGCACCAGACTTCTAGCAATAAGATTGGCGAATAATAGATTTCCAAGTTGTCACAAGCCCTCAATGATCAAGCTCGTTTAAATTCGAATGCCATTACATGCCTCTGAAAAGCTGGCTGTGCATATTCTTTGGCGTTAATTGAGGACAATTGGCAGGCTTCCAGTGGGTAACATAACTGCATGCAATACAATTTAAAAGAAAATAGAAGAGTTTAAAAAATAAAGAGTAAATTATTTATGGAATATGTCAATGGTGACTAAATCATTATAATGTCACGTGAAATAATAAGATTTAATTGAAAAATGAAAATTAAAACATTAATAAATTTTATAAACGTTGGTGATAAAATTATTATTTTTTAAAATTTTTGTCACTAAAATAAAAACTCTTCAAAATTAAGTGACAAAATGTATAATTTATTTTATTAATATCTGAATTTTTTATAAAATTTATAATGCTAAATTGATAATGCCACGTGCATATAAAATTATATGGCAACACACCGTAGCAAATGTATTCAACCCTAGAAAATTACATCAATCATCCGATAGCCTTTAACATTTGAGTGACAAAAGACTAAAATTTTGACAAATGCTAATGATCAAATTGTAAACTTTTATAATTAGATAATCAAAATAATAAAAAAAAATAGTAAATACTTAAGTGACCAAACATGTAATATATCCAACAGTCATATCAAATATTGATTCTTAACTTACTGCATATATTGAATATTAAACCTTTAACATAACATAATCTAGAGGGATTATGGACTCATTCAAGGGAAAATAAAAAATCCGAAAAGGCTAAAACAACAAAAAAGTATATCAACTTTACCACATTATTTAAATAAATTCTTATATTTTTATTACATTCAATTAAGTTTTTAATCTTAAATTTATGTTTAAATAAGCCCTTAACATACGACATCACGTATGACATTAGTTTCTCACAATCACAAATGCTAAAGTAAGACTTTTATTTATGTAAAATATCAAAATTTTCCAAATTAAGGAGAACCAGAAAAAAAAATGTAGTACTTCTTTTTAAATAAGAATTTATTTGGATATAAATAAAAGTATAAGTACTTATTTTAATACAATAAAAATACAAAAAGTTATTTAACTAGTGAAATAATTCAAAGGACTTTTTTAATATTTTAGCATGTAAGCAAATATGCATAAAAGCCAAAGTTGGAATATGGAATAATCCACAAACAAACAAATTAATACCTGTATATTGAAAAGTGGCAAGGGCTCGGAGCTCGCGTTTCCCTGCTGCTGGGATGTGAAACACCTTTTGTCTTGAGAGCAAAAGGTAATGAGCTGTGGCAGACCTTCAAGTGTCATGGACTGCAATTGAGAAAGCTTAATTTTCTCTGTTGCAATATATTGGACCTTCCGACCATTTTGGATGTGAAGTTTCTTTAAATGTGTAAAATCTTCCCCATTATTTAACTCAGCAAGTACATTCTTGATGCCTTTAAGTTGATCCAGATGTAAATCTTCAGTCTTGTTCATCAATATTTTTACCCCATGATCCATGTAAATGCTTGAATACAACTTGAATTTCAATGTTCTTGAGTATTCATAGTTTCTGGACCACTCCCACTCATCTCCAATGAGAATCCTGTATCTGTCCAATGCCTCAATGAACACATGTTTTGGAATTATTTGGGCATTAGGAATATGAGCATAAAATGTGGTCAGATGAGACAAATGCTTTAACTCCTCAAGACTAGCATTTCTCCTTTCTTTGCCGACTACTTCATCTTCCCATTGAACAAAGCTATTGTCCATATATAATTCTTCTAATTTGGTCAAACTCGACAAGACATTTGGTGGGATGATTTTGAGTCTAGTACAATGACTCAAATCTAGCATCCTTAACTGAGTCAATTGTGCTATCTCCTGAGGTAGTGCTTTAATGTCTGATCCAGCAAGGCTAAGGATTTCTAAATTCTTGAGCTTCCCAACGATGGTTATGTCATCTAGTGTACATTGGTTTAGACACAACGTGTGAAGGTTTGTGAGGAGTTCAATTGACACTGGTAGGGATGGAAAGTGCATTCCAGTCAAATCTAAGACTTTGAGTCTTTCTGTTCGTCTGAAGAAGTTGACTGGAATTTTCACTGTACCTTCATGGGCCATATGGAAAAAGGAAAGAAGTGAACACTCCATCTCCTCCGGAAGCTCACTAATATTAGGATCAAGTAAATTAATCGCACTGCAATTTCTCATCGCCTCGTTTTCAGGCCACTGTTTCAGCACATCACCATTTATTAACGCAAACATGCGGAGGTCCCTATTTGCAATTGATGTAGCAACATACCAAACAACGTCATGGATATCAAACCGTTCACTGTTGTAACTATCAAGCAACAGACAAGAGGCTTTCAGGTTACTCACCACTGTCAATACTCTGTTTCTTGCTTCCTCTATTGTGTGGACGCCATGAAACAAACCCAGACCGATTATATATTTCAACAAGTCTTCAATCAACCCATTATGGCCTAAGAAACTGCAAAGCAAGAAAGTCAACTTAACTTCCTCGCTTTCTAAATAATTGTAACTCAACTCTATAGCTGAATATACGCCGGCTGTTACCCCTTTAAAGTCTCTTGATGAAGGCCTCTTTAGTTCACACAAAGCACTCTTCCATTCAAACAAACTTCTGTTTCTCAAAGCCCTTGCAACAGTTGCAATGGCGATTGGCAGTCCCGCACATTTCTTTGCTACTTCAATAGCTGTAGCCTGTAAATCACAACTTTCAACACAGTGACCAGCCATCTTCTTAAACAGGTCCCAGGCTTCGTCTTCATTTAAAAGGCCAACTGCAAAATTTTTCTGAGTATCCATCCCACTTGATAGGACATTGAGATCTCTAGAAGTCAGCAGAATCTTGCATCCCTCATGTTCATTTCCAAAAGGAATCCCAACTTCCTCAAGATCTAATCTTGCCCATAAATCATCCAAAACAACAAGAATCTTCTTCTCTTTTTTCAATCTTTCTTGCAGTCGAAGTGCCCTTCCTACCATACTCTGTTCCTCGAATCTTAAACCCAATAAATCTGCAATTTGATCTTGAATTCCCTTAACATCAAAGGTCTGAGTTACGGTTGCTATAACCACGGAATCAAATAACTTGCCTTCCTTGACCTGTCTAGCAACTTCTTTGACAAGCGTAGTCTTTCCTATGCCACCCATCCCGTGCACCCCTATAACGTTGATACTAGCATCTTTCAGTGCCTCCATGATTCCATTCAAAACCAACGTCCTTGACTCGAATTCTTCAAAACCTCTAACTGATGCGGCAATGATACCTTGTGGAGCTGCACGAAAAGAAACCCTGTCAAATTTGGCCTGCTCAAGTAGCTCAGCAACAGCCTTCGCCTCCTCTTCAGCTTTCTTGTTAAGCTTGTAACGAGTCCAGAGATTAGGACACAAGCCGATGAAACACTTTTTCTTTGCTTATGCTTCATCTTGCATTACTTTCTCTACTTCTTCAGCGATCTTCTTGTCGACTTTAGTCAACCAGTTGTCAACATCATGTTCGATCTCTTCCCCGTTTCTGTTAGCAGCATCAACGGAATGCCGCACTCTTTCTCTTCTATCCTTCAGGCTCTCAGCTTGATTCTTGAGGGTCTGAACCTGGTTCTCATGATTGGAAAGGTGTTTGATATGGTTTTTTATGGGAGAGATGGTGTGCTTTGCAGCTGTGGCAATAAAGCTAAGGATGCCAATAACAATCTCCATTTTTCCCCCTTCCAAGTTGTGAGAAGCAAACTGAACAAAAAGTATAGCTAAAACCAATGAACAAAAAAAAAAAAACAGGGGACTGGGGAAAGAAAATTATAATGAAACGACCAAAAAGAAAAGCTCCTTGTATACTAAGTAACACCAAACCGAGCAAAAGAAAGCAAATGGCCTAAAATTGGAAGGGATTTTAGTGGCGTACCTCCTGAAAAGATGAGAAAATTTTCCTTTCTTCACTCTTACTGATGAGAACGAAAATGAGAAGGATTTAGTAATTAATTCTCCCACTTATCAACGAGCAAATTTGTCCTAGTTCCATAACAGAGCAAAGGAAGGACTAATTTGAGAAAGGCAACTCAAAGCGAGAAGTTTAAATTATTTTGCGTGGATGTGATGGCCATTGAAGTGTCTTGAAAATCAATGCGATAAACTGAAAAAAGAAAACATTAAAAAAAGTCACTTCCATAAATCTTAATTCTAATATGTAAACCAACCAATTTGAGAATGATTGGACGGTTAAGAGCACTATTTGACTAATTAGTCATCATGCTAAAGGTTCAGAATATTATTTTTAAAAAATAATTTTTATATAATGTAAACAACGTGTCAAAGATTACCAACGCGCTAATGACTTGTTTCCTGAAATTGTTGAAGTTCATGCGGCAGTAGTTTCATTGGAAAGAAACCGGTGGTCGGGTTAGCAATAAATAAATAAATAAATAAACATTTTTAGATTAAATACATACTTGTTCTCTATATATTACCATTTTGTATTTGATATTTAAAGAATAAAAATTTTCAACTAAGTAAACGAACTTGTTTTCGTGTGTCGAATTGTCTAAGAAGCAAACTTCATTGTAACAAGACATATTTGACCAATAGAAAAGTGTAAGCTGTTGGGTAAAGCTTAATCATATAAATACGTCAATCTTATGCAATTAGTGGGTTTCTTGTCATGTTAGTGGTAAAAAAAATTTTTAAATATTTTTTAAAAAAAAGTCCTAAACAACATAAAAATTAAAATAAAAGAAAAAAATAAATAAAGTATGAAATTTTCTTAAAAAATTAAATTTTAAAATATGAAAGAAAACATTTTAAAGAAATTAAAATCTTGACTTTTTTTTCAAAGAATCAAAATTCTTCAAAAACAATTTAAAATTTTAAAATTTTGAATTTTTTAAAAGAAATTCAAAATAATAATAATAAAAAAAAACAAAATAAAAGAAGAATCGAGTAGAGAGAAAGGGAAGGGAAGAAGGGAAATGAGAAAAGAAAAGGAGTTTGGTCTGCGATAGATTAAGGCTGATTTGACATGAACCAGAGAGATCGACTTCAATCTACCTAATATAGGGCAGATCAACCCCAAACAATTACCCTAAACCGATCGGTCGGTCAAAACGTCCCCTCTCCCTTCTCCTTCATCTCTCCCCTTCCCTCCTTCCCTTATTTTCTTTCTCCCCATTCTCTCTATATCTCTTTTTCTGATTTTCTTTTTTAATTTCAAAATTTAAAAAAAAATTGAAAATTTTTCTTGAATTTTTTTTTATCACATATCATAATTTTATTGAGTATTTTTTTTCGTTAGTCCATTAACTCAAACTATTAGTTAAAAAGAGCAAAGTATGTAACGGAAGTAAGTGTTTTTTTTTTTAGACATCTTATTGAAAAAGTGGTAAAATAGGAGAACGTATTTAACCAAAACCTTTAACTTTCCATATGTTTTTCAGGCTGGACAAAAACATACAGCTATTTCATTTTTTTTTTCACATTAACGTATGATTGGATATATATATATATATATATATATATATAAATAAAGGAAATGAAAAGAAAAGAAAAAAAATTTTAACAGAAAGAAAAAAGTATATTTATCTTTTGTTTGAATACTTAAAATTAATAATAAAAAAAAAATTTAACAACTATGTTTGAATAAATAGTGAAAAGAAAAAGAAAAAATTTATTATAATTTTTTTTAATTATAATTTTTTTATAAAATAACATATAATATATAAATATATTTTTATACTATTTAATTTGTATAAATAAATTTTTTTAAATAAAATTAAGCATGTTTAATATGATAGGATATATTAACTTGTTTATTTTGATAATAATTTGACTAGTTTTATTAATAAGACTTGAAAATTTATAAAATATTTATAAACTATAATGTTATATAAAATATTCATAAAAAAAATTATTTTTGTAAGAAATATGAATTATATAATTAAATTTAATGTCATAATAAAAATATAGATATAATAATTTTTTTATAAAAATAAATTTTTTTTAAGTTTTCTTTTCTTAACTTTTTTTTCTGAGATATTAAAAAAATAAAAAATTATTAAATTCTCACCTCTTTCATTTCTTTTTTTTTTATTTTCTTTTTCTTTCCTTGCTTCCCTTTAATCCAAACATAGTGTAACTGGAAGTATACGAGCTTATTAGCTTATTTGACCATAATGAAGCTTCTAAAAGAATATTATTTATGTAGGATTCAAAAAAATGTTATAATAGAAAATTATATCGTTTGACGAAGATAATACTAAATGATTTGTAAGAAATAGAAAAATTTTTGTATAATAAATTTATCTATGAATGATAAGAGGACAAAAATTGCAAAATTAAATAAGTGGATGCAAATTATTTCAATTGTTTCCTTTTGCATTTTTAAGAAAAATTAAGGGGTAAAGTGAAAAAAAAACAAAAGTTTCATTAAGTAACCTCTAAAGGAGACATTCTGAAGAAGGATTACATTATTTTCAGTATCCTTCAGTCCTCATCCTATCCTGGTGACGCTTGCTGCTACAGTGACAATAGAGCTAACAATAACAATAACAATCTCCATTTTTTTTTTCATTTTCTAAGTTGTGAGAAGCAAACTGAATAACAAAAACTATAGGTAAAACCAAAGAAAGAAAGCAAAGGGCCTAAAATTGGAAGGGATTTTAGCGGTGTACCTCAAAAGATGAGAAAATTTTCCTTTCTTCACCCTTACTGATGAGAACTGAGAAGAGAAGGATTCAGCAACTAATTCTCCCACAGCAAAGTGATAATTTTTTTTTTTAGTTTTGTAACAGAGCAAAGCCAGAATTTATTTGAGAAAGGCGACTCAAAGCAAGGAAGTTTCAATTATTTTGCGTAGATATGATGGCCATCGAAGTGTCTTGAAAGTAAACGCAAAGAAATTGCAAAGAAAAAAAAATAGAAAGAAAAAGTTACATCCACAAATCCTAATTCTAACAAATGTAATTAAATTAAACAATTTTAGAATGATTGGACCCTCAAGAGCATTATTTGCGTTAATTAGTCATCATGCAAAAGGTTCAAAATATTGTTTTAAAATAATATTTTTATTTAACGTCAACATCACTGCCAAAGATTACCATTACCAACGCGCTAATGAGTTGTTTCCTTGAATTGTTGAAGTACATGCAGTATCCAGTAGCAGTTTCACCGAAAAGGAAAGCTTGTCGCGGATCAACAATAAATAAATAAATAATAAATACAATGGAATGCAAAAGAAGAAATCTTTATATTATAGTATTTTTCTTAATTTTATATTTAAAAATAAAAATTTTTAATTAAATATTTAAATTTATCTTCAGTAAATCAAATTACTTTAAAAATTAACTCCGTTTATATTTAATCAATAGCAAAATGTTGACTGTTTAGGTAAAACTTATCTAATATGCCAGCATTCACATTATTCCTGAGTCTTTTAACAAATTAGTAGTAGAAAAGTTTTTAAAAAATAAAAAATTAATTTTTAAGAAAATGTCCCAAAAACGTAAAAATTTAAAGAAAATGTGAAATTTAAAAATAAATAAAAAATAATTTTAAAAAATCAAAATCTTCAAAAACTGTTTTATTAATTTTAAATTTTGGATTTGTTAAAAAAATTAAAGTTAAAAAAATTCTAAAAAAATAGAAATAGAGCCAGAATTTGGGAGATTAGAGAAAGAGAAAAGAAAGAGGAAGGGAAGGGAAGGGAGAAGATTGACTGGCCCTTGAGTGGTAGGTCTAAGATAGGTAGAGGGTGATCTGGCCCAAATTAGGCAAATCGGCTTTGATATGGCTGGCCACATGTGTGATGATTTTCCTGATTCCGGACGAATAGATTTTGAGTACTTATCGGCAGACTATTGACTAGTTGATCGGTCAATTAGTTCCTCAAAGGAGTATAAATAATAGGTCAATCCTCGCAAATTATTTAGACTCAATTGAAATATAAAATTTAAATTTAATTCGATCATTGTTGAATTAAGTTTGAGCAATTCGATTTATTAAGTAAGTCGAGTTTGAATGTTTTAATATTTAATTCAAGTAATTTGTAAATTTAATCGAATTTTTTTTATTTCAATATATTCTTACTATTTTAATTAAAAAATTATTATTTTATCCATATATATATTAATTCGATCTCAGTTTAAATTTGAATACAAATAATTGAATTTAAAGTCGAATATAAAAATTAAATTTATTTTTTATTTGATAAATGAACAAATTTAAGTAATTTGATTTTTTACCTCGAATCAACTCAAACTTGAAAATTAAAATTTGATCAAGCTTAAGATGAGTTTTGAGTTGAGTGCAAAATTTTTGTTATATCAACTCGGTTTGACTTAACTATGCCTTAAGTTCCACCTCCTCTCTTGCCCTGCATCTCTTTCTTTCTCACCTTCCCTATTTTCTCTCTCCGGATTCTATACTTCTTTTTCTCTTTTCTAATTTTCCTTTTTTTTTTCTTGAATTCTTTTAATTTTTATTTCAAAAATAAAAATAATGTATCATTTTTTAATCACATATCATGATTTTATTAATTGTTTTTGCCACGTCAATCCTAAAAAAAGTAATGTATGTAATAAAAGTAAAGTTTGAGTGTCTAATTAAGAATTTTATTTTCTTAATGCCAAATTAAAATATATATATATATATATATATATATATATATAGTATGGGAACCCTATTCCAATGAAAATGTCATCTTTTCCTCCAAAAAGTTGTATAAATCACATTCTAATGACAATTACATGTTATTTTTAATAAAACAAGTCTATTAAGGGATAAGGTTTATCAAAAATAAATTAATAGTAAGTTGATAGAAGCAAGAGAGTTATAGCTTCAACCAAGAGCAATAAAAAAGCCTAAAAATTTTCTATTTGTCGCAATTTGCCGATGGAATGCGATGTGTCAACAACTTCTTGCTTGAAAAATATTTATTAAATACAATTCATTGTAAGTCCTTAGACACTTGCTAATTCTTCTTTTAATAAACTAACAAAGGTATGTTATTTTAATTAATTGTAAGAAAGATTCAAAAAAATGCACAAAATCTTATAAATGTTAATGTAATCCATGTGGCCGCATGATTCTTAGGCCTTGTTTAAGAAAATTTTTAGGAAAACGATGAATTCTAGAAAATTATTTTCTTTTTTTTTTAATTTGAAGTGGAAAATGTTAAGGAAATTATTTAAGAAAAATATAAAGGGGAATTTGTACTCTTGATATTAGGAAAAAGGATAAGAAATGTATTATGACGGAGAATTTGAAATAACTTTTTTCCATCAGTTATTTTTAAAGAAATGAGAAAATAGAAGAAATTGCCTAGGAAATTTCAAACTCAAGGACCTAGTGTCATTTTTTCTTTTTGCATGTTTATAACTCGATCTTTTATCCATTAGAGCCAAAATCATCGAAGAAAAACTATCTTCATTTTCCTTGAAATAATCGTAAAACTATGTACGTCACATTGAAACGATAATTACATTTTTTTTAATACAAAAAATCCAATAAGATAAAGCTCATCAAAAATAAATTAAATAATAAGTTGACAGATAGAAGCAAGAGAGTGACTCTACCTAAGAGCAATAAAAAAAAATGCCAAAAAATTTGTATTTGTTGCAAGTCGTCGATGGAATGCCATGTGCTAACAACTTCCTTGAAAATATATAATTGGTATCAAATGCAAGGAAAATTTCTTTAAAATTTCTTGGAAAGAGGAGGTGTAGAAACTTTTAGTCTCGTGTTTAAATTTATTGCAAGTGATTTAGTTGAATTTTATGTTAACAAATTTGGTTAATTAATATATTTTTTATTTTTTGTGGATATAATATTTGATATGTATATATATATATATATATATAAAGGAAAAATCAACTTACACTAAAAAAATTTTTACCATAAAAAGCATTATTTGCACTAATTAATCATTATGCAAAAGGTTCAAAATATGTTTTTAAAAAAATTTATTTAATATAAACATCACTGTCAAACATTGCCAACGCGCTAACGGCTTGTTTCCCCGAACTGTTGAAGTGCTTCCGATGGCAGTTTCACGAAAAAAAAAAAAAAAAAAAGGCGGTGGTGCCAAAACAATAAATAACGAAGACCAAATTACGCGATTAATCCGAAGTTTTCCATTTAGTTCATTTTTAATAATTCATAAAAATCTAATTTTTATATTATTTAAATTTGATAATATTAATTTAATTATTACTTTAATTAATTGATGTGACCTTTCTTTTTGATGACGACCAATAGAATTTAATGAGTGGAATTTTTAACAGGCGTTAAAAATTGTCTCTGTTAAATTATCATTTTTTAATAATAATAATAATTAACTCATTTAATTGCAGAATATGTGGACATCCTTGCCTCCCACAGACAGAAATCCTCCTGCGCTTATAGAACCGGATAAAACCACTGCCTTCCATTTTCTTCTCTTGAAATTGGTATCCTCAACTGAGCACTCTGGATTGAATTCGCTGTCACATGGTTTTCGTTGCTACTAATCCTCCCACCTGCATCAATCCTGCAAAAAATCAAAGCTATTAATGATAGCAGCATTAAAGACAATAAGTTTGAATAGAGAATAGAATGAACACCAAGCAAATTCGAGGATGAAAAGGAGGTTGTTCATATGATTCTAAACAAGGATTGGAGGATTTCACTGAACGAATTTTCCTTCAACATTAAAGACACATCAAAACTGGCACTGCTCAAAAATAGATAATCTTCATTATAGCCTCAGTCATGCGTTTCCAGTTGAGTAAGAATATTTCGGTTTTCTAAGGGTAGGGATAGAGGAAATCAGGAAGAAGAACATTCGTTTTTTTTTTTTAACTTATTATGAAAAATATATATTTTCGATTTTTTAAGTATTATTCATTAAAAGATACGTCAGCTTGATATTTCTGTGAGCAATAGAAATGTTAATGCTATGTGTTCAAACAAAATTCCCATAATTAATATCTCCTTATCAAATTTTATTGATGTAATCCAATCAATTTATCAGATCAATAAAATTAACATCAAAGATCACTTCATCTGATTTAGGAAAGATTAAATGACAAAGTTCAGGATGGATTTTCATCATCAAATTTTACGAGAATTAAATTTTTATAAATTATATTAAAAAGATCAAAGTTTAAATTTTATGTAATTATACATAGAATTGATTAATTTAATCAAGTTAATAAATAAGAATGGAATGCAAACAGAAAAATCTTTAACTTAGATACAATTTGATTTATGTACTGTACCGCTTTTTTCTAATTTTGTATTTAAAGGATAAAATTTCTTAATTAAGTATCATAACTTACGTTTCTTAAATTCAATTACTTAAAAGAGAAAAGATTGTATAAAATAATTATACCACATCAGCATGCATACTTTTTAGTCAAATAATATTACATAATCATATTATTAAAAAAATAATTATTTATTATAAATTAACTAATCTATTGAAATAAATACTTATTTAATTATCATATATGATGTGTAATAAATAATTAATTTTTTTTAATAATATTGACTTTTTTATTTTTACTTAAAAACTTTTAATTTAATTTAATAAAATTCATTATTTTAGTTTTATTTACTAAAACTTACAAAAATACTATCAAAATTTTTTTAACCTTTATATTAAATTTACCAAACATTATTTTAACTTTATTTTTGCAGCACTTTTAAAATGACTTTATTCCCATGACACTTTATATAGAAGTTGCAACTGAGCAAAATAGGCCCTATCTCATTTTTTTTTTTTTTTCAGATTATTTGGATATGTGAGCTTGTTTGACGAGACTAAAACGTTTAAAAAATTATTATTTGTGTTGAATCGTAAAAAAAGTTAGTAATAGAAAATTTTAGGTTTTGACAAAGTTAAAACAAAATAGTTTGTAAGAAATTGAAAATTTTTTATAATAAATTTATCTAAGCATGATAGTGAGGAAAAAAGAAATTTTAAAAATAAATAAGTGGACGAAAATCATTTGATGATTTGTTTCTTTTGCATTTTAAAGAAAATTTAAGGGGTAAAGTGAAAAGAACAAAATGTTTTATTAAATCTATATCCTGTACTCCTTGAAGTTATTTTAAAGAACATACAAATTGTGATTTTATAGCTTTTTTTTCTTTTATATGTCATAATATATAGATCCGTAAATCTATAGTTAGACTTAATAAATAGAGTCGTCACCAATCTTTTTTAACTAAGTATGATTGGCCAACTAAAGAATCTATCCTTTTAAGGAATTCCTAAGCTTGACTAAAAGTTTCTAAAAGAATAATTTCAGGTCTACTAATCAGAATAGAGTTCAGGAGTTCAATTATATATGAGGAAGGTTATAGCACCCCCCACATACCTATCTAAAGGATGATACCATTTTATTTTAAATTTATCCTAAGGTCTTAATTCTAATAGTTTCAAATTTTAATATTGAATATTAAAAATAACTTTTAAGACTCTCCATCAATCTGGTAGAATTCTTAAAAATATTTTTAACCTCAAGAGTATTCAAAAATCTCATTTACTTTCTTAAAGAAGCTCTGTCATCGAAAAAAATTTAATCATTTTTATTTTGGATTTTTATTAAAAATATATCTAATTATTCCACCATTTGAGCCAAACTAGAAATATTTTCTCTTTTGAATTTCTAAATTCTCCACCATTTGGGCTTATTTAGAATTTTTTTTTGTAAGAAAATAATATGACAATTATTTTTCTTGAAATTTTATTTAAATTCTTCCACCTTTTGGCATGACCAAGTTTCTAGCTAAATGGTTCACATACTTAACAAACACATTATGTGTCATATATGTCTAGTTCAACACTTTCAACAAGGCATTTAAGTGTGGTTCCAAATTTAATAGCAGAGATAACAATGAGATTCATGCTGGTATCTTGTTCAACTATTCAACTATTTAACCACAGAGTAATTACTATGTTTCACCAACTTTAAGAATTCACAAGCCTCTTTTTCTGACATCAACTTCTGATATTCTTTTTCAGATACCACTTTTGGCTCATGTTATTCTTCTTTTACCCTGGCTTTTTCTCTTTTAGCCCTTTCCAACATTTTTGGAGTATAGCATCTTCTACTTCGGGTGATGCCTCTTATACCAATTATATTAGTGACATAAGACTTAAAGGCATTCTCCTTTTGCCTTTGGTTACTGTGTCATAGCCATATTTTTAGGGCACAGCTTTATCATCCTTATATGAGAATAAAGCTAGGACTTTAAAAGTCATTGGCCTGGGAATAAGCTTGTCTATGATCGACTTTGGCTTATCTCTACAGTGAATTGTTACTGGTTTTAAAAATAGTTTCAATGGCCTATCAATTATAGATACTTTAGCACTTTTTGAATCCTCCCTCTCTTCATAAAGTTTAATTTGGTATGATCCATGAGCTTTTATACCTTCTGACAAAACTTGTCACAAGTTTCAATAGAATGACTAAATGCCCCACTATGATATTTGTAATTGCTATTCGGTACATATTTCTCATGATAATTGTGTAGACTCACCGGTCGTATCATGTCAACCTTTCATAAAGCATCAAATAGCTTATTGAGAGGTGTCCTAATTTTACCACTTTTTTTTAGATGACACTCTCATTCTTTACTCAGAGCTTTCACATTATGGTTGGGTAGAAGATCGCCACTAACATTAGGTAAAACCACCCTTCCTTTATCAAAATTAATCATTTTATCTTTTATCACTCATTGCACTTTATGCTTTAAGGTACTGCAATTCTCAATAGAATGACCAGTAATTTCATAGTGATAGTCACAATGAGCTGTTAGATTATACCATTTAGGATAAGATGGCTTGAATGGCTTTAATTAGCTAGGAGCAATTAGGTAATTATTGTAGAGCTCTCAATACAATTTCGTATTTCTCATAAGAATTGGGTCAAATATAGGTTTTTTGTGAGTAGTTTGTTGCTCTTGTAAACTACAGATTGGGCTAGCCAAATGAGTTTGAGATTTTGAGAAAGGTTGAGCATTAGCACTATATGTGGCAGTCTGAGGTCTGAAAGGGGAGTTAATAGGTCGGAGGGTATAATGGCTATGGAATTGGTCAGTATGGGTAAGGGGAAGCATTATTCATTGTAGGATAATATGGAGAGTAACCCTATGGTGGGTAAGGTTGATAATCCCTGAATTGTTGTCTATCAAAGCTCACAACTTAAGTTTTAGACTCTTTTTTTTTTTTTGGGCTTTTTTAATGAATGCTTTCCTTCCTTCTAACTTGTCATTTTTGATGCAATTCTCGATAATTTTATATTTCATAATATATAGATCCATAAATCTATAGTTAGACTTAATAAATAAAGTCGTCACTAATTTTTTTTAACTAAGTATGATTGGCCAACTAAAGAATCTATCCTTTTAAGGAATTCCTAAGCTTGACTAAAAGTCTCTAAAAAAATAATTTCAGGTCTACTAATCGAAATAGGGTTCAAGAGTTCAATTATATATGAGGAAGGTTATAGCACCCCCCACATGCCTATCCAAAGGATGGTACCATTTTATTTTAAATTATCATAAGGTCTTGATTCTAATAGTTTCAAATTTTAATATTGAATATTAAAAATAACTTTTAAGACTCTCCATCAATCTGATAGAATTCTTAAAAATATTCTCTAACCTCAAGAGTATTCAAGAATCTCATTTGCTTTCTTGAAAAGGCTCTGTCATAAAAAAAAATTTAATTATTTTTATTTTGGATTTTTATTGAAAATATATCTAATTATTCCACCATTTGAGCCAAACTAGAAATATTTTCTCTTTTGAATTTCTAAATTCTCCACCATTTGGGCCTATTTAGAAATTTTTTATTTTTTTGTAAGAAAATAATATGACAATTATTTTTCGTGAAATTTTATTTAAATTCTTCCACCATTTGGGACAAATTTAAAGAAATTTCTCACCTAGAGATTTCTTAGTAATTTATCATTTGAAATTTCTAAGAATCTTATCCTTGGATAATTGTTGAATATTTTCAACTAAAAAGTTTTTTTTTGTTTGAAAATAAATATTAATTATTGTTATTGAAATTTTATCTAAATTATTCCACCATTTGGGACAAATTTAGAAAAAAAAATTCTCACCTAGGCAATTTATAGAAATTTACCATTTGAAACTTCTAAAAATTACATCATTGGATAATTAATATTTATTTTTAAAAATATTTTATTTTGTTTTATATTTTTTATATTTTTTAAAAATTAATCATGTAAAAATACTCATAAAAATAAACAAACACATAAATAAATAACTAAATAAAATTAAAAAAAAAAACCAAAAAAGAAACGGCTCAACTGGAATGGCTCAGCTCGGGTCGACTTGGCTTCAGACACAAAAAGCGGTTTGAAAGCTCAGCTTGGCTCGACTAAAATAATTGGCTGAAATATGGGTTAGCAAGAGAGGGTTACGTTCGGGTTAGGTCACCCAAATAAAAACACACAGATCCTAGGGGTTACTTAAGGCCAGAACAACATCGTTTCTATGAGGGTATAAAAGCCCAAGTTTAGCCATTTTCCTTAGATTTCCTCTGCTCCCTCTCTCTCTTTTCTTCCCTTTTTCTCTCTCTAAACTCCTAACGAACACTGGTTGAATCTTTATCGAATTTTAGGATTTTTACTGGAATTTGGGTTGGTTCATTGAAATCTAACCAAAAGTTCATTGGTTTTTGAAAAATGGACTCTAAAATTAGGAATTTCATCTAAATCTGGGGATGCTGCTGAAAAGTTGCCAAAAAATTTAAATGGCATCGAAAAATTTGCCAAAATCTGGAAATTTTTAGAAATTTTCTAAAAAAAATTTATTTTTTTCAAAAAAAATTCCCTAAAAATTTTCACACTTTTCGATTGCTTTCATGGATTCTAACTTTCCTACCATTGTGTTTCTCTGTATTTTTTCTGTGTCTTTTTTTTGTGTGATTCAAAGCTGTATTTATAGGGAATAAGCATAAGAGTTTCTGATTAACTGGACTCTTTTGTTGACAGGATCTTTGTATTATCCGGAACATGAAATTTATCCTTAACAACTTAAAACCAATTACAAGTCATCCAACCACGGCAGAATCTACATTATTTTTTATTATTTTTATCTCTTTTTTTTACTATTATCTTTATACCTAATCTAATAAATAAATAAAATAAAAAACCACAAAAAATCAAATAAATAAAAACAGATAAACAACCAACAAATAAATAGTAACAAAATAATAATAAAAATAAATAAATAAATAAAAATAATGCATGATTGGGCTTAATAGTTTGGATTGTATTGAGCCATGCCCAATTGGTTCAGGCTTGGACCAAATAGAGTGTCCACAGCTGCCCCTTTTTGTGCATTTCTTGTGCAACAGAAATAGTAAAGACATAAACACTTTTCACATCCAGATAATTATCCCAACACATTCTTTTCTTTTTTTTTATATATAATTAAGCACCAGAACTTGTTGAATGACACAAGACTCTCCTAAGCAGAGGTTCACAACTTTTTTAAAAAATAAATACAGCTTCTCTAAACAGAGACTCAACAATTTTAGAAAATAAATAAAGCTCCTCTAATAAGAGGTTTAACAACTTTGGAAAAATAAATAAAGCTTCTCTAATTAGAGGCTTAACAACTTTGGAAAAATAAATAAAGCTCTTCTAAGCAGAGGCTCAACAACTTTAAAAAAATAAATAAACTCCTTTAAGTAGAGGCTAAACAACTTTGAAAAAATAAATAAAGTTTATCTAAGCAGAGGAATCATAGATCATGTCTGAAAAAATTTTAGAAAATTATGTCCGAAGATCTTACAAATCATTTCTAACATTAAGAAGCACCCTTTTCCAAGGATTAGAATTTTACCTCAAAAGTATTCTTTTTCAAATGAGAAGTAAATTCTTTCATTGAAAAGTTTCCATATTTATCTTCTTCATGGGGAATCTTGAAATACCCTTGCTTCATGCATTGGATATTCTCAAATGCAATGCATGCTATGCACTAAACATTCAGAAATACAATGCATGTTATGCCAATGGTTATTAATTAATTTCTTTTCAATTATGGTACTAAAGTTTCTCAAGCTCTCTTCTTGAGCCCGAACCCTTCATTCTTTAGGTACTAAGACCAAATCGATGTAATTCTCAATCATCTATCTCATTTAACTCCCATTTTTTTTCTTAAAAATTTTTTTTTCCAAATTCAATGTCCTTATCAAAATTGAACATTTCATATTTGCCTTTGTAACTTTCAACATTTCCAAGGTTATGAAAAATATTTCATGCTGTTATTCATTTATCAATAATTACTTCAATCTCAAAAAGTAAAAATGCAATCACATATTTCTTCCATTGTAAGGTAGTGAGACAAAAAAGTTGGAATGACTTGGAAATAATCAACAAAAGAAAGACACAAAGAATGAAGTGAACTATATTTTATTAGGAAAAAATAGTAACACAACTTTGGCCATTGAACAATATGAAAAGGAAAGAATTACAAAGATGGGTTTGGGGTGAAAATGCCTAAAATAAACAGTCAAACAATCATGATAACATATCTTGAAGTCTTTTCAAAAAATTCAATCACCTAATGCCCTTAACAACTTATAGCTCATTCGAACATGCTAGCCTCCATGCTAGTGAATTTTCAAATTTGATGTTGTATTCTTTTTGATCTAAGTTGCCTTTATAGGTTTTCAACTTAGATAAACCCCTTTTTGACTCAAACTGCCTTTTAAGTTTTCGACTTGAGTCTTTTTTTTATTTTTTTCTTTTTTTTAATCATAATACTTCTTCATAGCATCAAAATTTATAGGATGAGGCAAATCAACTCCATCCATCTCAGCCAATATCAATGCTCTACTTGAGAAAGCTCATTTCACTACCTATGGTCCTTCATAATTCGAAGTCTATTTTCCTCTATTGTCATGTTAGCTTGGAAGAATTCTTTTCAAGACCAACTTCCCTTCTCGAAAGTAACGAGGTCAAACTTTTTTATCATGAGCCCTCATCATCTTTTCTAATATAGCTGATCATGGCATAATGCTGTTAATCTCTTTTTTTCAATAAAATTTAATTGTTCATAATGCTCTCGAATTCGTTCAGCTTCTTTCAATCCAACTTTCTTTAGAACCCTCAAGGATGAGATTTTCACTTTCACTGGTAATACAGCTTCCATCTCATAAACTAAAGAAAATGGGGTTGCCCCAGTAGAGGCATGCATTGATGTCCAATAAGCATGCGATGCAAATGGTAACTTCTTATACCTGTCTTTATAAGTCTTGATCATCTTTTCAAGAATTCTTTTTATATTTTTATTTATCGCCTTAATTGCTCCATTCATCTTTGGACGATATGATGCTGAATTATGATGCTTGATCTTATACTGGGCATATATTTCTTACATCATCTTACTATTTAAAATTTTGACATTATCTGAAATGATTCTTTTTGAAAGTTCATATCTATAAATGATTTCTCTTTTTATGAACTTGTGCAAACCACATATCATGTCACATTTCTAAATAAAGCTGCTTCCACCTATTCCATGAAATAATCTATCATCATAAATATGAACCTATGCCCTTTAAAAGCTTTTGGGGTAATAAGACCAATGACATCCATACCCTACATAAAGAATGGCCAAAATGGTGCCAAAACATAAAAAATAGACGATGGAGCATGGATCTTATTAGCATAATCTGGCACTTATGACATTTTCAAGCATAATTAATATAGTTGCTCTCCATTATCAACCAATAGTACCCTACTCTCATGATTTGTCTTGCCATTATATGCCTATTTGCATGTACCCCACAGATTCCATCGTGCACTTTTTCAATAATCTTTTTTTCTTTGACCTTATTAACTTATCTTTACAATACTTGATCACAGCTCTTATACAAAACATCTCCATCCAGGAAAGAAGCTCATAGCTAATCTTCTGATGGCTTTTTTATCATTTTCACTTATTTGATCTAGGTATTACTGAGTCTTAATATATTACAAGATATCATAATATCAAGGCTTTCTATTTTCCTCTTTTTCTACATTAGAGTAATGGACTGCATATCCTTAACATCTGGCTTGATGGGCTAAATATTGATATTGCCACTAATTCGGATCATTGTTGCCAAAGTAGCTAAGGCATCAGCAATCAGATTCTTTTATTGAGGCAAATGATCAAACTGAATATCTTCAAACTGTTTGATCAACTTTAGGATATACTTGTGATATGAAATGAGCTTCGAATCTCTCATCTCCCATTCTTCTTTTAATTGATATATAACTAAAGCTGAGTCTCCAAATACTTTTAACATTATAACTTTTTTTTCTATAGCAGTTTATAGACCTATGACACAAGCCTCATATTCAGTGATGTTATTTGTGCAATTAAAATTCAACCTCACTGTTATAGGATAGTCTTGTTCTTTTAGAGAAATTAAAATTGCTCCAATTCCATGTCCCAAGGCATTGGCAACTCGATCAAAATACATTTTCCAACACTTCTCTTCATGCTCTTTTTCCTCTAGCTGGGAAATAACCATTAACTCTTCATAAAAAAATTCCACTTTTATTGGCTTATAATCCTCAACAGCACGATCTGCAAGAAACTTGGCTATAACACTCTTTTTTATTACCTTCTACCTCACATATACAATATCATACTCTAAGAACATTACTTGCAATCTAGCAATTCTTTCAGACAAAGAGGGTTTCTCAAAGATGTATTTAATTAGATCTAATTTTACTATAAGCTAGATGGTATGATAGAGCATGTACTGTATGAGTCTTTTGCACTTAAGCTAATGCATAACACATTTTCTCCTTTAAAAAATAATTAAACTTGTATTCTGTGAACTTTTTACTCAAATAGTAAATAAATTTCTTTTTTTGACTAGACTCATCTTGTTGCTCCAGCACACATCCATTGAGTTCTTGAACACTGTCAGGTATAAGATCAAGAGTCTCCCTAAACTAAAGTACCAATACGAGAGGATTAGATAAGTATTACTTAATTTTATCAAGAGCTTTTTAGCACTTCTTATTTTATTTTTCAGGGTTATTCTTATGAAAAAGCTTAAAAATGGGATCACATTTGTAAGTAAGCTCAGAAATGAACTGAGATATATATTTAATTTTCCTAGAAAACTTCAAACCTCTTTTAGTGTGCTTGGAGGTAATAAATTCTGAATAGCTCATATTTTGTCAGAATTGACTTCAATCCTTCTTTCACTGACAATAAAGCCTAGCAATTTCTTTGACTTTACCTTGAAGGTACACTTTGTCAGGTTCAACTTGAGTTAGAATTTTCTTAACCTTTTAAACAACTTCCTAAGTTGGTGACATAATCTTCGTCTTCGCAAGATTTGGCAATCATATCATCCATATACATTTCAGTCTTTTTATGCATCATGTCATAAAAGAGTGTCAGCATGGCTCTTTGATACCTTGCCCCAACATTTATTAAATCAAAACGCATGACTTTGTAACAAAATATCCCCTATATGGTCATAAAAGTAGTCTTTTCCATGTCATTTTTTACCAATTTTATTTGATTATACCTTAAGAATCCATCCACGAAGGAAAACATTGAATGCTTGGCCATATTGTCCACCAGTGTATCAATATGAGGCAAAAAAAGCTATCTTTTGGGCTAGCTCTATTCAAATCACAATAATTTATGCACATCCACACCTTGCCATCTTTCTTAGGGATTGGTATTAGATTGGCTACCCATTCTAGATACTTTGTCACTTGCAGGAAACCTACATCAAATTACTTTTTCACTCTTTTTTTAATCTTTAGCAACATTTCAGGTTTTATTTACCTCAATTTCTATGGACTAGTTTACATTCTGGCTTCAGGGGTAGTTTATGCTCTACATTTCTATACTAAGTCAGGCACATCCTAGTAAGACTAAGCAAACACATCTACGAATTCTTGAAGTAGATTTTGCAATCATTGCCTATCTCCTACTGAAAGTAAAATGCCAATTCTAACATTTTTCTTCTCTCTTCATCTTTTAAATTCACCAATTCAGTTATCTTCTGATAAGGCTTAATTGGTTTACTTTCTTGCTCAATCAATCTCATTAGGTCTAGAAAGATAACATACTCTTCAGAATTATCTTGTTATCAAGTTCATTAGTGTCAATTGAATTCTCAAAATTAATCCTTTGATCATTATCATGATTATCTTTCTGTTCATTTAATGACCTAAAATTGAATGAAATGGGATATGTTGGTGAAATATATTGGAAAAATGAAAAAAGAATGAAAATGCATCCTTCATAATCTTTATTAAAATAATAATAAATAAATGGCCCAAACAAGAAAGACCACCCCAATGCCTTGGGCATAAGCTATTGGGTGTACAATTACATTAAATTGGTTTCAAGGGTAAAAGGCACTTCGATGATGCTCAATTATTTAGCTTATAATTTGACGGATAAAGGCAAACCCACGTTTCTTGCTCATGCCCCTTTTTATCTACAATTGCATGGATGGACAATTCAATGAATGCCTTTTCCATACGTTGTTCTAAATTTTCTTCTATAATTGGGTATATGAACCCTCCTAGCTTAAAGGTCCCATACAAGTGTGTAATGATCATTAGTCTTGCTATCTTATTTTCTTTTCCATTTGCTGTCTTCTTCTGATCTCTCATCTTTCTGCCTCATAGCCTAAGCCTAGCCTCTCGCTATTGTCCATTATTATTAGGAGCTCTTTTATCCTTTGTAAATTTTTGTTCAGCCCTATTCTAGGATACCGACCCTTATTGATAACTTGACTCACCACTATATTTGAATATTGTCAGCTTTTAAGTCCTTCACCCACAGAATTAACTAGTTCAAAGGATCGGTAAGAGCATTCCACCATTTCGTAGTAGTTTTCACATATGAAGCATTCAATGGTTGGGTTACTAGGATATCTTTTTCCCTAAATACCACTACCAACCTACCTTCTAAATTGAATTTGATCTTTTGGTGTAAGGTAGAGGGGACAGCACCTGCCATTTGAATTCATGGCCTTCCCAACAGTAGCTATAAGAAGGAAAAATATCCATTACTTAAAATTTTATATTGAAAGTGCACAACTCAATTTACAAGGGCATCTCTATATCTTTTAGGACTTCTCACTTGGTCTTATTAAAAGCTTGAACGACCATTTGGCTATCCTTCATATGTGAATAATCAATAAATAACCTTACCAAAATTGACATAAACATCACGTTAATAGCAAAACCATTGTTGATGAGAACCTTAGCTATGATATGATTCTTGCACTTGATAGTGATATGTAGAACCTTGGTACTTCCCATTTCCTTTGAAGGAATCTTATCATCACTAAATGCTATGTAATTTGGCATGACCAGGTTTCTAGCTAAATGGTTCACATACTTAACAAACACATTATGTGTCATATATGTCTAGTTCAATACTTTCAGCAAGGCATTTAGGTGTGGTTCCAAATTTAATAGCAGAGATAACAATGAGATTCATGCTAGCATCTTGTTCAATTGTTCAACTATTTAATCACAGAGTATTCACTATGTTTCACCAACTTTAAGAATTCACAAGCCTCTTTTTTTGATATCAACTTCTGACATTCTTTTTCATATACCACTTTTAGCTCATGCTCTTCTTCTTCTACCTTGGCTTTTTCTCTTTTAGCCCTCTCCAATATTTTTGGAGTATAGTATCTTCTACTTCAAGTGATGCCTCATATAATAATTATATTAGTGACATAAGACTTAAAGGTATTCTCCTCTTGCCTCTGGTTACTATGTCACAACCATATTTTTAGGGCACAGCTTTATCATCCTTATATGAGAATAGAGCTAGGACTTTAAAAGTCACTGGCCTATGAATAAGCTTGTCTATGATCGATTTTGGCTTATCTCTACAGTGAATTGTTACTTGTTTTAAAAATAGTTTCGATGACCTATCAATCATAAATACTTCAGCACTTTTTGAATCCTTTCTCTCTTCATAAAGTTCAATTTGGTATGATCATGAGCTTTTATACCTTCTAACAAACTATTCACAGGTTTTAATAAAATGACCAAATGCCCTACTATGATATTTGCAACTGCTATCCGGTACATATTTTTCATGATAACTGTGTGGACTCACTAGTTATATCATGTCAGCATTTCATAAAGCATCAAATAGCTGACTGAGAAGTGTCTTGATTTTTACCACTTTTTTTTAGATGACGCTCTTATTCTTTGCTCAGAGCTTTCACATTATGGTTAGGTAGAAGATCGCCACTAACATTAGGTAAAACCACCCTTCCTATATCAAAATTGATCATTTTATCTTTTATCAATCATTGTACTTTGTGTTTCAAGGTAGTGTAATTCTCAATAGAATGACCAGTAATTCATAGTGATAGTCACAATGGGCTGTTAGATTATACAACTTAGGATAAGATCGCTTGAATGGCTTTAATCAGCCAGGAGCAATTAGGTAATTATTGTAGAGCTCTCAATACAATTTCGTATTTGTCATAAGAATTGGGTCAAATATAGGTTTTTTGTGAGTAGTTTGTTGCTCTTGTAAACCACCGATTGGGCTAGCCAAATGAGTTTGAGATTTTGAAAAAGGTTGAGCATTAGCACTATATATGGCAGTCTGAGGTCTGAAAGGGAGTTAATAGGTCAGAGGGTATAATGGCTAGGGAACTGGTTGGTATGGGTAAGATGAAGCATTATTCACAGTAGGATAATATAGAGAGTAGCCTTATGGTGGGTAAGGTTGATAATCCCTGAATTGTTATCTATCAAAGCTCACAGCTTAAGCTTCAATCTTTTTTTTTGGGCTTTTTTAATGGATGCTTCCCTTCATTCTAACTTGTCATTTTTTATGGCATTCTCGATAATTTTGCCAACGATCACCATATCGATGAAATTTTTTGTTGCATTCCTATCATTTTTCATAATAGGGAGATTTTAAAGTACTGACAAACAACACTATGGTTTTTTTTTCAATTAGAGGAGGTTGCACTTGAATAGCTACATTTCTCTATCTATGAGCATATTTCTTGAATGATTTATTTACCTTTTTCTCCATATTCTACAAAGACAAATGATCAAATGCTAAATCTATGATATGTCGATATTAATTGAAGTCACAACCATATCACTCCAAGAACGAATGCAGGTTCTATCCAGTTGGATATATCACCTAGCAGTAGAGCCAATAAAGCTATCTTAAAATGTGTGCATTAGTAACTTTTCATTATGGGCATGGGCTACCATCTTGTGATAGTACATAATAATATGGGTTTTCAGACACTTTATACCATCATATTTCTCAAATTTTGGTACTTTGAACTTAGGAGGAATAACAATATCAGGGACTAGACAAAGTCTAGAAGCATCTACAGAACCATAAAAACTAATTCCTTTTACTATTTGTAACTTTTCTTCTAGTATACTAATCTTCGAATCTTCTAGAGATTTAACCATTTTTGCTTTCTCTCTCTTTTTTTCCTTTAAATCATCAAGATCGAGAACTTAGATTGGTTCCACTACCTTTTCATTAAAAATAGGATTCACATAACTATGGTAATGCCTTGGGTTTGAAGTTGATGGCATTCTAAGATATGTAGGGTATGTGAACTATTGTGGTGGTACCTCTTGTGTAGACTAGGCTTGAAGTGGACCAAAACTAAGTGGATATAGGTGGTCAGCCACCTCTTGTGATGGACGGTCCTATTGGCTAGTATTCTCCTTTATTCCTTTTCCTTTGTTTAACTTATTTAGAGCATCTAAAATTTTACTTAACTCGTTTTCAAGCTTTTCTTGAGATTTTTTTATCTTCTCAAGATGATGAGAGTTTTTTTGCTTTATTTGTTTAGCACTGGCTCTTGTGTTGTATCGATGAGTGAGATTTTTACTGGGTGGAGCTATCATTAAACCTTGAGTACCATAATTATATGATTATTAGAAATTATATGCTCTATGTTTGATATGCATGAATGGATATACTAATATTTGCCATATCACCATTATTGATAAAAAAAAATCTCAATTCAAAACTTTATTTTTTAAAATTTCAAAACTAAATCCTAACAAAACCAATGTAGTATTCTAAAGTCCTAACATCATCATTACTCTAACGCCTCCTTATAAATTTTCTAGTTTGTTGTTAATGATCTTGTGCCTCATCTAAGAAGTCAAACAATTATCATCCATGAGCTCTTACTAGTTGCACCACAGCCATTAACTTTTCCACTTTTTCTTCCATTTCTAATGCCTTGTCTGCAACAGTGCATAGCTGATTGAATATGTGCTTTAGATGTTTTTGTTCTTTCATGCACCTGTCTTTCCATAACTCAGTCTATTTAACTTGTCTTCTGTATTTATTAGACAAGGCTTCTTCTTATACTGTGTGTTGGTCCACTATCTTTTATAGCATCTGGCTATGCTTAAGTGCCTAGCAGTGGCCTTTTGTCCCTCTTCCACCTTTGTTTTTAATAGTTCATTTTCTTTTAAGAGTCAGGCAAGCTTAGGTGTGATTGACGAATGCATCATGTCTAGATCATTGAATAAGCCTTTCCACTAATCTTTTTGCTCTATGAAGCTTTAATTTTCTATTCTTTGAGCCTTAAACTCTCTTCCATTTCTAACTTTAATTGCTTATTCTCTTGTTTTAGCTCATCATTTTCTGTTTGGATTTTTCTTTTGGTCATTCCCACTTTGAGCAAGGAATCTTGAGTAATCGATTTTAAAGAATGGCCAAATATTTGTTCTTAAGGAAGCATAATGTCTTTACCTTTTTTTGCATGCCACACAACATATTCTAGGGTGACATCATAAGTAAGCCTCCCTTGGTTAACCTTGATGGTTTGCTACCATGCTTTTTTTTGATCTTTTCAATCATTCCATACACCCCTTTCTCAGTGAAAGAGAATTCTCACTAGTTAAATCCATAGGTTTTTGAAATGAATTGCTCGTATTCGAATTATTTTCTTACCAAAGTTGAAGCGTAAGTAATAACACCTCATAGGCCCAATAAAACACCCAAAGTTGATTTCCACAACTATATAACACTCTATCTTGACACATCCAAGGTGTTCTTCAAATTATCTTGTGGCTATCAAGCGTACGAAAATAAAAAATTCATTCTTCTTTTGACTTTGCTTTAGGCTATATGCTACAATAAAATTCCTTGATTAGAATACTGAAACGAAGGTATAGTTTTTGAAACTAGCTTTCTTCACACCCAATATGACTTTTCATCCATACATAAAGCAGTTGTAAGCACCTATTAAATCAACCTTTACCATTTCTATGATAGAAATTCAAAGAACAAATGGTTTTTGCTAAAATGGTTAGAGCTGCATTAACTTTGTATTCTAACTAATCAACAAAGTCTATCATTGTGACATCAACACGTCCAATGACTTTTGGGAAGATCACCAATCTATATAAAGCTATAACCATTGCCAGTAACCCTTGATCATCATTCAAATGTCCCTAGATGAAGTCTCATAGAAAACTCTATGAGATAGCCTTACTTTCACCTTTTATCTTAACATATGCATCAACTTAAGACAGGCTAAGTCTGAGCATTTGCACCACTTTTTTATAATAACCTACCTTATTTGACTAGTAAATCTTGTCTGGGTTTGGCAAATCGAAGCAAAGTAAAACTATATGTTCATTAATTGTGAGCACCATGTCTGCTTTATTAAAGATGAAACACCTATAAGAAGGATCCCAATACTAAAAGATGGCTCTGATCAGATTACTGTCCATATCCACTTGAAACAATAAAGCTATGTCTCCAAATTTGTTCTCAAATACTTCCTACCTTGCTCTACTAATACATCCCCAGACATTGCTTAAGTTAGCCAGGTCATTTTGGTGGAGATCGAGATGAACTCTCTTGGGCAATAATGGGATAAAAACTTTTAGGCATGCAATTTCTCTGTTTTTTTTACCTTCTTTGACTTAATTTTCAATTGATGAACAGATTCGTAATGAACTAATGTAGACTTTGATTGCATTTGGCTTTTCATAGATGTAAGTGTGAGATCTGGTTTATCAATAATTGATAAATGGCAAATATTTCCTATATGGGAATGATACAAATGACAATGTTAAAACATGAGCATAAAAATGATGCATAGAATTAAATGATATTGAAATGATGCAAATGCACAAAGCCAAACAAACAAAATGGTTAATAATCAATATATCACCCAAATTGTTCTTTCTTGTGTCCTAATTTTGGGGTACATCTATTGATGGGTGGGAATGACTCTATCCTAAGATTGACCTCTTAAGTGAAGATTATATGTAGGGTTAGGTGACTCTGACCACTAAAGGTTCTCAAATTGTTCCTTACATCATTGTCTATCATAGACTAGTAAGGCATTTCAATCCTCACCCATCTCAGGCTACTAACTGAAAGGATTCAATTTGAGTGGGAGTATTTCGTTAGCTATTGCAAAGATTATCATCTCATTAGAACGTAGGTACTTTACTCCTCTTAAGAGAGACGAAGATCAGGTACAGAGCTCATGTAATGCAAATGCATGTGATAGTGTGTGTGAAGGAACATATAATTGTCACCCCATAAATCGAGAAACAAAAAAAGAAAAACGTTAGTAAACAAACAAGACAAGCTTTACATTTTAAACCATTAGATCAAAAGATAAGATAAATTCAAAATATTATGGCTTGACTCTCTATAGATTCCTTAGTGGAGTCGCCAAATTATCATAACATATAAATCCGTAAATCTATAGTTAGATTTAACAAATGGAGTTGTCACCAATCTTTTTTAACTAGGTGTGATTGACTACCTAAGGAATCTATCTTTTTACGAAACTCCTAAGCTTGACTAAGGGTCCCTAAAAAAATAAGTTCGGGTCTACTAACTAGAACAGGGTTCGGGAGTTTGGTTACATATGACGAAGGTTATAGCACCTCCCACATACCCATCTAAAGGATGGTACCATTTTTATTTTAAATTTATCCTAAGGTTTTGATTCTAATAGTTTTAAATTTTAATATTGAATATTGAAATAATTTTTAAGACTTTCCATTAATCTGATAGAATTCTTAAAAATATTCTCTCACTTTAAGAGTATTTAAAAATCCCATTTATTTTCTTGAAGAGGCTCCGTCATCAGAAAAAAGTTTAATCATTTTTATTTTAGCTTTTTATTGAAAATATATCTAATTATTCTACCATTTGGGCCAAACTAGAAATATTTTCTCTTTTAAATTTCTAAATTATCCACCATTTAGGCCTATTTATAAATTCTTTTTATTTCTCTTTTTTTTAAAGAAAATAATATGAAAATTATTTTTCTTGAAATTTCATTTAAATTCTTCCACTATCTGGGACAAATTTAAAGAAATTTCTTACTTAGAGATTTATTAGGAATTTACCATTTGAAATTTCTATGAATCTCATCCTTGGATAATTGTCAAATATTTTCAACCAAAAAGTTTTTTTTCTTTTTTTTGTTTAAAAATAAATATTAATTATTGTTATTGAAATTTTATCTAAATTATTCCACCATTTGGGATAAATTTAGAAAAAAAATTTCTCACCTAGGAAATTTATAAAAATTTACCATTTAAAATTTTTAAAATTCCATCATTTGTTTTATATTTTTTAATTAGTCATGTAAAAATACTCCTAAAAATAAACAAACACATAAATAAATAACTAAATAAAATTAAAAAAAGCCAAAAAAAAAAAGAAATGACTCGGCTCAACTCAATTCCAAACATAGAAAGCGGCATGAAAGCTCAGCTCAGAGGTTTAGCTTGGCTTGGCTCAGCTAAAAGAATCAGCTAGAATGTGGGTCGACAGAAGCAAGTTGCCCTTAGGTCGGGTTGCCCAAATAAAAACACGTAGATCCTAAGGGCTGCTTAAGGCCAAAACGACATCATTTCTATAAGGGTATAAAAATCCAAGTTTAGCCATTTTCCTCAGATTTCCTCTATTTTGCTCTCTCTTCTTTCCTTTTTCTCTCTTTCTCTCTCTAAACTCCCCAAGAACACCGATTGAATCTTCACTGAATTCTAAGATTTTTATCGAAATCTAGGTTGGTTAGTTGAAATCTGGCCAGAAGTTCACTAGTTTCTGAAAAATGAAAGCTGAAAACTAGGAACTTTGCCTGAATCTAGGGATGTTACTGGAAAGTTGCCAAAAAATTCAAATTGCATCGAAAAATTTCATCGAAATTTGAAAATTTTCAAGAAAAAATCTATTTTTTTCAAAAAAAAATTCCTTAAAAGTTTTCACACTTTCTGACTACTTTCGTGGATTCTAACTTTCCTGCCACTATGTTTCTTTGTATTTTTTCTATGTCCCTTTTTTGTGTGATTCAAGGCTATATTTATAGGGAATAAACATGAGAGTTTCTAATTAACCCTGACTCCTTTGTTAACAGGATCTCTGTATCATCCAAAACATGAAATTTATCCTTAACAAATGAAAACCAACTACAATTCTTCCAGCCACGACAGAATCTTCATTATTTTTTATCTCTTTTCTTTTACTATTATCTTTACATGTAATCTAATAGATAAAACAAATAAAAAAACCATGAAAAATCAGATAAACAAACAACAAATAAATAGTAACAAAATAATAATAAAAATAAATAAATAAAATAATGAATGATTGGATTTAATAGTTTGGATTGTATTGAGCCAAGCCCAATTGGTTTGGGCCTAGATCAAATAAGGTGTCTACATTATAATATCCAAGATTAAAAAGGTTGTTCATTGCTTGTAATTAACCGGAGATAAATATATGGTTTTAGCCTTTTATGATTTATAAACAATTAAGCTTCAAGCCTAAATTGTTTTAAATCTTATTTAGCTTTATTTTAGTACAAAAAACCTTCCAAAAAATTGGATTCAAAGGATCATGTTATATAAATTTCTTATTGTCAGCATAAAGATATAAGATGGATTAACGATAACTTTCTTAAAATTAGTAAAAAGATATAAACCAATTTATGTTGACATAAAAATTTTTAAATATAAGTATCATTTAATTTATTGGGATTATAGGCTTATATAGCTTACACAATAAGAATAATTTTTATAAGTAATAATTTTTCATATAAGAATAAATTTTTACCGAATATATTTCTTTTATTTATAATGAATTTGGTAAAGATATTATGTGACAAAATCGCAAAAGATTTGCGGATAAAAAAAAATGCATGAGACTGAATAAAATGGAATCCAAATAATCATTCTAATATGTAAACCAACCAATTTGAAAATGATTACCGTCAAGAACATTATTTGCACTAATCAGTCATCATGCAAAAGGTTCAAAATATTATTTTTTAAAAAATTATTTTTATTAATTGTCGATATCGCTGCCAAAGATTACCATTATCAACGCGCTAACGGCTTATTTCCTCGAATTGTTGAAGTGCATGTCATAGTATTTTCACCGAAAAAGAAAGATTGTCGCGGATCAACAATAAATAAATAAATACAATGGAATGCAAAGGAAGAAATCTTTAAAGGTATTTGGTTCTTGAAATTTTAAATTATGAGTGAGAAAATGATTTAGAGAGAAATTAATATTAAATAAAAATGTGTTATTCTTGAGTTTTATTAATTTAAAAAATATAAGATTTTTGTATTTAGTTCACAGAAATATAAAATTATCTAATAAAATCTTTGATTATATTATCCTTAATAATACATGACATTCAAATGTTAATATATGAGTAATACATGATACTTAAATAACACGTTTCTTCATTGAAACTAAATAATTTTAAAAAATATTTTTTTTATTTTTAAAAAATATAATTTTATAATTCTAATTACTATCCCAATGCCCTTATTCAAAAAAAAAAAAAAAACGGATTGACCTTACATTTTATTAAATAATATTAAATAAATATATTTTATATTTTATATGTAATAATATTAAATAAAGACATTTTACATTTTATTTTGTTTCATATTTTCAAAAAAGATTGTGTTTTTTATCTTAAAAAATCATCTTTTCAATGAAAATTACATTTTTATCTTAGAAATTTCTTTTTTATTGAATTCTGAAAAATATATTTCTTTTGTTTTCAACAAAAAAAAAGTTTCATTTTTATTTAATTATAAAACTATATTTTTCATGTTTTTAATAAAGACTGTGTTTTCTATCTTAAAATTGTTATATTTGTTAAATTATAAAAAATATAATTTTTTATGCTTTCAATAAAAACTACATTTTTATCTTAGAATATCATTTTTTCAATAAAAATTATGTTTTTTATTTTTAGAAACATTATCTTTGTTGAATTTTAAAAAATATTTTTTCATATTTGCAATAAAAACTTTGTTGTGTTATTAGAAATCTTATCTTTTCAATAAAAATGGCGTTTTTTTTTATCCAAATACATTAAATTGATTAAAATCAAATCCAAATAATCATTCTAATATGTAAATTAAACAATTTTTGAATGATTGGATCGTCAAGAGCATTATTTGCACTAATTAGTCATCATGCAAAAGGTTCAAAATATTATTTTTAAAAAATATTTTTTATTTAATGTCAACATCGCTGTCAAAGATTACCATTACCAACGCGCTAATGACTTGCTTCCTCGAATTGTTGAAGTTCATGCTTTCACCGAAAAAGAAAGCTTGTCGCGGATAAACAACAAATAAATAAACACAATAAAACTTGACGGTTAAATACACATTTGGTCCATATATTATAATATTTTTCTTAATTTTATATTTAAAAAATGTCAATTAAATATTTAAATTTATCTTCAATAAATCAAATTACTTTAAGGTAAGAAAAAAAAATTTTCTAACTCCATTTATATTTATTCAATAAAAAAATCAATTGTTAGATAAAACTTAATCGTCTAATATGTCAGCATCACATCATTCATGATTCTCTTATCATGGTAGTAGTAGAAAATTTTAAAAACAGTAAATAAAAAAATTAATTTTTTAAGAAAAAGTCTCCAAAACATAAAGATTTAAAAAATTCAAAGAAAATATAAAATTTATTAATATAAAAAACAATTTTAAAAAATTAAAATCTTCAAAAGCTTTTTTATTAATTTTAAATTTTGAATTTTTTTAAAAAATTAAAATAAAAATTTCCAAAAAAAAAAAACCTAAGGAGAGCAAGAATTTAGGAGAGATGAAGGAAAGGGAAGGGGAGAGATTGATCGGCCCTTGACTGGCGGGTCTGAGACAGGTAGAGGCCAATTTGACCAAAATTGGGCAAATTGGTTTTGATCAGGTAAGCCACATCTGTGATGTTTTTCTTGGTTCAGGGCAAATAGACTTTTATTGTCAATCGATAGGCCCTTAACTAGTCGATCGATCAGTCAGTTCCTCTTAAGGGTATCAATGATATATCAATTTTCGAAAATTGTTTTAAGTTTAATTGGAAAAAAATTCGAATTCAATTCAGTCATTATCGAGTCAAACTCGAGTGACTTGACTTATCAAGCGATTTGAGTTCAAGTATCATAATATGTAGCTTGAATAGCTTGTGAGCTTAATTAAGTTTTTTATATTTTAATATATATTTTTACTATTTTAATTAAAAATTAATATTTTACCCTTATATATATCAATTGAGTTCGAGTTCAAATAAAAATAATTGTACTTAAAATCGAATATAAAATTGAGTTTATTTTTTATTTAGTAAATAAATGAATTTGAATAGTTTGATTTTTTTTATCTTGAGTCAACTTGAATTTGAAAATTAAAATTTAATCGAATTCGAAATAAGTTTCAAACAACGAGTTTCAAGCTGAGCTTGAGATTCTCACTGTATTAACTTAGCTCGATTACACCCTTAGTTTCTCCCCTCCCTTCTCCTTCATCTCTTTTCTTCCCACCTTCCCCATTTTCTCTCTCTCCAGTTCTGTCTCTCTTTCTCTCTCTTCTTCTAATTTTCCTTTTTTTTTTCTTGAATTCTTTTTATTTTTATTTCAAAAATAAAAATAATGTGCCACTTTTATCACATATAATGATTTTATTAATTATTTTTGCCACATCAATCCATTAACTAACACCGTTAGTAAAAAAGGTAACGTATGTAATAAAAGTAAAGTTTTAGTGTCTAATTAAGAAATTTTATTCTCTTAATACCAAATTAATATATATATATATATATTATGGGAACCAGATATTCCTATTTCAATGAAAATGTCATCTTTTCCTCCAAAAAGTTGTATTAATCACATTCTAATGATAATTACATGTTTTTTAATACAACAAGCCCATTGAAGGATAAGGTTCATCAAAAATAAATTAACAATAAGTTTACAGAAGCAAGAGAGTCGTAGCTTCAACCAGGAGCATAAAAAAGCCTAAAAATTTTCTATTCGTTGCTATTTGCCAGTGGAATGTGATGTGCCAACAACTTCTTGCTTGAAAAATATTTATTAAATACGATCAAAGATTCATTGTAAGTCCTTAGACACTTGCTAATTCTTCTTTTAACAAACTAACAAAGTTATGTTATTTTAATTAATTGAAAAGAAAGATTGAAAAAAAATGCATAAAACCTTATAAATGTTAATGTAATCCATGTGGCCACATGATTCTTTTTTTTTTTTTTGAAGGAATATGATTCTTATTTCTTGTTTAAGAAAATTTTTAGGAAAAAAATGAAATTCTAGAAAATTATTTTCTTTTTTTTTTAAGTGGAAAAAGTTAAAGGAATTATTTAAGAAAAATATAATGGAGAGTTTGTACTCTTGATATTAGGAAAAAGGACAAGAAATGTATTATGAAGGAGAATTTGAAATAACTTTTTTCTGTTCATTAGACGAAATCCAAATTTCAGTCTTTTTTAGAAGATGGTAAATACATTTTGAGAAAAAGACAGTTTAATTGAGATAAAACCAGTTGGAATAAATTTGTTTGTGATTCAGTTCTCGAAAACTGAAATAGGAATTGGGTTTTTGAGCATGGGCCATGGCATATACAAAATAAACCATTGATCATAGGGAAGTGGGAACCTGGCATGAAATCTTTAGAGTTTAATTGAAAAACTACCTATTTGGGTTCATTTGGGCAACGTTCCTTTTGAGCTTTATACAAAGAAGGGATTAAGCTATATTGTTAGTGCTCTAGGGAACCCAATGTACATGGACACTATAACAGCGAGCCAACAGAGACTGGCTTATACCATAATTTGTATTGAGATGAAGGCTGGCCAGGAAGTTCCATGGTTTATTGATGTGGAATTAAGGGATGGTTCTCTTGTATCAGTCTCAGTGGAAGTGCCATGGATGCCTCAGAGGTGTCATCAATGCTGCATTTTTTGGCATGCTGATAAATACTACCCACAGAAACCTCTTAAGGAAGTTGGAAAAGTATGGGTACCTAAGAAGAGAGAGGACAAGATTAGTGCCCCAGTCCAAGAGGTAATGAAGGCAGAGGAGGAAGTATAACCAGCTAGCATTGGAAGTAATATTTATATATATATATATATGTATATATATTCTGTTTTATTTTTTGTATTGATGAGTGGAACTAATTAAGGGAGTAAAGGAGAGATTGAAGGTTTTTTGTTTTCAAGAAGAGAAGCAATTTATTGTATATCTTCTTACTAATTAGGTATGATCACTTTCGTAATTTTTTATGCTTACTGTTGATTGATTTGCAGTGTTGGGATTATTTGGTTATAGCTTTGTTTAATCAAACAAGATGCAAAACTTCAATTCGAATCCTTATAACCTAATATTTATATCAATCTTAATAACAAACAATTAAAGATTATGCATCTTAATTAATTACCACCAATCCTGTTTCATGTAAATTTGCTTTAATTCTTTATTATTGCATATAGCTTTACATATTTTGACTCCCTGCCTCCGCTTGACGAGGCGGCTCTGCCTTTTGTTTTTAGGATATTGATTTGAATTTAGCAACAAATATCAAGTTCTATTCATTTGATACTTTAATTGAAGATATTCATGAGTTGAAGGATAGAAATTAGATTTGTACGTTGCAAACAAGCAAGAAAACTAAATCATTCTACCAATACTATATTTCTGATTCTGGCTTAATTACATTAGACATGAGTTTCTTTACCTTTTTTTGGGGGTTTGACTAAAATTTATTTCCTTCCAATTCAGTTAACCTAAGAGATTTGTTTTTGTTATGCTTGTTGATTTATACAATATTATATTTTCATGCAGTAAAATAGGTTGGATTTTATGAACATGGAAGCAATAGTTGAGGTTGATAATGAACGACTGTTGTATTCTCTTCCACCATGCAAATCTCAACTTTACCCTTGGTTTGTTATACTCATGGAGAGTTTGATCAAGGCAAACCTTTTTCAGCGGATCACAACATTGGTATTACACTAAAATCATTCTTGAGATGCGTAATAAACAAATATGCTGTTTTTCCTTTGGATGGTTAGTGCTACTGGATCTTGTATCATTTGATTATTTCCTTTTAAATCTTGTTTCAATGGAGATAAGTCAACTTTCTCCTTTTAATATGAAATTTGATACGTGCATTCTCATTGCACCTCTAAATGATCCAATTTGCCGCAATATTTTCTTTAATTATGTAGCAAATGAATTTATATTCTGTTTTTCCAGTGTTCGTGAACTTTCAAAACAAAAGTTGGAAGATGATATTGTGATCAGTGTGACAATATTTGGCCGAAAGACTTATTGCATTTCTTTAAAATATTGTTTGCTTACAATTAAGTTTGAAGTATCAAGTCTTCGATTTACAAAATTAATTGTCGAAATAGAATCAAAGTTATTTAACTTTACCATTCAATGCAAAAAATATTTGGTTGAATTTTGTGGAGATGCTACTTATTTGCAAGATTTACCCTCCAAATTGTACAAATGGGCTTCATATTTTTAAGTTTTTAGATTCGATTTTTGTGAAAAGGAATGGTTTGAGATGAAAAGCATTGGAAATAATGCAATTTTTCAAGTAAATCAATGTTGCGGCTTATATTATCTAGTAATTGAAGAATTTATATAAGGAAAAACTACATTTATTATACTCGGTGTGAAGATAAAAACTTTTATATCTATGATTTGGAAGATCAAAGTGTTACAACATATTTGTCTTGTCCCATTGTCAGTCATCGAAAATCATTTCATTATTGGTGTATGTTGACAACAGTAAACAACAGTATTTTAAGAAAAAAAAATTATGTAGTTTTTTTTTCTTTCTTTTTTGTCTTTAATTTGTTATTTAGTTTAATAAAATTATAGTTGGTTGATTTTTAATTACCGTTTTTTCATCCTTGTATTCCAATAAATTAATATATTTAATTAACTTTTAATCTTTTCTTTGTATTTGAAATTACCGATGATTAAACTATGATCATTAGAATTAAAATTTTAATATTTTATTAAAAAATTACATTATTGTTGACACTTTCAATTTATTAATTTGTTAATAAAATATAAAAAAATAATTATTTTTGAAAAGATTCAAACCAAAACTTAACGAATTCAAATTAATTCAGTTCTCCATTGTTTAAATTTTAAATATTTTATTTTCTAAATTATTTTAAATGTATTGACATAATTTTATAAATAAAATTTTTTTAGTTTTATTAAAACTTTAAAAATAGTAATACAAATATAGCAAAAATACAATTATCTTGATTTGGATAATTTTAATTTTATTTTATAAATTAAAAATCGAATCGAATAACTATTTTACTAATCACTTCAAATACAACCAAATCCAAATCAAAATTGAACTGAACACTGTTTTTGGAATCAAATTTTTTGCTCAGCTTCGATCATTACTCACAAATTGAGCTTCAGCTTTTAACGACCACGTGGTTTAAAAAATCGAATTGACTTATTGGTTTAAAATAATAATAATAATAATAAACCTGGCTTGATTTTATCTCATTCAGACGGACAACGAAATTCTCTTCCGTACAAATTATGACATGGTGATAACATCCATTTTCCTTTGCTAAACCTGCGTACTCTTTGGGTGAGAAAGTTCGATGACAGTGGCACCCAGGGCATTTGCCCACTGCCATATTAAAGATCCAATCCCACCAGCTGCAGCATGAACAACAACTGCGTCTCCAGTTCCAACCTGTATTGCATGATGTTGTATTAAAACTTTTGTTAATATAATTAAAACTCTGGTTTTAAACTAAAATAAGATCAAGGAACGAGGATCGATGTCAGGATAAAGTGAAACAACCAAGGCTCCAAACATTATTATTATAACAAGTGTTATCTATGCAATCTAGCTTGGAGCAACAACCTACTAGAAACTGGATGGTCATTCCCATTGACATGATAGATGTGGCAATAATAGGGTCAACAGAAGGAGGAACTGGGAGAATATGTTCCTCAACATATGAAACCATAGGATAAACAACATAAGCTACAACAACCCAACTTTCTGGCCGGTTAAGCCAGGTCACACAGCTGTCACCTCTCCAACAGCCTCCATACCTGTAATGATTTCTAAAGAAGTTAAGCAAATTATTTTTGCAGTAACTATCCTTGGCTAAGATGCATATATATCAACACAATAAACATTGCCTTCTCTGAATGCAGAGCTATGTGATAAAAAAAAAAAAAAAAAAACTCCTAAAATTAATTTAAAGATGGATTGAGAACCCACCGCATTCAATTGCCACCAAAGAACATCCTGTGTATCCAAAAACACAGAAAGCCTTTCATTCTAACAAAAGTTGACTAAAGCTAAGGCATTCCCATTGGGTTCTTTTATCACAAACTTCAGGACATTCAAGGAAAAGAAAATACAAAATACTTATTAAAAAGAAACGTTGAAAGAACCGCCTTATTCAGATTTTAATATCAAATTTTACATAGATTACATCTGATATTTAAATCCATTGATTAAGATAGTAACATGACCTTCATTTATAAAAAAGAAAGAAATGATAGTCATAAAAAGATGGAGAATATTTGATTTTGCTGATCCTAATATATAAAACTTTGACAACTAAGGTAAAGTAAGAAGAGGGATAGAATTAAACAATAAAATTTATGATAGAGAAATAAGTATTAACAATCGACCATAGTAGAATTCACAACTTTTATGAGACTATCATGTTAATTATAAGTTTTAACTCCACTATTTTTCCAGTAATTCTAAGCATTCACAAATTTGTTCAATGAAAGTATCCTAAAGTTCAATACGACAAAGGAGTCCAAGGTATAGCCATTAGAAAATAATTGATGAGAACCGACTAAAGTGTATTAACCAGTCTGCAAAACACATTACGTATCATATCGGCCAGAAAAAATTTCATTTCACATAATGTAAAACCTGTACTAATTTTAAGCTCTGATACAACTAAAAAAAAACCTGGCCTGAAGGGCATGTTAGCATCCTTATAAACTCCTTTGACACTAGTGAAGTAATGCACAATAGTTTTATAAGGCGCAGGCTAAATTCCATGTCAGAAGCATCCAAAACTTAGCTCTATTTCACTGCTATATTATTCCCTTTACTTCTTAACAAATTCTTCCCATACCCAAGCAAAACAAAAACCAAACCCCAAAAATAAATAAATAAACCAACCCTCAACCATATGAATGATTAGAAAAATAACAAAAAACAGAGGAGACTCGATGATTATTGTAACCAATCCAAAATCTTTTATAATGCAGAACTGACTCCACCAAGCTCTGTTTTTTGTGCGATGGGAAAGTTCACTCAGCCAAAAAACTGTTTAACAGTCACTCTCGGTCACAGCTCTGGACGCTTGCGACATATAGTTTGCTTCCATCTCTTGCGAAACAGAGCAATCTGTTTTTAGCTCAAATCGTGATTGGGAAAACGACAAGTTTTCTTCATATTGGTTGCATGATTGTAATATTAATTATAGTTATATTAATCCTAATATGAAAAGAAGTATCTTTGGCTTACAATTAATAATACCTATTGCAAATATAATTACAAATTTAAATCTGAAAAGAATTCTAATTAATTGTCTGCCAAAAACTCAATAATAACCTCACATACATGCGTAACCTTATACATATACATATATATATGCATATATATTATGTTTTATTTTTTGTATTGATGAGTGGAACTAATTAAGGGAGCAAAGGAGAGATTGAAAATATTCTGTTTTCAAGAAGAGAAGCGATTTATTATATATCTTTTTACTAATTAGGTATGATCACTTTCATAATTTTTTGTGCCTACTGTTGATTGATTTGCAGTGTTGGGATTATTTGGTTGTAGCTTTTTTAATCAAACAAGAAGCAAAACTTCAATTCGAATCCTTATAACCTATTATTTATATCAATCTTAATAACAAACAATTAAAGATTATGCATCTTAATTGATTACCACCAATCCTGTTTTATGTAAATTTGCTTTAATTCTTCATTATTGCATATAGCTTTACGTATGTTGACTCACTGCCTCCACTTGACAGGCGGTTCTGCCTCTTGTTTTTTGAATATTGATTTGAATTTAGTAGCAAATATCAAGTTCTATTCACTTGATATTTTAATTGAAGATATTCATGAGTTGAAGGATAGAAATTGGATTTGTACATTGCAAACAAGCAAGAAAACTAAATCATTCTACCAATACTATATTTCTGGTTCTGGCTTAATTACCATTAGACAAGGGTTTCTTTACTTTTTTTTGGGGTTGGACTGAAATTTATTTCCTTCCAATTCAGTTAACCTAGGAGATTTGTTTTTGTTATGCTTGCTGATGTATACAATATTATATTTTCATGCGGTAAAATAGGCTGGGTTTTGTGAACATGGAAGCCATAGTTGAGGTTGATAATGAACGACCACCGTATTCTCTTCCTTCCCCCAAATCTAAACTTCACCCATGGCTTGTTATATCTCATGGAGAGTTTGATCAAAGGCAAACCTTTTTAGCGTATCACAACATCGGTATTACACTAAAATCATTTCTAAGATGTGTAAAAAACAAATATGTTGTTCTTCCTTTGGATGGTTAATGTTATTGGATCTTGTATCATCTGATTGTTCACTTTTAAATCTTGCTTCGATGGAGACAATTCAACTTCTTTCTTTTAATATGAAATTCGATACGTGCATTCTCATGGCACCTCTAAGCGATCAAATTTGCCGCATCCTTTTTCTTTAATTATGTAGAGAATGGGTTTATATTTTGTTTTCTTGGTGCTCATGAATTTTCAAAAAAAAAATTGGAAGACGATGTTATGGTTAGTGTGACAACATTTGAAGGAAAGACTTATTGCATTTCTTCATAGTATTGTTTGCTTACAATTAAGTTTGAAGGATCAAGTCTTTGATTTACAAAATTAACTGTCAAAACAGAATCAAAGCTATTTAACTTTATCATTTAACACAAAAAATATTTGATTGAATTTTTTGGAGAGATATTATTTGTTCGCAAGATTTACTCTCCAAGATTATATAAATGGCCTTCATATTTTGAAGTTTTTAGGTTTGATTTCTATGAAGGGCAATGGGTCGAGATGAAAAGCATTAAAAATAATGTAATTTTCTTTACAGATCAATGTTACGACTTATATTATCGAGTAGTTGAAGAATTTGATATAAAGAGAAACTACATTTACTATACTCAATATGAAGATAGAAACCTTCATGTCTATGACTTAGAAGATCAAAATGTTACAACATATTTGTCTTGCCCTATTGTTAGTCGTCGAAAATCATCTCATTATTGGTATATGTTGTCAATGGCAGACAACTATTAAGATTTGATTTTTCTTTTAGAAAAAAAATTGTGTAGTTTTTTTTTTGTTTTTAATTTGTTATTTAGTTTAATAAAACAATAGTTGGTTGATTTTTAATTAACCTTTTTTCATCTTTGCATTCCAATAAATTAGTGCATTTAATTAACTTTAAATCTATTATATTTTGTATTGGAAATTATCAACGATTGAATCATGATAATTAAAATTAAAATTTTAATATTTTATTAATAAATCATATTATTGTTGGCACTTTCAATTTATTAATTTATTAATAAAATATAAAAAAATATTTTTTAAAAAAATATTAAATTGATACAAAACGAAGCTTAACGATTCAAATTAATTCAGTTCTCCATTGTTTAAATTTTAAATATTTTATTTTCTAAATTATTTTAAAGGTATTGACATAATTTTATAAATATAATTTTTTATTTTATTAAATTTTAAAAATAATAATATAAATTTAATAAAAATACAATTCTCCCGATTTGGATAATTTTATTTTTGATTTTACAAATAAAAAATCGAATCGAATAACTATTTTACCATTCACATCAAATACAATCAAATCAAAATCAAATTGAGCTGAACACTACTGTTGGACTCAAATTTTTTGCTCCTATCATTACTCACAAATTGAGCTTCAGCTTTCAATGATCACGTCATTTAAAAAAATCGAATTGACTCGTTGGTTTAAAAAATAATAATAATAAATCCCTGGCCTGATGTTATCTCGTTCAGACGGGAAACAAAAACCTCTCCGTACAAATTATGACATGGTGACATCCATTTCCTTTGCTAAACCTGCCTTCTCTTTGGGTGAGAAAGTTCGATGACAGTGGTAACAAGGGCATTTGCCCAGTGCCATATTAAAGATCCAATCCCACCAGCTGCAACGTGAAAAAGAACTGCGTCTCCAGTTTCAACCTGTATTGCATTATACTGTATTACAACTTTTGTTAATATAATTAAATCTCTGGTTGTAAACTAAAATAAGATCAAGGAATGAGGATCAATGTCAGGATAAAGTGAAACAACCAAGGCTCCAAACATTATAATTATAACAACTTGTATCTATGCAATCTAGCTTGGAGCAACAACCTACTAGATACTGGATGGTCATAGCCTTCGACATGATAGATGCGGCGATAATAAGGTCAACAGAAGGAGGAATTCGAAGAATCTGTTCCTCAACGTATGTAACCACAAACAGCACAAGCAAAACAAAACCTAGCTCTATTTCACTGCTACGTTCTTCTCTTTACTTCTTAACAAATTCTTCCCATACCCAAGCAAAACAAAAACCAAAACCCAAAAATAAATAAATAAACCAACCATTCAACCATATCACTGATTAGAAAAATAAGGAAAAACAGAGGAGACTCTGTGATTATTATAACCAATCTAAAGATCTTTTACATTGCAGAGCTGACTCCGCCAAGCTCTGTTTTTCGTGCGATAGGTAAGTATTCTCAGCCAAAGAACCATTCACCAGGAATTCTCGGTCAGAAGCTCTGTGACACCTGTGACAAATACCCTGCTTCCATCTTTTGCAAAACAGAGCAGTCTGTTTTAGCTCAAATCGTGATTGGGAAAACCACAAGTTTTTCATCTTCATTGCATAATTGTAATATTAATTATAGTTATATTAATCCTAATATGAAAAGAGTATCTTTGGCTTACAATTAATAATACCTATTGCTACATAATTACAAATTTAATTCCGAAAAGAATTCTAATTAGTTAATTGCCAAAAACCCAATATTAACCTTACATACATACATAACCTTATATATATATATATATATATATATATTATGTTTTTGGTATGGATGGGTGGAATTAAGGCAGCAAAGGAGAGATTGAAGGTATTGTTTTTTCAAGAAAAGAAGCGATTATTATATCTTCTGATTTGTTAGGTATGATCTTTATCATCCCTAATTTTTTTTTATACGTATACTATATGATTTGCTGTGTTGGGAATATATGTTTCTAGCTTTGTTTAATTAAATCGGAAGCAAAACTCCAACTAGAATCCCAACAACCTGTTATTTATTATCAATCTTAATTACCCACAACTAAAGATTATGCATCTTAATTACTTTCATTCTTATTTGATTATCACGAATAGTGTTACATGGAAGTCGGCTTTAATTCTTCATTATTGCAGATGGCTTTCACAATTTTTGTAATTACCTAGTAATTTCTTATGATTTAGCTTTCACAATTTTTCCCCCCGAGTTCTTTCGTATTATGATTTAGCAATTAAATATGAGCTTGCAATATTCACTCTCAAAGTGTCATGCTTTATGTTTGGCATCCTCTCTTGAAGCGGATTATGTAGAAATAATAATAATAATAATAAGTAAAAATTATGCTGAAGAATAAATTGATTAACTTATTTCAAAGATTAAGAGTGTGGAGTGAAACTAAAATGACACTCTAGCTACTCTGGCTCTTTATGATGTCAAATAAGGAAACTAACTCCCACTTGATAAGGAATTAAGAACATCAAATCCAACCAAGTCAAATTTCCAATGATAAGAAAGATATAAACTATAATAAATTCTCGGACCATAAGAAACCAATAACTCAGAATTGTTCAAAGTCAAGAATTGAAAAGAGAAAATACCAGCAAAAGAATATACTATTCTGTCGCATAATGTTGTTGAAATGGATGAAGGATGAGAGACTTAGTGATATCCATAACGTATTGGAAAATCCATCAACCTTGAAGAACAAATTTTGGTAATATTGAAACACGGCAGTCTTAAGCTGATTGACTTTGCAAGTAAGAGAATACATGTTGTAATTTGCAGTGCCATGCATGATGCACCTGTAATTCAAGCTGAGAATTGAAGTTACAATATAAAATGCAACAGTTCAAACAGAGCATTCGTAGAAAGTGGAATAACCTTTCGGGCTCAAAGGAAAGTGGCAGTCTCGAACTTCAGTAGAACAATTCAACATTCAACGATCAAAAGGCATCTCCCACGTCACTCTTTAAAGAAATTGCACCTTGATGAAGGGAAATAAAGTGGACAAATGAAGAATTATGAGAGTAGAACAGGTACTTACTTTCCATCGGATTTGAATTGAAAGGAAAATGAGATATCTCACAAGCACCAAAACATATTTGCCTTATTCTGGCTTGTCCAACTGAAGGGTCACCTCAGTCACTTCAGAATTTTGGACATTCTGTGATTGTAAGAAACAATAACATGGAAAGGTAAAACCAAGAATTGATCAATTAGTTATGTCCGGAAAGGCACCAAATAACATTTTACAATCATTTACATTATTAAAAAGAAGACACTAAAATCTTTATGTTTATAGCTTCAGATTATACTCGTTTATGTTTATAGCTTTATGTTTATGGATCACTGCACAAGTACTTTTGGCAGGATGGGGAAAAGCAAACGTGGCTGAAAATTTGAAGAAATAAAAACTAGAAAAACATAAGAAAATCCTTTAAATTGACACATACCATTTCTTTGAACAGCTCCTTTACAGTAGTTTTAAGGTCGCCTTCCCACCGCACTCTTACTTCAACTTCATCTTCTGTCAGTTGCACTTGTTGCAGCTTTGGTGTGCTTAAAACTCCTTCACAGAAATTCTTCATTTTTGGGCACTCTCTCAAAATCACTCTTCTCAAGGCTGGGAATTCAAAGATGTGATCCCCTAAGCAAAAGCTTGCTAGACTTGGAAGACAACTTAGCCGCAGATACTTGAGTTTGGTGAACATAATGCCACCTTTTATTTCTTCACCCTCACAAGCTATGATTTCCTCTATCATCTTGCAATCAGTTATGCTCATTCTTTCTAGTAGCATCAGGCTCTTAGCTGTTGAGCACGCTATTAAATTGATGAATCCATGACATCTTGAAACTTCCAGAGTTGTTAAATTTTCAAAAGACACCGATGATGGCACTAAAGTCTTTAATTGTCCACATTCCATCACTTCAAGAATTCTTATTTTACATAAAGTTGCTCTAGGATTGAATTCTTCTTTCCAGAGATGTGTCAACTCTGGAAGTTTAGACAACCTCAATTCCTTTATCTGAGTGAGAGCTGATGTTTGTCTTTCCTCATCGCTGATCCCTTCAAACTGGAAAATTTGACAGAAGGAAGCTTCATTTATGACAATCTTCTCAAGATATGGTAGTGGCCGAAGGAACCAATATGGAAGAGCAGTTGCTGATGTGTCAGGAAAGCATTTGAGGTTAAGAACTTTTAGTTTTCTGAAACACTGCAATGAGAGTTGTCCATGCCATATCCCTTTCATCTTATCTTTCCGCTTCCATGTCAATTCTGTTAGGAAAATGGGGTCCAGTCTCATGTAAGTGGTTTTGGACCAAGTAAAGGCCATGGGCCTTGATCTTTTATTTTACACAGAGCCCTAGCTACTTAATAAAAAGAGGTGGGGTTGTTTTATGTGTGTGTCGACAACCAAGCAGAGAAAGAAGAAAAGCCAGGAAAAGCAGAGAGAGAAAAAGGAGAAGGGAGAGTTGGTTGAACGGAAGTCAATCCGTGGTCCGATTGAGTTGGAACCTTGTCAGGAGGTTTATGATTCAGAGTTCTACATTCTGAACGGTGAAGATCGGGTTTGAAGCTCTCTAGGAACAAATCCAGGGTGTATTTGTTGAGTCACTTATTTGGTGAGATTTCTCCAATTGTTTCTCTAGTTGTTGATTAGCTCTAGTTTTAGCTAGAGAAGAACTTTGTATAACTATTATTTGATAGTGAAGATTTTTCTGGTGGCCCGTGGTTTTTTCCCTCTACACTGGAGGGTTTTCCACGTAAATCTTGGTGTGCTTTATTTTTCTGCGCATTTGATTATTGATTGTTGTCTATTGCTTCTGTATTGTTGTGATTATTGCTTCAGGCGCAACAAGTGGTATCAGAGCGAGGGTTATTTTGAGACATCGATACAGAAGCAACCCAGGATAGAAGTAAATTCTGTTTGAGATCATGGAGGGTGATATAGGTTCCATGATAAAATTGACAGCATCGAATTATTCAATTTGGAAGCCTATGATGGAGGATCATCTATACTGCAAAGATTTGTATGAGCCAGTATTGGGTGATTCGGCTAAACCAGCGGATATGAAAGATGAAAGCTGGAAGAAGCTAGGTAGAAAAACGCTGGCTACAATCAAAAAATGGGTTGATATCAGCGTGTTCCATCATGTAGCGCAGGAATCAGATGCTCACATTGTTTGGGAAAAATTGGCAGCATTGTATGAGAGAAAAACAGGTATGAATAAAGTTATGCTTGTTAAAAAGATTGCAACTTTACAGTACAGGGATGGACGATCTGTTACAGAGCACTTGAGTGATTTCCAAGATATATTTAATCGGATGACTACTATGGAGCTTAAAATGGATGATGAAATGAAGGCATTATTTCTTTTGGGTTCATTGCCAGACAGCTGGAATACTCTAGTTGTGACTGTTCTTAATTCAGCTCCTGATTATAAGGTGACATTGGAGATGGTAAAGGACAGTATGCTTAATGAAGAAGCGAGGCGAAAAGATGTAGACCCTGGGAATCAAGCTTTGGTCACAGAGAACAGGGGTAGAAACATCGACAGAGGTCAGGACTCAAAAGGCCGTGGTAAGTCTAAACATAGATCCAAGTCTAGAGGTAAAGTGAAGTGTTTCAACTGTGGTAAGGCGGGTCATATAAAACGAAACTGTAGAATCTTAAAGCAAGAGCGAAAAGATAAGAAAGGCAAGAGTTCAGATGATGGCAATGTTGCAGCAGTGAATTCAGATAGTGATTCAGTTACTTTGATTTGTACACATGGTGATTGTAATCATGTTAGTGATCCCGGCATTGAGTGGATAGTTGACACAGGAGCGGCATATTATTGTGTTCCTAAGAGAGAGTTGTTTACAACTTACAAAGCAGGAGACTTTGGTTGTACCAAGATGGGAAACAAGAGTGTGTCGCAGATTGTTGGGATTGGTGATATTGTTGTACAAACTAGTACAGGCTGCATGTTGACTTTGAGGGATGTCAGACACATTCCAGATATGAGAATGAACTTGCTTGCTATTAATGTCCTTGATAAGGAGGGATATGAAAGCCGACAAAAGAATGGACAGTGGAAGCTTCTCAAAGGATCTATGGTAGTTGCAAGGGGAAAACTATGCTGCACAATGTATAAGACATGGATGCAATTGAACGGTAACCAGGTAAATACCGTTGAAAATGATGCTTCAGCAAACTTGTGGCACAGGAGGCTGGCACACATGAGTGAAAAAGGGTTACAGGTTTTGGCAAGGCACTCTCTCATTCCCTTGACCAAAGGTATGTCTCTCGATTCATGTGATTATTGTTTGTTTGGTAAGCATCATAGAGTTTCTTTTCGTAAAAGTTCTCAGAGAAAAGAAAATAGATTGGAATTAATTTATTCTGACGTATGTGGTCCCATTGAGGTTGAGTCATTAGGTGGTAGCAGATATTTTGTTACTTTTATTGATGATGCTTCACGTAAGACTTGGGTGTATATGTTGAAATATAAAAGTCAGGTACTGCAGTATTTTCCAAAATTTCATGCCATGGTTGAAAGGATGACAGGGTTACCCTTGAAGTGTATTCGAACTGATAATGGTGGGGAATACACATCTAAAAGCTTTGAAGAGTATTGCTCAAAGCATGGGATCAGGCATGAGAGGACAGAACCTGGAACACCGCAGCATAATGGTATAGCTGAAAGAATGAATCGCACCATTATGGAAAAAGTCAGATGTATGTTGAGGATGGCAAAATTACCAAAGCCATTCTGGGGTGAAGCAGTCAACACAGCTTGTTATTTACTTAACAGGTCACCATCAGTTCCTTTGGGCTTTGACATTCCAGAAAGAGTGTGGACAGGAAAAGATGCTTCATACTCTCACTTGAAAATTTTTGGGTGTAAAGCATTCATGCATGTGCCGAAAGAGCAGAGATCAAAGCTTGACAGTAAAGCTACACAGTGTGTGTTTGTAGGATATGGTGATGAGGAATTTGGCTACAGGGTATGGGATCCAGTAAAGAGAAAGACAGTCAGAAGCAGAGTGTGGTCTTTCATGAAAAAGAAACCATAGCAGACCTTGAAAAAAATGAGAAGACTACACGAGTTACTGTTGAGTGTGATGTTTCAACACCGACAGAGATTTCACAGGAAAGAGCCACAGATGGTGAAAAATGAGCCAGAAACAGAACTTGGGATATGGATGAGCCAGCTACAGTTGGTGATGAGCCAGATGCTATTAGTTTTAAGCAGGGGGAGCAATCTTCTCTACCTGAGAGTGTTGAGCAGGGGAGCTACCTTCGACATCAAGTGATGTAGAGTCTCAGCCTAGGAGATCTACTAGAGAACGCAGGCCATCTACCAGGTATCCAAGTTCAGATTTTATTTTAGTTACCAGTGAAGGGGAGCCAGAAAGCTTTCAAGATGTGCAGGCTACTCCGGATAGAGAGCACTGGTTAAAAGCAATGAAAGAAGAGATGGAGTCATTGCGAAAGAATGGTACTTATGATCTTGTTAAACTTCCAACAGGAAAGAGGCCATTAAAGAATAAATGGGTGTTCAAGTTGAAAAAAGATGGTGACAAACTAGTGAGGTACAAAGCTCGATTGGTAGTAAAAGGTTTTTCTCAGAAACCAGGCATCGATTTTGATGAGATTTTTGCTCCAGTTGTAAAAATGAGTTCTATTCGAGTGGTACTGGGATTGACAGCTAGTTTGAATCTTGAACTTGAGCAACTTGATGTTAAATCTGCATTTTTGCATGGTGATTTGCAGGAGGACATTTATATGAATCAGCCTGAGGGTTTTGAAGTGAAAGGGAAAGAGCACTTAGTTTGCAAATTGAAGAAAAGCTTGTATGGCTTGAAACAAGCTCCACGACAGTGGTACAAGAAGTTTGATTCTTTTATGGTGAGTCATAGCTATAAAAGAACAGCAGCAGATTCTTGTGTGTATGTTAAACAATTCCCTAATGGTAACTTCATTATCCTATTATTATATGTTGATGATATGTTGATTGTAGGACAAGATGCTAGTATGGTTTGCAGGTTGAAAGAACAATTGTCTAAGTCCTTTGATATGAAGGATTTAGGTCCAGCAAAGCAGATTCTTGGTATGGACATTATTCGAGATAGGAGAGCTGGAAAGCTGTGGTTGTCACAGGAAAAGTATGTTGAACGAGTGCTTGGTAGATTCAACATGCAACATGCTAAATCAGTTAGCAGTTCACTTGCCAACCATTTTCACCTAAGTAAGAAATCTTGTCCAGTGTCTAAGGAAGAGCAACTAGCTATGTCTAGTATTCCTTATTCTTCTGCAGTCGGTTCTTTAATGTATCTTATGGTTTGTACAAGGCCTGACATTGCTCATGCAGTTGGTGTAGTGAGCAGATTTCTTTCTAATCCAGGAAAGGTTCACTGGGAAGCAGTGAAATGGATTTTTAGATATTTGAGGGGTACCTCAAAAATGTGCTTGACTTATGGAGTTTCACAACCAGTTCTAGAAGGGTTTACTGATGCTGACATGGCAGGCGATCTTGATGGTAGGAAATCTACTTCAGGGTATTTGTTCACTTTTGCAGGAGGAGCTGTATCTTGGCAGTCTAAGTTGCAGAAGTGTGTTGCTTTGTCAACTACAGAGGCTGAGTATATTGCAGCAACTGAAGCATGTAAAGAAATGCTTTGGATGAAACGTTTTCTTCTTGAATTAGGGTTGAATCAGAAAGAGTATGTGGTATTTTGTGATAGCCATAGTGCTTTAGATTTGAGTAAGAATACCATGTACCATGCTAGAACAAAGCACATTGATGTTAGATATCATTGGTTACGTTCAGTGATTGAAGAACAGCAGATGCTATTGAAGAAAGTCCATACTGATAAAAATGTGGCAGATATGTTGACTAAGATACTTCCTAGGGAAAAGCTTGAGCTTTGCAGTAACTTGGCCGGAATGAGTTCCCTGGCCAAGGTAAGTTCCAAATGAGACTGCTATGGTGATGAATCTCCTCCTAATGGGGCTGGAGGGGGAGATTGTTAGGAAAATGGGGTCCAGTCCCATGTAAGTGGTTTTGGACCAAGTAAAGGCCATGGGCCTTGATCTTTTATTTTACACAGAGCCCTAGCTACTTAATAAAAAGAGGTGGGGTTGTTTTATGTGTGTGTCGACAACCAAGCAGAGAAAGAAGAAAAGCCAGGAAAAGCAGAGAGAGAAAAAGGAGAAGGGAGAGTTGGTTGAACGGAAGTCAATCCGTGGTCCGATTGAGTTGGAACCTTGTCAGGAGGTTTATGATTCAGAGTTCTACATTCTGAACGGTGAAGATCGGGTTTGAAGCTCTCTAGGAACAAATCCAGGGTGTATTTGTTGAGTCACTTATTTGGTGAGATTTCTCCAATTGTTTCTCTAGTTGTTGATTAGCTCTAGTTTTAGCTAGAGAAGAACTTTGTATAACTATTATTTGATAGTGAAGATTTTTCTGGTGGCCCGTGGTTTTTTCCCTCTACACTGGAGGGTTTTCCACGTAAATTTTGGTGTGCTTTATTTTTCTGCGCATTTGATTATTGATTGTTGTCTATTGCTTCTGTATTGTTGTGATTATTGCTTCAGGCGCAACAAATTCTTCTAGGACAGGGAAAGTGTCCTGTATATTAACAAATATGTTAAACAACAGAGCTTAAATTTGTAAAGGATGTTAAAAGTATAATTGCAACTTATAATTTAATATCCAACAAAGCTCTTGTTAAGAATTAGATGAACATTTGCTTTTCTTTCTTATAATTAGGAGAAGATGAGAACAGAAGTTATTTCAATAAGCATTTTATGTGCAAAGTGCAAACCGCCAGTGTTTTATAGTAACAAAATAGATACTTGCTACAATAAAAAGAACTAATCTCACAAAATGAATGATATAAAATTGTTACAGAAGATTTGGTGCAATTAATATGCGTGAGAAGAATTTTAAAATTTTGTTTGTGTTCATACCTCATTGACCCAAAACAGGGGTTGTTTATTTGAGATTTCACCCAGCTGGCTCTCTGCTTGAGTTTCTCCAAAGCCAAGACATTCTGAAGCAAATAACTCTACTTTGTGGCAAGAAACCAGCTTCATTCTTTTCAATGATGGCCAATCTGTAGCATGCATCCTAGAGTAGAAACTTTTCAATTTGGGCAATTCATCAAGTCGTAGGTATGTTACTCTGGGAAATACAAATTTAGTCACTGCTTCTACCACAATAGATTCAGTAGCTGTTACTGCATTTGATTCATTAGCAATGAGTCCTCGTGGTTCAATTATTTCTTCTAGCGAATTACAATTCACAATCTCCAACATGTCTAGTTCCTCAAGTTTTTCCATCATGCTAAAGGGAAAAATATTTAAGAGTGTTCCACAGTCTTTAACCAGTATGTTCTTTAGTTTGCTAAATGAATCCATGTTGAGTTGGTCCTGCCATATCTTTCTACAGTCCCTCATACCTGTGACTGTCAAAGTCTCTAAACAAGGGAAAACCACCTAATAAATTCATATAATTGGGTTAATAACTGAAATACGTATGAAAATAACAAATTTAACAAATGTTCAAAAAAAAGAAAAAAGAACACTGAACAAGGTTGATGAAATTAACAGATGAAAGAAAAGCCACAACAAATTAAAATGATAATTCGTGAAGAAAATAATGGTAAAGGAAAAACAAAAGAAGAATCACCTTTCATTGAAGAGAGCGGAATTATCAACCTCCAAGTTACTTCCTTCTGTATTTTGATGAATTTGAGGTTCATCTCCAGTTACAGATTTCAAGATGAATGTTTTCAGTAAAGGACAATTTGTTAGCCTTAAAATTCTCAAGCATGGGAATTTAAAGTAAGGTTCAAAGCAGAATCTTGTGAGTTCGGGAAGGTCTTTGAGCTACAGGAAATCTAGTCTTGGGAATAACATCTGGCTCATCCTTTCTTCTTCTGTTAATCCTTCAATGAAGATTACTTCTTCCATGATCTTACAGTCCCAAATATAAAGACTTTTGAGTTGCACAAAATCTTTTGCCATGAAAGATGGAAACAGATATTTCAAATTGTGACAGCTCTGCACCCACAAGAATTCTAATTTCTCAATATATAACGAGGATGGGAGTTGTTGCTCGTGCCATATCCTTTGAATGTTAATTGAGGACAAATCCAACCTCTCCAATTTTGGAGAGACAATCTGCTGGCATAATTCTCATGGTAAGATCACTCTTCGTTCTTTAGATAGAAAATACAATTAAACAATGAGTTCAGTGCATAGGTATGTTATAATGATAAGGAATGATGATAGTCAAAACTCAAGACTAAGATTAACTTTATCACGTGGGTTTTGTTCCCCTCCATTGCCTTTGTTTAATCAAATTTGATTTGCTTAAGCACATTAGCCCAATGGAGAGGATCTCAACCCTTGAAAACAACATTCCATATGCTTCCACAACACAGACCACGGCCAACTCACTCATCTGCTTCTTACTCAAATATGTAATTACCAGTTTTGCGCCGTGAAAGAGGAAAGAGGATATGAAAATACCCTGCTCTGAATTTATATTTGATATACTGTAATTTATAGGTGCTATACTATAAGTGAAATATACAATGACACTTTATAAAAAAAATAAATTTTAAAAGCCTAATTGAAAAGCATATACACTTAATTCTAAAAATATATTTAAAATTATTTTTTTATGAAGTGTCATTGTATGATTCATTAGCACTTAATATACTAATAATGCATCAAAATAATCCCTAAACACAAAAACCTTAACAATACCCAAAACCATGGACTCTCAATGATGTGATAAAAGTGGCCATTCCATAATGGAAAAAAAAAAAAAAAAAACAAAACAAAGAGATGCATGTACAACTATTATTCAAATGGGAGATAGACAAAAGAAAATGAGAAACAAAATCATGCAAAAATATAAAAATGAAATCTTCACTTAAACTAACCTTTGGCTGAAAAAGGTTGCAGTAATATAGCGTCCCTCTGACGCAACCTTTTTTCATTCCATCGCCTATTTCCCTTCCTGCTTATCTCTTGAAAATGTAGTCATTTTTGGGACAGTCAGCTATTCTAATTCTTTAACGATGGAAATTCAGCAGTCGACTTCCAAATAAAAACTTGTCAGGTTGAGACATGATTCAATTTCTATGTTTCGAAGCGAGGGGAATATTGTTAACTTATCTGTCGTTGGTTCCTCCTCAACGCCTTGCTCCACAATGACTTCTTCCATTGTACTGCATTCTTTTACTTCTAAATGGTAAAGTTGCTTGAGATTCAAAGCCATAGCGAGTGTAAATATGTATTTCAAGCTGCTACAATTACAAAAATTCCACTCTTCCAAGGTTTTTGAAGGCCATAATTTCTTGAGGGTTGGTATTCCATATTTCCATCAACTCGGGAAATGCGTCTGAGAATTTGAAATGATATATGTCATGGTATCCAACCTAACCAGTTAGCCGATATATTCCACCCGTTATATATGGTACAAGATAACAATCACAATTCACAGATACAAATAATAACAAATTAACAATAAACACTCTTTGTTAGTTATTGAACTAATATAAATATATTTTGAATTTCAAAAACAATGAAGAAGGCAGTATTTCAATCATAAAAGAAAATTGAACAGCAATATGCAAAATAAATTTTATCAAGGAGGAAGCGTTATGAATTAATACATACCTTTTCTGAGTACAACTGTTGTATGGTGATATTAAGGTCACTAGTCCAACGCCCTTTGTGATGATAACGCGACTCTTTTACTCTTTGTAGTCGTGGGGTGCTTAAAACACCCTGAGAAAAGATCTTCAAGTTAGGACACCCATCCACAATCAATTCTTCCAAACAAGGAAACTCGAAGGCGTAATTCCCTGGACAAAAGCTTGCGACGCTCTGTAAACGGCTGAGTTCCAAATATTTCAATTTGCTGAAAAATATTATCTTATTATATGTTGTTCCATCTGATCCCTCGTTTGCAACAACTTCTGTCATTGTAATGCAATCCGTTATCCTCATTGTCGTTAATTGTACCAGATTCAGGGCTACTGAAGGTGTAACCAAGTTTATCATCATGTTGCACCAATTCACTTCCAAAGTTGTGAGATTTTGAAAGATGCTGAGGAGGGTGAGGATCCAAAACTTATCAAATCATCACATCCCTTGACTTCAAGAGTTTCAAGATTAGGAAGAATGTGGGCTAGCACTGAATCTTTCTTCCATATATGTGTAAGATTTTTAGAATGATTCAATTTTAACTTTCTAATTCGAGAGAGGAGTGTCCCTCCATCTGGCTTCTCAACAACATCTCCTTCACAAGAGACTAGATTTTTGAAGTCACCGTTCCAACATTCAAGAATTTTCAGATTGTAGAATATTTGGAAGAAATTAATTAGAAAACTAGCAGATCCACTAAGGGAGAGACACAGCACAAAATCTTTTATCTGGTGAAAGAAGTCAGCCGGCAACTGGCCATCACATACCATTGCAATATCATCAAATTTTCTTAACGGCAGTTCCTCTAATTTGGGAAGGGCCTTGAAAACCAATCAAATAAAAACAAGTCAGAGCCAGCATTCCTCCACAAGATCAAAAGGAAAGAGTCATTCAATTATTGATCACAGGTTTAAGTAATTGACAGGTCCTTAAAATGTGCATTTCACTCTCCACTTCAATTTTGAATTATTTAGTCCTCCTACATATATGATTAATCAAGTAAATTTGTTTTTTTTTTTAAAGTAAAAATTGTTAACACCAATGAACTAGAGCTGTCATTCCGTGACGTACGCATGTAGGAAAATAAAATGAAACTAGTAGTTATTGCAGCATGAATTGTTACACGGGCGTTAAATCTTTTTTTTTATGAGTTAATATTAACATAAAAATTATGATATTTTATAATGTCTCGTGAATTATACATGTTACAATGCATGCAAATAGAATTTCAAAGATGAAAGTAATTAAGAGATGAATGACTATTAGATGCATATAATAAAAAATTAAATTTTTAATGATTACATAATCATATTGTTATAATTCGTGGTATCGTATCGGATAAAATACTGATAATTCAACGTACACTAATCATGTTTTACATAAAAAATTAACGTATCACAATTTTTATCAATACAAAAATACAAAATACAGTATTTTGTTAATTCTAATGGTTTTTGTTAAAATTTTAAACAACATTACTTTCATATCATTTTTCATATAATATTTATGTCCTATCATCGTGTCATATTTTAGATTATCATATCTTACATCTCATTTAGCATTTAAAATTATAAAAATAGCAACAATCAATTTCAACCAATATTTCTTCTAAAAAAAGATACTATCTTTGAATAATTTTTAAAAAAGATAAGTTAATTTTAAGAATACATTTTTTTTAACATATTAAAATCAATTTTTTTTTAACATAACATAATTTTATATTATTATTAAAAATTGGTGTGTATACATAGTAAATTTCTACTTAATGTCTAGTTCAAAAGTTAAAAATTGTGTATGTATATATAAGATCTAGATAGATACACAGATGATTTTTACCAAAAAAAAAAGAAAAAAACAACCTCTAGATAAGCATTGTAGGGGCTGGCAGTTGTTTTCAAAATTAACAGTGAACCATAATAATAATATAATAATAATAAAATAATATAATAAATAATAATAATAATAATAATATGTGTACATTATTTTTATTATATTATGAAAGGATATCAAGGATATCATTAGACATAAAGGGATATAAAGTTTTACTATATTTCAAAATTAACATCCATTTACAAATAGCAATGAGACCGTGGCTTAGTGGTAAGAAGAAAGCCCTAAAACTTTAAAATCTTAGATTCAAGTCTCATTATATGTGAATTCGATTGCTTAATTAAGTTATAATTTAGTAATTAATTATTTAGTGATCTGGATTATATAAATGTAATATTTGATTATAAGTGTAATTTAAAAAAAATCCTTTTACAAATTATTTTATTATATTATAAAATTATAAGGGGAATAAATTTTAATTAGTAATTTTTTAAAAACAATATTTAATTAATTGAGATAGATATGAACCCGAAACTTTAGATCAAACGGTTCACTTAACTATTTATAGTGTTAGATGGACTAATTGCAGGGCAAAAGTTCCTAACACCAATATAAAAAGGAAATTGATATAGATATAAAAAAAATAATTTCTATCATTTAAGATATGATCTTAATTTTCATTTATGTCTATGTTCTAATTATGTTTATTATAGTCTCCAAACCTTTAGCATAGTGGTTAAAGGTGCTTGAGGGGGCATCAAAGGCCTGGTTTCAAACCAAGCCTCCTTTTTTTCCTCTTACTTATATTAGGATTTTGTCCTCTTGATGTAATAAAAAAAATTATGTTTATTATAAACTCAACTATATAAATTAAGAACATAGCTATTTATATTTCAAAAATTTTACTTAAAAATGTACTCATAACACATATACATATGCAATCCATATAACTCTGTGCTAGTATAATAAAACTACATATGGATGTTTGTAAAACAATTTTGGATTTAAAAGGGCATCCCTAAGTTAAGCCTTTTATGCTTCAAATGTTATATTTAAAAATATAATATGTAAATAATATTTCGAAAATTAAGTGAAAATTTTAGGAATACAACACATTCATTTATTTATACTTCAAATTATTTTATGTTTCAAAACCTCTTGCATTATTGGTGAAAAGAATAGTTTGCATTTAAATTTAATATTTTGAATTAAAATCAGAATTAGAAATTGAGTTACATATAAAGTATATCAAAGGTGAACTTTAAATATAAAATTAGAATGCAACAGGCGTTTTTCTGTAAGAATTATTTTTATGAATATTTATGTTTTTATTAACAAATGTAAGTTGAAATAATCAAAAATATATTTTATAAATGATTATATATTGTCATACATATTAATTCAACAAAATTCTTTGATGATTATAGTTTTATTCATTTACCAATTAAAACTAAATATTTCACAATGCCAAACTTAATCTAATATATAATTTTTTAAAACAAAAATAAAATATGCATTTATCTGAATATTTGTGAGATTGTTGACAAATTAAATTATAATATAAATAAAATCAAGAAAATTTTCTAAACATAATAAGTTAAAAACTTACTTTTAAACTATAACTCTCAATCACATATTGGTTAGACATGAAGATAAATATAATACATAAGAAAATGTTTAAATCCATACTTGTAAGAAACTTTTTATGACATAAAATTATGAAACTTTCATATTAAAATGAATAATACTTTATAGGTTGAATAAAAATCTTCACGAATGGTGTTAAAACAATCATCAACTGAAAGTTTAAAAATTAAATGCTACACGATAGAAACTACTTCTAGAACCTTGCCTTGAATTTTAGTTCTGTGCATTATGTGTTAAACTAGGATGTCAATCTTTAACAAAGAGATTATAATACCCCTAATCACATATTGATTAAGTGTAAAGATGCGATATAATATATAAATAAATATTTAAATTAATACTTGTAACACGTTTGTTGTGGGATAAAATGATAAAACTTTCATATCAAAGTAAATAATTCCTTATAGGTTGAATGCGGATCATAAACATGATAATGTTATTGAATAGATTTATATTTTTATTGGTATAATTTATTTTTAGAAAACTATATTTTGTCACTTTCCATTATTGAGAACAATTTAAATTGATATTTTTATATTTTGTATTTTTGACACATATCATATTAAATCATAAATTTCTACAAGAAAGATATCTAAGAAAAAATAAATAAAGAAAGAAAAACCAAAATTAAAAAAATATAATAATCAAAAGATTTCATACCTTTTTCTTTTTATCCCTAATTTTCTTTTATCAAAAATATAAAAATATTTTACTTAAGCGTAAATTAAAAAATAAAGATTAAGAAAATTAAAAAAAATAACAAAGAAAAAGATTCAAAATTGTTTTAAATACTAAAACCATAAAAAGCTCAAAACATGTCTCCTTTTTAATTTTAAAATATCTAAATTTGTTCCTAAAATTTTAATTTTTAAAATTTATAGGCTATATTTTATGTTCTGGTACATAAAAAGTGAAAATGAAACATGCAACATGAAACATGAGAAAACAAATTAAAAAATAAATTTATATTTTCATTTTAAGTAGTTTTATACTTCTTCATCATTTGTCTCTTTAAAAAACAAAAGAGTTCAAAATGTTTATGCTCATTTAAAAAAAAAAAAAGCCAGTTGCTAAATGTACATGTTTAATATTTTTTAAATTATTCTAAATTATATTATTTTCGAAGATATTTTTTAAAAAATTTAAGAATAGCATAATGTTAAAAAATTTTAAAAAATCCAAAAACCAAAACTCTTTTTTTTTTTTGTTTTCTCCAAATTATTTTCTTATTTTGTTTTCTTGTTCTCTTTCTCAATTTGTTTCTTTTCTTAGCGTTTTTGTTTATTATTCCTTTACCTTGATAAAAATATCCTTAAAACCAATTAATCTCTTTAGAGGTAATTTAATAATTTACCACTAAATATAGTATAATTTTATATCCAATTAATCTCAAATCATCATTAACCCAATTAACCCCAAATGATAATTTATGACAATTCTTAATTGTCCAAAAATTATGGTCCAAAATCCCAAAATGAGCAATCTCATTCAATTAGAGATAGCTTTTATATATAAGTATTGATTTTAGAATTATGGTTATTAAATCAGTGATAAATTAAAAAACACATTTATTAATTATATTTCATGTAATAACTTAAAATTTCATTATTGTATTGGTAACACATATCGATCATTGATGTGCCATGCATGTGACCATGTTTTAGTTTTTTAAAGAAAATAGTGAAGGTTTATAATCATACCTCTTCAACCAAGAAAAGTGGCCGTCGAATTGTGGATTCTCGTTGGTCATTCCCATTCAATTCTTGGATGCTAAGGCGTTCGAAAGCTACTATCTTTAGTAAAGTTGAATAATCTGTCTCCAACTTTGTCAACATCGGCCAAACTATTTTGTGTTGCCCTGGATAGAAACATTTGAGCTCATTCAGGTATCTAAGCCTCAGGGAAGACACTTGGGGAAATTTAAACCTAATAGGCTTCTCCAATCCTTCTCCTGCCGACACAATCTCCTCCATCCCACAATGAGTCACTTCTAGAAATTCAAGCTGTGGAAGATCTTTGGCTATGGACGCTGGAAATAGATTTTTCAGACTCGGACATTCTATAATAACTACTTTTCGTAGCTTTTGAAATGCGAGAATTCCATGGGGATCGTTATTCCAAACATGCTTCAGTTTTGGTACCTCAAAAATGTACGATTCTCTTAGTTGGCAATCTACAGCATGTATTTCTTTGATATTTAACCCTCCAACCTCAAATATCTGTTGTAGTGAATCACAATCGTTCACTGTGAGCTTCTTCAGATAGCTGAATACTCCGATTATAGTAGATGAAAAAACAGTCAATAACTCATCACAATTTTTAACTATCATTTCTTCTAATTTACAAAAGGAACCAGCTAGAAGTTCATTATGAAATATCTTCTTCACATTTCTCAAGTGGGAGATTGTCATCCTTTCCAAGCTAGGAACTGCAGCCTATATAATAATAAAACATGCCGATGGTAAAGTTAGTTCATAAAATTAAGGCAAAAATGCAAGGAGAAATGAAAACAAAGAGAGAAAAGAAGTAAGAATAAAAGACTACTAACTCGCCTTCTCATTGAAGAGAGCTTGTATGTTGGATTGATAGCCCCCCTCCATTTTACTTTCATTAATAAATTCTCTTAATTTTGGGCAGTGCTTGATCTTCAGCACTTTCAAGGCTGGGAACTCAATATTATAATTTCCTGAGCAGAATTTGATGAAATTATGAAGATACTTTATTTCCAGGCAGTCTAAGCGAGGGAAACAAATCACAGCTTCCTTTTCTTCTTCTATTCCCTCTGTAGATATTATATCTCTCAAGCACATGCATTCCCCTATCTTAAATTGTTTGAGCTGCACCAGACTTCTAGCAATAGATGGCGATAATAGATATTCCAAGTTGTCACAGCCCTCAATGATCAAGCTCGTTAAATTCGGAATGCCATTACATGCCTCTGAAAGCTGGCTGTGCCATATTCTTTTGGCGTTAATTGAAGACAATTGCAGGCTTTCCAAGTGAGGTAACATAAACTGCATGCAAATACAATTTAAAAAGAAAATAGAAGAGTTTAAAAATAAAGAGTAAATTATTAATTGAATATGTCAATGGTGACTAAATCATTATAATGTCACGTGAATAATAAGATTTAATTGAAAATGAAAATTAAAACATTAATAAATTTTATAAACGTTGGTGATAAAATTATTATTTTTTAAAATTTTTGTCACTAAAATAAAAACTCTTCAAAATTAAGTGACAAAATGTATAATTTATTTTTATTAATATCTGAATTTTTTATAAAATTTATAATGCTACGTTGATAATGCCACGTGCATATAAAATGATATGGCAACACACCGTAGCAAATGTATTCAACCCTAGAAAATTACATCAATCATCCGTTAGCCTTTAACATTTGAGTGACAAAAGACTAAAATTTTGACAAATGCTAATGATCAAATTGTAAACTTTTATAATTAGATGATCAAAATAATAAAAAAAAATAGTAAATACTTAAGTGACCAAACATGTAATATATCCAACAGTCATATCAAATATTGATTCTTAACTTACTGCATATATTGAATATTAAACCTTTAACATAACATAATCTAGAGGGATTATGGACTCATTCAAGGGAAAATAAAAAATGCGAAAAGGCTAAAACAAGAAAAAAGTATATCAACTTTACCACATTATTTAGATAAATTCTTATATTTTTATCACATTCAATTAAGTTTTTAATCTTAAATTTGTATTTAAATAAGCCCTTAACACAAGACATCATGTAAGACATTAGTTTCTCACAATCACAAATGCTAAAGTAAGACTTTTATTTATGTAAAATATCAAGATTTCCCAAATTAAGGAGAACCAGAAAAAATATGTAGTACTTCTTTTGAAATAAGAATTTATTTGGATATAAATAAAAGTATAAATACTTATTTTAATACAATAAAAATACAAAAAGTTATTTAACTAGTGAAATAATTCAAAGGACTTTTTTAATATTTTAGCATGTAAGCAAATATGCATAAAAGCCAAAGTTTTTTTTTTCTTTTTTGCCAATCCATAAAAGCCAAAGTTGGAATATGGAATAATCCACAAACAAACAAATTAATACCTGAGTATTGAAAAGTGGCAAGGGCTCAGAACTCGCGGTTCCCTGCTGCTGGTATGTGAAACACCTTTTGTCTTGAGAGCAAAAGGTAATGAGCTGTGGCAGACCTTCAAGTGTCATGGACTGCAATTGAGAAAGCTTAATTTTCTCTGTTGCAATATATTGGACCTCCCGACCATTTTGGATGTGAAGTTTCTTTAAATGTGTAAAATCTTCCCCATTATTTAACTCAGCAAGTACATTCTTGATGCCTTTAAGTTGATCCAGATGTAAATCTTCAGTCTTGTTCATCAATATTTTTACCCCATGATCCATGTAAATGCTTGAATACAACTTGAATTTCAATGTTCTTGAGTATTCATAGTTTCTGGACCACTCCCACTCATCTCCAATGAGAATCCTGTATCTGTCCAATGCCTCAATGAACAGATGTTTTGGAATTATTTGGGCATTAGGAATATGAGCATAAAATGTGGTCAGATGAGACAAATGCTTTAACTCCTCAAGACTAGCATTTCTCCTTTCTTTGCCGACTACTTCATCTTCCCATTGAACAAAGCTATTGTCCATATATAATTCTTCTAATTTGGTCAAACTCGACAAGACATTTGGTGGGATGATTTTGAGTCTAGTACAATGACTCAAATCTAGCATCCTTAACTGAGTCAATTGTGCTATCTCCTGAGGTAGTGCTTTAATGTCTGAGCCAGCAAGGCTAAGGATTTCTAAATTCTTGAGCTTCCCAACGATGGTTATGTCATCTAGTGTACATTGGTTTAGACACAACGTGTGAAGGTTTGTGAGGAGTTCAATTGACACTGGTAGGGATGGAAAGTGCATTCCAGTCAAATCTAAGACTTTGAGTCTTTCTGTTCGTCTAAATAAGTTGGCTGGAATTTTCACTGTACCTTCATGGGCCATATGGAAAAAGGAAAGAAGTGAACACTCCATCTCCTCCGGAAGCTCACTAATATTAGGATTAAGTAAATTAATCGCACTGCAATTTCTCATCGCCTCGTTTTCAGGCCACTGTTTCAGCACATCACCATTTATTAACGCAAACATGCGGAGGTCCCTATTTGCAATTGATGTAGCAACATACCAAACAACGTCATGGATATCAAACCGTTCACTGTTGTAACTATCAAGCAACAGACAGTTGGCTTTCAGGTTACTCACCACTGTCAATACTCTGTTTCTTGCTTCCTCTATTGTGTGGAGGCCATGAAACAAACCCAGACCGATTATATATTTCAACAAGTCTTCAATCAACCCATTATGGCCTAAGAAACTGCAAAGCAAGAAAGTCAACTTAACTTCCTCGCTTTCTAAATAATTGTAACTCAACTCTATAGCTGAATATACGCCTGCTGTTACCCCTTTAAAGTCTCTTGATGAAGGCCTCTTTAGCTCGCACAAAGCACTCTTCCATTCAAACAAACTTTTGTTTCTCAAAGCCCTTGCAACTGTTGCAATGGCGATTGGCAGTCCTGCACATTTCTTTGCTACTTCAATAGCTGTAGCCTGTAAATCACAACTTTCAACACAGTCACCAGCCATCTTCTTAAACAGGTCCCAGGCTTCTTCTTCATTTAAAAGGCCAACAGCAAAATTTTTCTGAGTATCCATCCCACGTGATAGGATATTGAGATCTCTAGAAGTCAGCAGAATCTTGCATCCCTCATGTTCATTTCCAAAAGGAATCCCAACTTCCTCAAGATCTAATCTTGCCCATATATCATCCAAAACAACAAGAATCTTCTTCTCTTTTTTCAATCTTTCTTGCAGTCGAAGTGCCCTTCCTACCATACTCTGTTCCTCAAATCTTAAACCCAATAAATCTGCAATTTGATCTTGAATTCCCTTAACATCAAGGGTCTGAGTTACGGTTGCTACAACCACGGAATCAAATAACTTGCCCTCCTTGACCTGTCTAGCAACTTCTTTGACTAGCGTAGTCTTTCCTATGCCACCCACCCCGTGCACCCCTATAAGGTTGATACTAGCATCTTTCAGCGCCTCCATGATTCCATTCAAAACCAACGTCCTTGACTCGAACTCTTCAAAACCTTTAACTGATGCGGCAATGATACCATGTGGAGCTGCACGAAAAGAAACCCTGTCAAATTTGGCCTGCTCAAGTAGCTCAGCAACAGCCTTCGCCTCCTCTTCAGCTTTCATGTTAAGCTTGCAACGAGTCCAGAGATTAGGACACAAGCCGATGAAACACTTTTTCTTTGCTTTTTCTTCATCTTGCATTACTTTCTCTACTTCTTCAGCGATCTTCTTGTCGACTTTAGTCAACCAGTTGTCAACATCATGTTCGATCTCTTCACCGTTTCGTTTAGCAGCATCAACGGAATGCTGCACTCTTTCTCTCGCATCCTTCAGGCTCTCAGCTTGATTCTTGAGGGTCTGAACCTGGTTCTCATTATTGGAAAGGTATTTGATATGGTTTTTTATGGGAGAGATGGCGTACTTTGCAGCTGTGGCAATAAAGCTAAGGATGCCAATAACAATCTCCATTTTTTCCCCTTTCCAAGTTGTGAGAAGCAAACTGAACAAAAACTATAGCTAAAACCAACGGAAAAAAAGGGGGGGGGGGGACCAGAAAAGAAAATTATAATGAAACGACCAAAGAGAAAAGCTTCTTATATACTAAGTAACACCAAACCGAGCAAAAGAAAGCAAATGGCCTAAAATTGGAAGGGATTTTAGTGGCGTACCTCCTGAAAAGATGAGAAAATTTCCTTTCTTCACTCTTACTGTTACTGATGAGAACGAAAATGAGAAGGATTCAGCAATTAATTCTCCCACTTATCAATGGGCAAAGTGATAATTTTGTCTTAGTTTCATAACAGAGTAAAGCAAGAATTAATTTGAGACAGGCAACTCAAAGCGAGAAGTTTAAATTATTTTGGGTGGATGTGATGGCCATCGAAGTGTCTTGAAAATCAATGCGATGAACTGAAAAAAGAAAACATTAAAAAAAGTCACTTCCATAAATCTTAATTCTAATATGTAAACCAACCAATTTGAGAATGATTGGACCGTTAAGAGGACTATTTGACTAATTAGTCATCACGCTAAAGGTTCAAAATATATATATTTTTTTTAAAAATTTATATAATGTTAACAACGTGTAAAAGATTACCAACGCGCTAATGACTTGTTTCCTGAAACTATTTGAATTATACGAACTTGTTTTCGAGAGTCGAATTATCTAAGAAGCAAACTTCTTTGTAACATGACATATTTGACCGATAGAAAAGTGTAAGCTGTTGGGTAAAGCTTAATCATATAAACACGTCAATCTTATGCAATTATTGGGTTTCTTGTCATGTTAGTGCAAAAAAAATTTAAAAATATTTTTAAAAAAAAGTCCTAAACAACATAAAAATTAAAATAAAAGAAAAAAATAAATGAAGTATGAAATTTTAAAAAAAAATCAAAATTTAAAATATGAAAAAAAAACATTTTAAAGAAATTAAAATCTTGACTTTTTAAAAAAAAATCAAAATTCTTCAAAAACTTTTTAAAATTTTAAATTTTTGAATTTTTTAAAATAAATTCAAAATATAAAACAAACAAAATAGAGGAAGAACCGAGGAGAGAGAAAGGGAAGGGAAGAAGGGAAACGAGAAAAGGAGTGATCTGCCCTCGATCGTTTGGTCTGCGATAGCTCAAGGCTGATTGGACATGAACCAGAGAGATCGACTTCAATCTACCTAATATAGGGCAGATCAACCTCGAACAATTACCCTAAACCGATCGGTCCGTCAAAACCTCCCCTCTCCCATCTCTTTCATCTCTCCCCTTCCCTCCTTCCCATATTTTCTTTCTCCCCATTCTCTCTCTATCTCTTTTTCTGATTTTCTTTTTTAATTGCAAAATTTTTTTAAAAAATTGAAATTTTTTTCTTGAATTTTTTTATCACATATCATAATTTTATTGAGTATTTTTCTTCGTTAGTCCATTAACTAAAACTATTAGTTGAAAAGAGCAAAGTATGTAACGGAAGTAAGTGGTTTTTTTTAGACATCTTATTGAAAAAGTGGTAAAATATGAGAACCAAATGTGTATTTAACCCAAACCTTTAACTTTCCATACATTTTTCGGGCTGGGCAAAAACATACAGCTATGTCATTCTTTTTTCACATTAACTGAAAGTATATGAGCTTATTCGAACATAATGAAGCTTCTAAAAGAATATTGTTTGTGTAGGATTAAAAAAAAATGTTATAATAGAAAATTATATCGTTTGACGAAGTTAATACTAAACGATTTGTAAGAAATAGAAAAATTGTTTTATAATAAATTTATCTATGAATGATAATGAGGAAAAAAATTGTAAAATTAAATAAGTGGATGCAAATTATTTCATTCGTTTCGTTTTGTATTTTTAAGAAAAATTAAGGGGTAAAGTGAAAAAAAAAAAAGTTTCATTAAGTAACCTCTAAAGGAGACCTTCTGAAGAAGGATTACATTATTTTCAGTATCCTTCAGTCCTCATCCTATCCTAGTGACGCTTGCTGCTGCGGTGACAATAGAGCTAACAATACCAATAACAATCTCCATTTTTTTTTTTTGTTCTTTTCTATGTTGTGAGAAGCAAACTGACTAACAAAAACAATAGGTAAAACCAAAGAAAGAAAGCAAAGGGCCTAAAATTGGAAGGGATTTTAGCGATGTACCTCAAAAGATGAGAAATTTTTCCTGTCTTCAACCTTACTGATGAGAACTGAGAAGAGAAGGATTCAGCAACTAATTCTCCCACAGCAAAGTGATAAATTTCTTTTAGTTTTGTAACAGAGCAAAGCCAGACTTTTTTTGAGAAAGGCGACTCAAAGCAAGGAAGTTTCAATTATTTTGCGTAGATGTGATGGCCATCGAAGTGTCTTGAAAGTAAACGCAAAGAAATTGCAAAGAAAAAAAATTAGAAAGAAAAAGTTACATCCACAAATCCTAATTCTAACAAATGTAATTAAATTAAACAATTTTAGAATGATTGGACCCTCAAGAGCATTATTTGCGTTAATTAGTCATCATGCAAAAGGTTCAAAATATTGTTTTAAAATAATATTTTTATTTAACGTCAACATCACTGCCAAAGATTACCATTACCAACGCGCTAATGAGTTGTTTCATTGAATTGTTGAAGTACATGCAGTATCCAGTAGTAGTTTCACCGAAAAGGAAAGCTTGTCGCGGATCAACAATAAATAAATAAATAAATACAATGGAATGCAAAAGAAGAAATCTTTATATTATAATATTTTTCTTAATTTTATATTTAAAAATAAAAATTTTTAATTAAATATTTAAATTTATCTTCAGTAAATCAAATTACTTTAAAAATTAACTCCGTTTATATTTAATCAATAGCAAAATGTTGACTGTTAGGTAAAACTTATCTAATATGCCAGCATCACATTATTCCTGAGTCTCTTAACAAATTAGTAGTAGAAAAGTTTTTAAAAAATAAAAAATTAATTTTTAAGAAAATGTCCCAAAAACATAAAAATTTAAAGAAAATGTGAAATTTAAAATATAAATAAAAAACAATTTTAAGAAATCCAAATCTTCAAAAACTTTTTTATTAATTTTAAATTTTGGATTTGTTAAAAAAATTAAAGTTAAAAAAATTCTAAAAAAATAGAAATAGAGCCAGAATTTGGGGATTAGAGAAAGAGAAAAGAAAGAGGAAGGGAAGGGAAGGGAGAAGATTGACTGGCCCTTGAGTGGTAGGTCTAAGATAGGTAGAGGGTGATCTGACCCAAATTAGGCAAATCGACTTTGATATGGCTGGCCACATGTGTGATGATTTTCCTGATTCCGGACAAATAGATTTTGAGTACTTATCGGCAGACTATTGACTAGTTGATCGGTCAATTAGTTCCTCTAAGGAGTATAAATAATAGGTCAATCCTCGCAAATTATTTAGACTCAATTGAAATATAAAATTTAAATTTAATTCGATCATTGTTGAATTAAGTTTGAGCAGTTCGATTTATTAAGTAAGTCGAGTTTGAATGTTTTAATATTTAATTCAAGTAATTTGTAAATTTAATCGAATTTTTTTTATTTCAATATATTCTTACTATTTTAATTAAAAAATTATTATTTTATCCATATATATATCAATTCGATCTCAGTTTAAATTTGAATACAAATAATTGAGTTTAAAGTTGAATATAAAAATTAAATTTATTTTTTACTTGATAAGTGAACAAATTTAAGTAGTTTGATTTTTTACCTCGAATCAACTCAAATTTGAAAATTAAAATTTGATCAAGCTTAAGATGAATTTTGAGTTGAGTGCAAAATTTTCGTTGTATCAACTCGGCTTGACTTAACTATGCCTTAAGTTCCACCTCCTCTCTTGCCCTGCATCTCTTTCTTTCTCACCTTCCCTATTTTCTCTCTCCGGATTCTATACTTCTTTTTCTTTTTTCTAATTTTCCTTTTTTTTTTCTTGAATTCTTTTAATTTTTATTTCAAAAATAAAAATAATGTATCATTTTTATCACATATCATGATTTTATTAATTGTTTTTGCCACGTCAATCCTAAAAAAAGGTAAAGTATGTAATAAAAGTAAAGTTTGAGTGTCTAATTAAGAATTTTATTCTCTTAATGCCAAATTAAAATATATATATATATATAGTATGGGAACCCTATTCCAATGAAAATGTCATCTTTTCCTCCAAAAAGTTGTATAAATCACATTCTAATGACAATTACATGTTATTTTTAATAAAACAAGTCTATTAAGGGATAAGGTTTATCAAAAATAAATTAATAGTAAGTTGATAGAAGCAAGAGAGTCATAGCTTCAACCAAGAGCAATAAAAAAGCTAAAAATTTTCTATTTGTCGCAATTTGCCGATGGAATGCGATGTGTCAACAACTTCTTGCTTGAAAAATATTTATTAAATACAATTCATTGTAAGTCCCTTAGACACTTGCTAATTTCTTCTTTTAATAAACTAACAAAGGTATGTTATTTTAATTAATTGTAAGAAAGATTCAAAAAATGCACAAAATCTTATAAATTTAATGTAATCCATGTGGCCGCATGATTCTTTAGGCCTTGTTTAAGAAAATTTTAGGAAAACGATGAATTCTAGAAAATTATTTTTATTTTTTTTTAATTTGAAGTGGAAAATGTTAAGGAAATTATTTAAGAAAAAGATAAAGGGGAATTTGTACTCTTGATATTAGGAAAAAGGATAAGAAATATATTATGACGGAGAATTTGAAGTAACTTTTTTCCATCAGTTATTTTTAAAGAAATGAGAAAATAGAAGAAATTGCCTAGGAAATTTCAAACTCAAGGACCTAGTGTCATTTTTTCTTTTTGCGTGTTTATAACTCGATCTTTTATCCACTAGAGCCAAAATCATCGAAGAAAAGAAAAGGAAAACTATCTTCATTTTCCTTGAAATAATCGTAAAACTATGTATGTCACATTGAAACGATAATTACAATTTGTTTTTAATACAAAAAATCCAATAAGACTAAGGCTCATCAAAAATAAATTAAACACTAAGTTGGAACAGATAGAAGCAAGAAGAGTGACTCTAACCCAAGAGCAATAAAAAAAAAATGGCCAAAAAATTTGTCATTGTTGGCAGTCGTCGATGGAATGGCCATGTGCTAACAACTTCCTTGAAAATATATAATTGGTATCAAAATGCAAGGAAAATTTCTCTTTAAAATTTCTTGGAAAGAGGAGGTGTAGAAACTTTTAGTCTCGTGTTTACCATTTATTGCAAGTGATTTGTTGAATTTTATGTTAACAAATTTGGTTAAATTAAATAATATTTTTTATTTTTTGTGGATAATTATTTGATATGTAATATAATATACTAAAGGAAAAATCAAACTTACACTAAAAAAATTTCTTACCATAAAAAGCATTATTTGCACTAATTAATCATTATGCAAAAGGTTCAAAATATGTTTTTAAAAAAATTTATTTAATATAAACATCACTGTCAAACATTGCCAACGCGCTAGCGGCTTGTTTCCCCGAACTGTTGAAGTGCTTCCGATGGCAGTTTCACGAAAAAAAATATAAAAAAAAGGCGGTGGTGCCAAAACAATAAATAACGAAGACCAAATTACGCGATTAATCCGAAGTTTTCCATTTAGTTCATTTTTAATAATTCATAACAATCTAATTTTTATATTATTTAAATGTGATAATATTAATTTAATTATTAACTTTAATTAATTGATGTGACCTTTCGTTTTGATGACGATCAACAGAATTTAATGAGTGGAATTTTTAACATGCGTTAAAAATTGTCCCTGTTAAATTATCATTTTTTAATAATAATAATAATTAACTCATTTAATCGCAGAATATGTGGACATCCTTGCCTCCCACAGACAGAAATCCTCCTGCGCTTATAGAACCGGATAAAACCACTGCCCTCCATTTTCTTCTCTTGAAATTGGTATCCTCAACTGAGCACTCTGGATTGAATTCGCTGTCACATGGTTTTCGTTGCTACTAATTCTCCCACCTGCATCAATCCTGCAAAAAAATCAAAGCTATTAATGATAGCAGCATTAAAAACAATAAGTTTGAACAGAGAATAGAATGAACAACATGCAAATTCGAGGATAAAAAGGAGGTTGTTCATATGATTCTAATCAAGGATTGGAGGATTTCACGGAACGAATTTTCCTTCAACATTAAAGACACATAAAAACTCGCACTGCTCAAAAATAGATAATCTTCATTATAGCCTCAGTCATGCGTTTCCAGTTGAGTAAGAATATTTCGGTTTTCTAAGGGTAGGGATAGGGGAAATCAGGAAGAAGAACATTCGGTTTTTTTTTTTTTTTATTAACTTATTATGAAAAATATATATTTTCGATTTTTTAAGTATTATTCATTAAAAGATACGTCAGCTTGATATTTCTGTGAGCAATATAAATGTTAATGCTATGTGTTCAAACAAAATTCCCATAATTAATATCTCCTTATCAAATTTTATTGATGTAATGCAATCAATTTATCAAATCAATAAAATTAACATCGAAGATCACTTCATCTGATTTAGGAAAGATTAAATGACAAAGCTCAGGATGATCAAATTTTACGAGAATTAAATTTTTATAAATTATATTAAAAAGATTAAAGTTTAAATTGTATGTAATTATACAAACAATTGATTAATTTAATCAAATTAATAAATAAGAATGGAATGCAAACAGAAAACCTGTTTACTTAGATTAGCATTCATTTATGTACTGTACCGCTTTTTCTAATTTTGTATTTAAAGGATAAAAATTTCTTAATTAAGTATCATCACTTACGTTCTTTAAATTCAATTACTTAAAAAGAGAAAAGATTGTATAAAATATTATACTCACATCAGCATGCAAACTTTTTAGTCAAATAATCTATTACATTAATCATACTATTAAAAAAATAATTATTTATTGATTAATTGACCTAATCTATTGAAATAATACCTTATTCTAATTATCATATATGATTGTGTAATAAAATAATTAATTTTTTAATAAGTACTTGACTTTTATTTTTCCTTAAAAACTTTAATTTAATTTATAAAATTCATTAATTTAGTTTTATTTACTAAAACTTTGCAAAAATTACTAATGCAAAATTTTTTTAACCTTTATATTAAATTTACCAACATTATTTTAACTTTATTTTTGGCAGCACTTTTAAAATGACTTTATTCCCATGACACTTTATATAGAAGTTGCAACTGAGCAAAATAGGCCCTATCTCATTTTTTTTTTTCAGATTAGTTGGATATGTGAGCTTGTTTGACGAGACTAAAACGTTTAAAAAATTATTATTTGTGTTGAATCGTAAAAAAAGTTAGTAATAGAAAATTTTAGGTTTTGACAAAGTTAAAACAAAATAGTTTGTAAGAAATTGAAAATTTTTTATAATAAATTTATCTAAGCATGATAGTGAGGAAAAAAGAAATTTTAAAAATAAATAAGTGGACGAAATCATTTGATGATTTGTTTCTTTTGCATTTTTAAGAAAATTTAAGGGGTAAAGTGAAAAGAACAAAATGTTTTATTAAATCTATATCCCGTACTCTTGAAGTTATTTTAAGAACATATAAATTGTGATTTTATAGCTTTTTTTTTCTTTTATATGTCATAATATATAGATCCGTAAATCTATAGTTAGACTTAATAAATAGAGTCGTCACCAATCTTTTTTAACTAAGTATGATTGGCCAATAAGGAATCTATCCTTTTAAGGAATTCCTAAGCTTGACTAAAAGTTTCTAAAAGAATAATTTCAGGTCTACTAATCAGAATAGAGTTCAGGAGTTCAATTATATATGAGGAAGTTATAGCACCCCCCACATACCTATCTAAAGGATGATACCATTTTATTTTAAATTTATCCTAAGGTCTTAATTCTAATAGTTTCAAATTTTAATATTGAATATTAAAAATAACTTTTAAGACTCTCCATCAATCTGGTAGAATTCTTAAAAATATTTTCTAACCTCAAGAGTATTCAAGAATCTCATTTACTTTCTTAAAGAAGCTTTGTCATCGAAAAAAATTTAATCATTTTTATTTTGGATTTTTATTAAAAATATATCTAATTATTCCACCATTTGAGCCAAACTAAAAATATTTTCTCTTTTGAATTTCTAAATTCTCCACCATTTGGGCTTATTTAGAATTTTTTTTTTTTGTAAGAAAATAATATGACAATTATTTTTCTTGAAATTTTATTTAAATTCTTCCACCATTTGGCATGACCAAGTTTCCAGCTAAATGGTTCACATACTTAACAAACACATTATGTGTCATATATGTCTAGTTCAACACTTTCAGCAAGGCATTTAAGTGTGGTTCCAAATTTAATAGCAGAGATAACAATGAGATTCATGCTGGTATCTTGTTCAACTATTCAACTATTTAACCACAGAGTAATTACTATGTTTCACCAACTTTAAGAATTCACAAGCCTCTTTTTCTGACATCAACTTCTGACATTCTTCTTCAGATACCACTTTTGGCTCATGCTATTCTTCTTTACCCTGGCTTTTTCTCTTTTAGCCCTTTCCAACATTTTTGGAGTATAGCATCTTCTACTTCGGGTGATGCCTCTTATACCAATTATATTAGTGACATAAGACTTAAAGGCATTCTCCTTTTGCCTCTGGTTACTGTGTCATAGCCATATTTTTAGGGCACAGCTTTATCATCCTTATATGAGAATAGAGCTAGGACTTTAAAAGTCATTGGCCTGGGAATAAGCTTGTCTATGATCGACTTTGGCTTATCTCTACAGTGAATTGTTACTGATTTTAAAAATAGTTTCGATGGCCTATCAATCATAGATACTTTAGCACTTTTTGAATCCTCCTCTCTTTATAAAGTTTAATTTGGTATGATCCATGAGCTTTTATACCTTCTGACAAAACTGGTCACAAGTTTCAATAAAATGACTAAATGCCCCACTATGATATTTGTAACTGCTATTCGATACATATTTCTCATGATAATTGTGTAGACTCACCGGTCTATCATGTCAGCCTTTCATAAAGCATCAAATAACTTATGAGAGGTATCCTAATTTTACCACTTTTTTTTAGATGATGCTCTCGTTCTTTACTCAGAGCTTTCACTTTATGGTTGGGTAGAAGATCGCCACTAACATTAGGTAAAACCACCCTTCCTTTATCAAAATTAATCATTTTATCTTTTATCAATCATTGCACTTTATGCTTTAAGGTAATGCAATTCTCAATAGAATGACCAGTAATTTCATAGTGATAGTCACAATGGGCTGTTAGATTATACCACTTAGGATAAGATGGCTTGAATGGCTTTAATTAGCTAGGAGCAATTAGGTAATTATTGTAGAGCTCTCAATACAATTCTGTATTTGTCATAGGAATTGGGTCAAATATAGCTTTTTTGTGAGTAGTTTGTTGCTCTTGTAAACTACAGATTGGGCTAGCCAAATGAGTTTGAGATTTTGAGAAAGGTTGAGCATTAGCACTATATGTGGCAATCTGAGGTCTGAAAGGGAGTTAATAGGTCAGAGGGTATAATGGCTATGGAATTGGTCAGTATGGGTAAGGGGAAGCATTATTCATTGTAGGATAATATAGAGAGTAACCCTATGGTGGGTAAGGTTGATAATCCCTGAATTGTTGTCTATCAATGCTCACAACTTAAGTTTTAGACACTTTTTTTTTGGGCTTTTTTAATGAATGCTTTCCTTCCTTCTAACTTGTCATTTTTGATGCAATTCTCGATAATTTTATATGTCATAATATATAGATCCATAAATCTATAGTTAGACTTAATAAATAAAGTCGTCACTAATTTTTTTTAACTAAGTATGATTGGCCAACTAAAGAATCTATCCTTTTAAGGAATTCCTAAGCTTGACTAAAAGTCTCTAAAAAATAATTTCAGTCTACTAATCGAAAATAGGGTTCAAGAGTTCAATTATATATGAGGAAAGGTTATAGCACCCCCCACATGCCTATCCAAAGATGGTACCATTTTTTTTAAATCTTATCATAAGTAGTCTTGATTCTAATAGTTTCAAATTTTAATATTGAATATTAAAATAACTTTTAAGACTCTCCATCAATCTGATAGAATTCTTAAAATATTCTTAAAATATTCTCTAACCTCAAGAGTATTCAAGAATCTCATTTGCTTTCTTGAAAGGCTCTGTCATAAAAAAAAATTTAATTATTTTTATTTTGGATTTTTATTGAAAATATATCTAATTATTCCACCATTTGAGCCAAACTAGAAATATTTTCTCTTTTGAATTTCTAAATTCTCCACCATTTGGGCCTATTTAGAATTTTTTATTTTTTTTGTAAGAAAATAATATGACAATTATTTTTCGTGAAATTTTATTTAAATTCTTCCACCATTTGGACAAATTTAAAGAAATTTCTCACCTAGAGATTTCTTAGTAATTTATCATTTGAAATTTCTAAGAATCTTATCTTTGGATAATTGTTGAATATTTTCAACTAAAAAGTTTTTTTTTGTTTGAAAATAAATATTAATTATTGTTATTGAAATTTTATCTAAATTATTCCACCATTTGGGACAAATTTAGAAAAAAAAATTCTCACCTAGGCAATTTATAGAAATTTACCATTTGAAACTTCTAAAAATTACATCATTGGATAATTAATATTTATTTTTAAAAATATTTTATTTTGTTTTATATTTTTTAAAAATTAATCATGTAAAAATACTCATAAAAATAAACAAACACATAAATAAATAACTAAATAAAATTAAAAAAAAAAACAAAAAAAGAAACGGCTCAACTGGAATGGCTCAGCTCGGGTCGCTTGGCTTCAACACAAAAAGTGGCTTGAAAGCTCAGCTTGGAGGTTCAACTCAGCTTGGCTCGACTAAAATAATTGGCTGAAATATGGGTTAGCAAGAGAGGGTTACGTTCGGGTTAGGTCACCCAAATAAAAACACACAGATCCTAGGGGTTACTTAAGGCCAGAACAACATCGTTTCTATGAGGGTATAAAAGCCCAAGTTTAGCCATTTTTCTTAGATTTTCTCTGCTCCCTCTCTCTCTTTTCTTCCCCTTTTCTCTTTTTCTCTCTCTAAACTCCCTAAGAACACTGGTTGAATCTTTATCAAATTTTAGGATTTTTATTGGAATTTGGGTTGGTTCATCGAAATCTAACCAAAAGTTCATTGGTTTTTGAAAAATGGACTCTAAAATTAGGAATTTCATCTAAATCTGGGGATGCTGCTAAAAAGTTGCCAAAAAATTTAAATGGCATCGAAAAATTTGCCAAAATCTGGAAATTTTTCAGAAATTTTCTAAAAAAAATTTATTTTTTTCAAAAAAAATTCCCTAAAAATTTTCACACTTTTCGATTGCTTTCATGGATTCTAACTTTCCTACCATTGTGTTTCTCTGTATTTTTTCTGTGTCTTTTTTTGTGTGATTCAAAGCTGTATTTATAGGGAATAAGCATAAGAGTTTCTGATTAACCTGGACTCTTTGTTGACAGGATCTTTGTATTATCGGAACATGAAATTTATCCTTAACAACTTAAAACCAATTACAAGTCATCCAACCACGGCAGAATCTATTATTTTTTATTATTTTTATCTTTTTTTTACTATTATCTTTATACCTAATTTAATAAATAAATCAAATAAAAAACCACAAAAAATCAAATAAATAAAAACAGATAAACAACCAACAAATAAATAGTAACAAAATAATAATAAAAATAAATAAATAAATAAAAATAATGCATGATTGGGCTTAATAGTTTGGATTGTATTGAGCCATGCCCAATTGGTTCAGGCTTGGACCAAATAGAGTGTCCATAGCTGCCTCTTTTTGTGCATTTCTTGGGCAACAAAAATAGTGTAAAGACATAAACACTTTTCACATCCAGATAATTATCCCAACACATTCTTTTCCTCTTTTTTTTTATATAATTAAGCACCAGAACTTGTTGAATGACACAAGACTCTCCTAAGCAGAGGCTCACAACTTTTTTAAAAAATAAATACAGCTTCTCTAAACAGAGACTCAACAATTTTAGAAAATAAATAAAGCTCCTCTAATAAGAGGTTCAACAACTTTGGAAAAATAAATAAAGCTTCTCTAATTAGAGGCTCAACAACTTTGGAAAAATAAATAAAGCTCTTCTAAGCAGAGGCTCAACAACTTTAAAAAAATAAATAAAACTCCTTTAAGTAGAGGCTAAACAACTTTGAAAAAATAAATAAAGTTTATCTAAGCAGAGGAATCATAGATCATGTTTGAGAAAATTTTAGAAAATTATGCCCGAAGATCTTACAAATCATTTCTAACATTAAGAAGCACCCTTTTCCAAGGATTAGAATTTTACCTCAAAAGTATTCTTTTTCAAATGAGAAGTAAATTCTTTCATTGAAAAGTTTCCATATTTATCTTCTTCATGGGGAATCTTGAAATACCCTTGCTTCATGCATTGGATATTCTCAAATGCAATGCATGCTATGCACTAAACATTCAGAAATACAATGCATGTTATGCCAATGGTGATTAATTAATTTCTTTTCAATTATGGTACTAAAGTTTCTCAAGCTCTCTTCTTGAGCCCGAACCCTTCATTCTTTAGGTACTAAGACCAAATCGATGTAATTCTCAATCATCTATCTCATTTAACTCCCATTTTCTTTTCTTAAAAATTTTTTTTTCCAAATTCAATGTCCTTATCAAAAATTGAACATTTCATATTTGCCTTTGTAACTTTCAACATTTCCAAGGTTATGAAGAAATATTTCATGCTGTTATTCATTTATCAATAATTACTTCAATCTCAAAAAGTAAAAATGCAATCACACATTTCTTCCATTGTAAGGTAGTGAGACAAAAAAGTTGGAATGACTTGGAAATAATCAACAAAAGAAAGACACAAAGAATGAAGTGAACTA